>CM037997.1:24095003-24548466 GCA_021234005.1 Nephelium lappaceum
AAAATTAATCAAAGCTCCATTGTCCATCTTAATTAATTTTAAAAAATAAAAAATTAAATATAAATAAAAAATCTTTCATAATTTTTCTTAAAAAAAAAAATTCATTTGCAATGGGTGGATGATTGATGATGTTTGCAGATTGGGTTGATGATTTACGATTTTGGGTTTGAATATATTGCAGTTAGGTGTTTGAAGATGATGTCTGGTTGAGTTTTTTTCCTTCAATTTTTTTTTTTTTTTTTTGTAATTTCATTTTTGTTTTATATTGTTTTGTTAATTTTATTTTTTCAACTTTTTCTATAATTGAGAGGCAATTTCGTCTTTTTGTGCACAACACTATTGGAATTTACTTTCCACTAACAAAGTTAACAAAAGGGGCAAAATGGGATTTGTCCAAACTACAACGAGGTAATTAGCGGTTAGATCAAACAACAAGGTGATATTAGAATTATCCCATATATATATATACACATTGTTTTTAAAATGAGAACTCCTTAACTTTAAAAAGTTAGGGAAAACCAATCAAATCCATTCATTGCATTCTCTCTTCTATTTAATTCAAATACAATGGATGAATTTTATTGATTTTCCCTAACTTTTTAAAGTTAGGGAGTCCTCATTTTAAAAGTACTCATATATATATATATATATATATATATATATAAACTATGCATTTTATTATGTAAACTATGTATTTTAGTATGTTGGACAAAAACCCATACTCACACTCGCAAACCGACATATTTTGTGCTTTTTTTTTTTCTATTACTATTAATTAGCTTAGGAGGTAGTCGAGACTAATAGAGATATAACTTTAGGGTATGACCCAAGAGATAGCTCCCAATATGGAAGGGAGCTATCCATATCGAGTGAGAGAGCAATTCACAGCACGAGGGGGGAAAGAAACCCACATATATAGTGGGGTACGCGTTGAACCCATAACTTGTGTGGGTGGGGGCTGCATCTTTACAACTTCGCTGATCTCGTTTTGCGCTATTTTGTATTTTATTATGTTAGATTTATTGGATATATGTTTTTTTTTAAAAAAAAAAAAATTAGTATGTTATAACTTACGTTATTTGGATTTATGATAATGAAACAGTGGTGGTAAAACGATAATATTTCATACGTCAAATGGTTTTTTAGGATTTTCCCTTTCTTTAATAAACACCTATTTTTATTTTTATTTTTATTTAATTTTTAATATATTCATTATTTTTTTAATTTAAGGGTTTTTTTTTTTCAATTTCTTAAATAATTATAATTATATTCTCGTAAGAGTTTGTACGTTATATGCAAACCTTCTTATTTTTAAAGTCGAACACGTGACAATTTTAAGAGTAGTGCATTGAAATGAATTTATCCGTAGTACCATCAATTTTGATTAACGGAATGAGTAAAAGTAATAATACATTTTTTTACGAAACAAGGATCAAAATTGTTAATAGAGCAAAAATATTTGAAAATGTGACATTTTATAGAAAAGCACGGGCTTAATTAATGAAATGTTTCTTATTTATTTTCTTCATTAAAAGCAATTTGACACTAATTAATGTCAACAATGTAACAAATTAATAACGTTTCTTGCATAGTATGATGAAGATGAATTTTTTAAGGTTTGCTACCCTGGAAGCGAATTCCAGATTGGTTTACTTCTCAACATATGGGATCTTCCAAAAACATGGAGCTATCACCAAATTGCTTCAATAGTGACTATATGCCATTTACTTTTTGCATTGTTGTGGCGCCGTGTCTAGCCCATGAAGAAGATTTTGATAAATGTCAATGCACTGCGCATGGGATTGCAAGCTCAATTTATGTGGACGGTCAATGTCATTATTCTAATAAATACATCTTTGAGTCAAACCATGAATTCCTAGAATTATATATCACCAAGGATCATTAGGTATTGAGATTAGTGAGGTCTCTTTCTAGTTCAAAGTCCGTGATCACATTAAACATCATAAGATTTAAAAGTATGGTGTGCATTTAATTTGTGCCAAATGTCTTTAAAGAATTGGATGGAATTGAGTAACTGATGAAGGTCTACGATAACTGTGAACAGGAAGATGAATCACCTCCCAAAAGATTGAAATGGTCATAATTTTTTTTTTTTTTTTTTTTGGGAGCATCCAACTGATGAGGATATGTAAATTTAATGTTTTCATATTTGCATATGACCAATGTTGCGGGTAAAAATGTCGTAAGAAGGTAAGCTACAACTTTGGGCGAACCCCCTCTTTGTACGAATGTCGATCTCGATCGACAACCACAACTAAACCTACAAAACAAGTGAAAACTTTCGTGAAAGTGATCCGAAGGTTGTCTTCGGAAATATCCTCTAATGCTCAAGTCAGTTTATCTCTTAAAAAACATGTTTATCTTAGTAAAAATTACTGGTAAATCACTCTGAATTCATAATGAACTAAAAAATTACCTTTTATAAAGGAATAAGGTCTACTTTCCAGGTGTCGCTACTCATGCGAGGGTGCTTACCCACTTGTCGCTTGAATCTACTTCGTGCTGACAGATGTTCGCTGCTTGTTGGACATTTGTCACCACCTTGCTTGGATAGTTCTTCTGAAGGTCACTAGATCTTTTAAAGATTTGTAGTTCCTGCTTTTGGTGATAAATTACTTAGCATAATATGGTATATGTAATGTGAACATGGGTCGAGGCATGAGAAATGGTAACTGTTACTCTGCTTGTTGTGCAGCAACAGTTATAATAGGACATGTGCCTTGATGACCATTGTTAAGGAGACGTGCGCGTCCTAATCGAAGCTCACACAAAAGATCTTATCCATTGATCATCGCTCATCTCAACGGTTAGGATCAATCCCCGTCCTCTTAAATAGCAAGTTAACTTTTTCACTTTTCACTTATTCTACATTTTTCTTGCATTCTCTCTCTATTTGTAGAGTTTCTCTCTCTAGGTAATTCTCCTATTGCTTAAACTTGAAAATGTCTTCACTTTTAGAATGATTGTAGCCTGTCGAAGGTGCCGTTGAACCTTCACTTCCAACAGGTCAAGAGGGTGCCATTCCTAGCGATAAGTCAAGTTCTTTTACTCTACGTGAAGTTTTTAGAGCTCAAATACTATAGGAGGTCTCTAAAGGTATCATTTATGCGGAGGCATTCGAAGATAATGAACAAGGGAAGGGTGCCTACGAAGGCTATGCTATCTCGAAGGTCGAAAACAAGATAACTTTAAGCACAATTAAAATGATCAAGAAGTTCTCCATCAAGTTCCCTGTTCGAGTTCGTGAGCCGTACGACAACAAGCCTGTAGTAGAACTGAAGGAAGGTTAGGTTGCCATCCACCCAGCATTTCTGGACATAGGCCTTCGCCTCTCTTCGCAGTCTTATATTGCAAAAATGCTAAGGCTCATTAGCATTATCGCCGCTCAACTAAATATTAATGGATAGCGAATTCTAATTGGCCTTTATGTTTTCTGGAACATAGTTGACTTTAGGAGTGCGGAGGAGCCAGGGCCTTTAATGCTTTCATTAGGTTTTGCATAGAGGTTGTACAGTTAAAAGCTAGTACAAGTGATTGGATTGTGGCCGTAGTCTGCACTTGAATTACTATTGGGTTTCCTTGTATATTGGCTATTTGGGGGTTTAATTAATCAAATACTAGATTAGTAGACTAGTTCAGATCCATTTTCACGAAGGTTTGGTTTTCAGGCCCTCCATCTAATGCTAATGTTAAGGGTAAAAATTTTGTACAAAGGTCAGCTACAACTTCGAGGAACCCTTTCGTCATACAAATGTAGATCTCGATCGACTACCGCAGCTAAATCTGCAAAACAAGTGAAAACCTTCGTTAAGATGATTCGAAGATTGTTAACGGAAACACCCTCCGATACTTAAATTAGTTTGTCTCCCTAAAAACCCGTTTATCTTACTAAAAACTACTGGTAAATCATTGTAAATCTATAATGAACTGAAAAATTACCTTTTATAAAGGGACAGGATCTACTTTCCAGGTGTCGCTTTGCATGCGAGGGTACTTGCCACTTGTCGCTTAAATCAACTTCATGCTGACAGATGTTCGCTGTATGTTGGACATTTGTCATCACCTTGCTAGGACAGTTCCTTCGAAGCTCACTAGATCTTCCGAAGGTTTGTATTCCCTGCTTTTGGTGATAAATTACTTAGCATAATCTAGTGTATTTAACGTTACCTTTGCTCGAAGTCTACATCATGTACCACGTGTCGTGCTCTTGCCTTGTTGACATGTTTGCTTCCCATTAGCTCTATTTTGCACCCATACTAAACGGTGTTATATTTAGGTTTTGAATATTATATTTATTTTGTATGAACTTTGGATGTTTATTTTGGTTCCCCAAATCAACAATCTTGACGCTGTTAGGCATTATGCCCTACGAGCTTGTAATTTGTAAACGTTTAAATAAATTATAAATAATTAAAGTTTATTTTATTCAAATTAATGTGCATTTATGAAATGTTTGCTTCATACGAATATCATGTAACATCCATGATTACTTATGTAGTCTCAAATTAAGTATGTAAGTGTTATATACAAGAGGATTTAGTTTGAGATTAGTAATCTAAAAAGTCCGTAGAAAGCAAACAAAGTTGGGTACTTTGTTTGTGGTAAATCTACAGTTGCGGTCCATTTCGTATTCGATACGATGATCTTATCCGGGATTGTTCATATGGTGATATGAAAATGGAGGCACTTATATAATAGAGATTATATAGGACTGGACCATGATAAAAATGAATTTCTTATTAATATCTGTTAAACAAAGAAATTCTTATTTATCAACTAGATGATCATATATGGATTGATCTTAATTCTGAGTGTTTAATGGACTCCTATTTGTTGGGTCAAATCTTTTGATTTACATGGGTGAGACTGTTATAGATTTACGGTCAATAAGCTTCGTACTTTGGAGATGTGATTTAATAAGTGGCTGGGAACATTCTACACAATAGTGGAATCCATTCCTTCTTGCAAGAAGTAGATGAGTAGTTCCCTTAAGTGTTGATTCGGGTCTTGAATAATAAGAGCGCTCAACTTTCTGTTTATGAGTAAACGGAAAGATAAATTCATAAGTTGTTATGGATATATTGTTCATTAGAGAATCAATGGTACTTAATGGAACAAGATATAATTAGAGAGGTATAACGGATTTTAATAACCTAGCTCTAATTATGAACTACTCGTGGAGGATCGAACCATATGAAATGATTAAATCGATGGACACTAAAAATTCAAATTGTGTAAAACATCTACAATTTTGAGAGTGCAACCTTAAGTTTTTAGTGGAGTAACTTTACGGTTAATAATAGTGAATTATTAATTAAAGAGTTTAATTAATAATTTCGATATTATTGGAGCTCAAATTGTAGGTCCATTTGGTCCCCTTGCTAGCTCACAACCACATAAAGAAACAAGTTGAAGAATATAATTGGATTGTCCGATTATTGGTATACGTATAAATTTATGTACATGTTCATAAATTATTTAAATAATTTGATTATTTAAATATTTATAATTATTTAATTAATGGTTAATTATTTAATTATTTGTAGAGGTAATGGGTTCAATTAAATGATGTCATTAAATTAATTATGATTTAGAATCATTTAATTTATTGAAAAATCATTTAATTAATTAATGGAAATAATAATTTTAATTGGAATAAGATTCTATTTAAATTATATTAAAAGAGTTTTAATTTAATAGGAATTAGATTCCATATTAAATCAAAATAATAGAATTCTAATCCAATAAGGAATTTGATTCCATATTAAATATAAATTAAGTCTTTCAATTTAAATAGGAATTAGATTCCATATTAAATCAAAAGAATAGAATTCTAATCCAATAAGGAATTTGATTCCATATTGGATATAAATTAAGTCTTTCAATTTAAATAGGAATTTGGATTCCTTGTTAAATAGGAAGTGCCCTAGTTTACCAATATATAAAAAGATGTTTTTATGATTGGTAATAAGTAGTGGTGATTGAGAGAATTTTTGGCTACTTGAACCAAAAATTTCTATTGATTAAAAATCACCTAATAACCATTTACTTCAAAAAGATCTTCAAAAGATTGTGCCCACACACAGTTTATTTTGTGAAGAGTCATAGCAAGGAAGATCAGGTGGTGAAAAATCTGCGAATCAAAAGGGATCAATTCAATCTTCATGCAAGGTAAGATTCGATCTTATTAATTTAAATTATTGAATTGTTATTACTAGTATCGATCGGGCATGTTTTGTTTGAAATTTTTTTTTAAATTCACGTTTCCGCATTCGAATTAAAATCGAAATTTTCCCTTCAATTGGTATCAGAGCCTGGTTTTTCACTAGTTTAATAATTGATTCAATAATGATTGAATTTTCTTTTGATTATGATTCTTTGTATGTCATAGAGTAGGCACAAATTATTGCTTGATATATATTCATGTTTGATGAATTGGGTTTGCATGGATTGATCGTTAATTGTATGGTTCTTTGGCTAATTTAATTTGATTAATTTGTAAGCCGTTTGTGGCAATTTAATTTCCTTGTAATCATAGATTAAGGATTTTATTTTGTCGGAGATTTAAACGTGAAGATTGATAACATTGGGGCTGAATTCTGTCACGAAAATTGGACAAAAAGTTGCGATTGAATATGGAATTGGTTTAGAAAATATTTGCACGTTGTTAAAGTGTGCATATGATGCACGACTAGATGACAGCGTGCAAAGGGCTGTGTGACAGCTTAATTCGCAGTCAAGTTCAGCGGTGCAGAAAATTGTGCATGGCTGAACTACTGCGCTGCAGTGTGCTGTGCTGGTGCGGCTGGACTGCAGTGCGCAGCGCTGGTGCTGTTACTGCGCTGCAGTGTGCTGTGCTGGTGCGGTTGCTGCGCTGCAGTGTGCTGTGCTGAATTGCTGCACTGCAGTGTGCTGTGCTGATGCAGTTGGACTGCAGTGAACAGCGATGGTCCGGCTGGACTGCATTGCACAGGTGTGGAACGGTAGTTTGCTGCGTTTGACGAGCTGATGTGGTTGAGCTCGCTGTGCGTGTGACTGATTGTGAACCAGTTTAGCTGCGCATGGAGGGCTGATGGCATGCGACTGCTGCCACTTGACAGTCAAAAAGCTACTACCACAAGACAACAGCTGATCTGTTTCCGAACAGTCCCAAACGCAATCCGTTTTCGAATTTTCTTGAGTTTCAGGTTTCCGTTTTCAATCGTAAAAATTACAGAAAATTATCCACTCGTTTTGGATAATTTTTGATGGCTTTAAAATCAAGAAATGGACTTGTAACCCAATCCATTTGATGGATGTTCTTGATAATTAAATTAGATTTAATTATAAGCCTTAAAGAGCCCAACAAGACCTTGAAGATTATGAAGTTTTTGAAGACTACAATTGAAGGCCAAGGAATGCCTTGGTTAATTTTTTGTAATAATTAAAATTAGATTTAGGTCGTTAAAGCCAAAGAACCCGGTCAATTACATGTTGTTTATTTAAATTGTTTATCATGTGATGATTGAATAATTTGTTGATAACATGATCATGCATAAAATATGTCATATAGAATAGAAAGTGCCTACTCATTGCATTATAACATGACATACATACATGTATTATTATTTATTTTTTCTATTAAATAGTTTATTAGTTAAAATAGAGATAATAATACATTAAATACCAATTTCATAATTTGTTAGGATTTTAGTTGAAAATCCTAGGTTCAGAAATTAGAAATATATAATTAGTTTTAATGTGATTAAACTAAATATATTTCAAATAATTGGTAGTTACAATGTGGATTAGATTTTAAGAGTTAAAATTGGGTAATCTCACATTAAATCTAATCTTTATAATTAAAGAGTTTAGATTATATAGATTAGATCTTTCATAATAAATTAGATTTTTAAGAGTTTAAAATCTAGTAATTTATTAGGTGTTAATAGGATAATGATTCTAGTAACATACTGATTCTTAGTAACTTAGATTATACTTGTTAGCCGTTAATAATCTAAGATGATGACTAGGAATATTAAATAGAAAACCCTAATCCTAAAATAGTAAGTGGGAGAGGGATATATGACAATATATCCCACGGTCTCCATCGTTAGTTCAACACCGTGAGATTTGAGTGGCGCCTCGAGACGGCTTTGTTTTCGTCCCCCTAAGGGTGGTGTCCATTTGGGTCAATATCAAGGTTGACTTCCTAACGGATAAGATTTCTGGATGTATTTTAGGATTGACCTACCCTAAGGCTGGCAATTCTCAAGTTAAGTTTGAGAGATCTGAAATGATGGGTTACACTCACAAAGGAATAAATTAATTAGTTAGTTTATTCCTTGACCGAAATAAGCGGTAGTCAGATAATATAGAAATAAGACTTATTCTGTTATATTATTCGACTGAGATTTTCTCAGTCTAACATACAAATATTTGACCTACCCTAAGGTGGCATTTATTTGTGGCATGTTAGATTATCGTGGCATAGTAATTCTTTTTAGGGTAATTCTGATTCATTATTCATGTATCATGCATCATGTTTAATTTTATGCTAAAATTTATGATATTCATATGAAGCAAATTTTGAATAAAATATTTTGTTTATTTATTTCAGCAATGTCGTCACCTTTAATTACCATACTTCCCAATGAGAAACTGAATGGGGATAACTATGTTAAATGGAAAAATAATATGAACGCCATTCTGGTTTGTGAGGATTTAAAATTTGTCCTGACAGAGGAGTGTCCTCCTGTGCCACCTGCAAATGCCACGCGTAATGTATGCGAAACCTACCAAAATTGGGTTAAGGCTGATGAAAAGGCCCGTTGCTACCTGTTAGCAGGAATGTCCGACGTGCTTGCTAAGAAGCATGAGGCAATGACTACAGCATCTCAGATGATGGAGTCATTACAAGGGATGTTTGGGCAACCTTCTGAGCAGCAGCGACATGAAGCTGTTTGTGCTGCTATGACTGCTAAGATGAAGGAAGGGACATCAGTTCGAGAGCATGTCTTGAACATGATGACCTATTTTAATATAGCTGAAACTCATGGAGGGGTGATTGATGAGCCTAGCCAAGTGAGCATGATACTGCAAACTCTCCCAAAGAGTTTTATGCAGTTCAAGAGCAATTATGTTATGAACAAACTGCAGTACAATATTACTCAATTGCTCAATGAACTCACTACTTATGAGTCCATGAATAAGGACAAGATTAAGTCTGGTGAAGCAAATGTTGCTGAAACTTCCACTTCTAATAAGAACAAGAGGAAAAGGACCACCAGTAAGGCTAAGGCAAAGCCTAAGAAACAGGTTACCCAAAAGAAGAAGCAAAAGAGCTCTAAGGCTTCCAAACCCAAAGGAAAATGTTTTCATTGTGATGTGGAAGGTCATTGGAAGAGGAACTGTCCTAAGTACCTCGAAGAGCTCAAGAACAAAAAGAAAATGAAAGGTGAATATGATTTACTTGTCATTGAATCTTGTTTAGTGGAGAATGAATTATTCACCTAGATAATCGATTCAGGAGCCACTAATCATGTTTGTTCTTCTTTACAGTTGATTGATTCTTGGAGGGAGCTTGATGAGGGCGAGTTTACCATGCGAGTTGGCACTGGGAATATCGTTTCAGCTAGAGCAGTGGGAGAAGTTAGACTTCAATTTTCAAATAATTGTTTTTTGTTTTGAACAATGTTTATTATATTCCGAATTTTAGAAGAAATTTGATTTCGGTTTCTAGATTATTGGAGTACAATTATTCAATTTCTTTTAGTAATAAAGATGTTATTATTTCTAGAAATGGTTTGAATATTTGTTCTGGAATATTAGAAAACAACATTCATATGTTAAGGTCGTTAACACGTAATTCACTGCTCAATGCTGAATTGTTTAAAGTTGAAAAACCTAAAGCAAAGCGACAAAAGATTTCTCCTAATGATGATACCTATCTTTGGCATCTAAGACTTGGACATATTAATCTTGACAAAATAGACAGACTAGTAAAAAGCGGAACTTTAAGTGAGTTAAAGATCGACACTTTACCTGTTTGTGAATCCTGTTTAGAAGGTAATATGACTAGGAGACCTTTTAAGACAAAAGGTTATAGAGCCAAAGAACCGCTAAAGCTTATACATTCGGATGTTTGTTGTCTAATGAATGTTAAAGCTAGAGGTGGTTTTGAATATTTCGTCACATTTATTGATGATTATTCTAGATATAGGTATGTTTACCTAATGCAACGAAAGTCTGAAACTTTTGAAAAGTTCAAAGATTTTAAAACTGAAGTTGAAAATCAATTAGGTAAAACATTGAAAGCTTTACGATCAGATCGTGGAGGAGAGTACCTTGATACAGAATTCAAGGATTACTTGATTGAGAATGGGATTATATCCCAACTCATGGCTCCTGGAACACCGCAACAAAATGGTGTTGTAGAAAGGAGAAATCGTACCCTGCAGGATATGATGAGATCTATGATTAGTTTCTCATCTTTAAATAGTTCTTTCTGGGGATATGCATTGCAAACTGTAGTATATATCCTGAATGTAGTTCCTTCAAAGTCTATTCCTAAAACACCTTTAGAGTTGTGGAATGGTCGCAAAGCTAGTTTGCAACATTTTCGCATATGGGGGTGTCCAGCACATTTGCTGAAAAATAAGACTGGGAAGCTGGAACCACATTCACAAGTTTGCCTATTTGTAGGCTACTCCAGAGAAACTAGAGACGGATTCTTTTATGATCCTCAAGATAACAAAGTAATTGTATCGACAAATGCTACGTTTCTTAAAGATAATTACATAAAAGAACATAAACCTCGAAATAAGATTGTACTAGAGGAGTTATTGCCTGGTTCGACCGGCATCCAATCAACAATAGTTGTTGATAATAACATAGTTAAAACCTCGTCTGAGCGTCAGACAGACTTTCATCAGAATCATCTACCACCTCGTCGTAGTGGAAGGGTTATTAGACCACCTATTCGTTACAGAAATATCGGAGAGGCACAGATTGCTATCTCTGATGAGTGTGTAGATGATCCATTGACATATAATGATGCAATGGAAGATTTTGATAGGGAAGAATGGCTTAAAGCTATGAATCTCGAGATAGAGTCCATGTACTCAAACTCAGTCTGGGAATTTGTGGATCAACCAGATGGGGTAAAACCCATAGGTTGCAAATGGATCTACAAAAGGAAGAGAGGAGTGGACGGGAAGGTAGAGACCTTCAAAGCTAGGCTAGTGGCAAAAGGTTATACTCAAAAAGAGGGAGTTGACTATGAATAAACTTTCTCACCAGTAGCCATGCTTAAGTCCATTCGTATTCTTCTATCCATAGCTGCATGTCTCGATTACGAGATATGGCAAATGGATGTCAAGACTGCATTCTTGAATGGCAATCTTGATGAAAGCATCTATATGGTGCAACCAGAGGGATTCGTAATCCAAGGTCAAGAGCAAAAGGTTTGCAAGTTGCAAAGGTCTATTTATGGACTTAAGCAAGCTTCTCGATCTTGGAACATTAGATTTGATACTTCGATCAAGTCTTATGGTTTTGAGCAAAATATCGATGAACCTTGTGTATACAAGCGTATCATCGATAAGAAAGTGGTTTTCCTCGTACTTTACGTCGATGATATTCTACTCATTGGGAATGATGTAGGAGCATTATCTGATGTAAAGAACTGGCTTGCTAACCAATTCCAAATGAAAGATTTGGGAGAGGCTAGTTATGTTCTTGGGATCCAAATCATACGAGATCGTAAGAACAAACTGTTAGCATTGTCTCAAGCATCATACATTGATAAGATCCTTGTACGTTATTCGATGCAGAATTCCAAGAAAGGTTATTTACCTTCTCGGCATGGAATTCACTTGTCTAAGGAACAATGTCCTAAGACACCTCAAGAAGTTGAGGATATGAGACGAATTCCCTATGCCTCTGCAGTAAGTAGTCTCATGTATGCTATGCTATGCACGAGACCTGACATATGTTATTCAGTGGGAGTAGTCAGTCGTTATCAATCTAACTCAGGATTTGATCATTGGGTGGCAGTAAAATGTATTCTCAAGTATCTTCGGAGAATAAGAAATTATATGCTAGTATATTCTGGTGAGAATTTGATTCCAACAGGATATACAGATTCTGACTTTCAGTCGGATAAGAATTTTAGAAAATCCACATCTGGGTCAGAATTCACCCTAGGTGGTGGGGCTATAGTATAGAGGAGATGTGTCAGTGATGAAAATAGTTTCATAGGACAACCATGCTGATCCATTTACAAAGACCTTAACGGCTAAAGTGTTTGAAGGTCATCTAGAGAGTCTAGGATTATGAGATATGTCTCATTTACTCTAGGGCAAGTAGGAGATTGTTAGGCATTGTGCCCTAAGAGCTTGTAATTTGTAAACGTTTAAATAAATTATAAATAAATAAAGTTTATTTTATACAAATTAATGTGCATTTATGAAATGTTTGCTTCATACGAATATCATGTAACATCCATGATTACTTATGTAGTCTCAAATTAAGTATGTAAGTGTTATATACAAGAGGATTTAGTTTGAGATTAGTAATCTAAAAAGTATGTAGAAAGCAAACAAAGCTGGGTACTTTGTTTGTGGTAAATCTACAGTTGCGGTCCATTTCGTATTTGATACGATGATCTTATCCGGGATTGTTCATATGGTGATATGAAAATGGAGGCACTTATATAATAGAGATTATATAGGACTGGACCATGATAAAAATGAATTTCTTATTAATATCTGTTAAACAAAGAAATTCTTATTTATCAACTAGATGATTATATATGGATTGATCTTAATTCTGAGTGTTTAATGGACTTCTATTTGTTGGGTCATATCTTTTGATTTACATGGGTGAGACTGTTATAGATTTACGGTCAATAAGCTTCGTACTTTGGAGATGTGATTTAATAAGTGGCTGGGAACATTCTACACAATAGTGGAATCCATTCCTTCTTGCAAGAAGTAGATGAGTAGTTCCCTTAAGTGTTGATTCGGGTCTTGAACAATAAGAGCACTCAACTTTCTGTTTACGAGTAAACGGAAAGATAAATTCATAAGTTGTTATGGATATATTGTTCATTAGAGAATCAATGGTACTTAATGGAACAAGATATAATTAGAGAGGTATAACGGATTTTAATAACCTAGCTCTAATTATGAACTACTCGTGGAGGATCGAACCATATGAAATGATTAAATCGATGGACACTGAAAATTCAGATTGTGTAAAACATCTACAATTTTGAGAGTGCAACCTTAAGTTTTTAGTGGAGTAACTTTAAGGTTAATAATAGTGAATTATTAATTAAAGAGTTTAATTAATAATTTCGATATTATTGGAGCTCAAATTGTAGGTCCATTTGGTCCCCTTGCTAGCTCACAACCACATAAAGAAACAAGTTGAAGAATATAATTGGATTGTCCGATTATTGGTATATGTATAAATTTATGTACATGTTCATAAATTATTTAAATAATTTGATTATTTAAATATTTATAATTATTTAATTAATGGTTAATTATTTAATTATTTGTAGAGGTAATGGGTTCAATTAAATGATGTCATTAAATTAATTATGATTTAGAATCATTTAATTTATTGAAAAATCATTTAATTAATTAATGGAAATAATAATTTTAATTGGAATAAGATTCTATTTAAATTATATTAAAAGAGTTTTAATTTAATAGGAATTAGATTCCATATTAAATCAAAATAATAGAATTATAATCCAATAAGGAATTTGATTCCATATTAAATATAAATTAAGTATTTCAATTTAAATAGGAATTAGATTCCATATTAAATCAAAAAATAGAATTCTAATCCAATAAGGAATTTGATTCCATATTGGATATAAATTAAGTCTTTCAATTTAAATAGGAATTTGGTTTTCTTGTTAAATAGGAAGTGCTCTAGTTTACCAATATATAAAAAGATGTTTTTATGATTGGTAATAAGTAGTAGTGATTGAGAGAATTTTTGGCTACTTGAACCAAAAATTTCTATTGATTAAAAATCACCTAATAATCATCTACTTCAAAAAGATCTTCAAAAGATTGTGCCCACACACAGTTTCTTTTGTGAAGAGTCATAGCAAGGAAGATCAGGTGGTGAAGAATCTGCGAATCAAAAGGGATCAATTCAATCTTCATGCAAGGTAAGATTCGATCTTATTAATTTAAATTATTGAATTGTTATTACTAGCATCGATCGGGCATGTTTTGTTTGATTTTTTTTTTAAATTCACGTTTCCGCATTCGAATTAAAATCGAAATTTTCCCTTCAGACGCTGCCACCGCTTCATCAACCAATTTATTCTTGACTATTTTACAATTTTCTTTTTAAAATTTCTTATTTGAATTTATTAAGTAAACAATTACATCTCTTATCATTTATAAAATAATTTTAAAAATATCTAAATTTACCGGGTCATTTAGAGCAAGAAAGACTTGGTATTGTTTTGTTTTGAAGTCTAATTTGTAACCATATTCAATTAAGGACAATGACAGTTCAATTAAATTTACATTCATTTACAGTCCAAGTAATTAAACTTTAAGATTATGGCTCCCCCCAATCAATGAAATTGCACCAAGTGTTGAAGGAGCAGCTCCCAACCAATGAAATTCCTCTAAGCTTTGAATGTGCAACCGCCAACTACTGCAGCTTGTGCAGTTTTATCACTTCTTTTGCATGCGATAACTTCTAGTGGACAGTGCAACACTTCCAATTAGCTTTGCTTGCTTTTTATCTTTCTCAATTTTACTACCTCATCCAATGACCGGAGACATTTCTTTCTCACATCATATTATACTCTTTTACTTAAAGAATTTTTATTATTTTAATAAAATAATATATTTAAATATTTTTTTATTTAAAGTAGATGTCCAAAGTTATCCATTTAATTTCTTAGTTTTCTCTTTAATATTTTGAGACTTAAAAAAGTGCATGATGAATTCCATTTCAATATTTCAACTTCTAAAATTCAATTTGCAAAATTTCAAATCATTTAGTATAAATCCGATTATAGATGATCTTTAAAATTTAAAAGAACAACAAGTTTTAAACTCGGCTTCTCAAAGCAGGATTTTTGGGCTTCCAGAAAAAAAAAAAAAAAGAATATTGGTTCTCGGTTGACATCAGTTATTACTTGCATCTATAAACTATAATCTTTTGGGTTATTGTTGGTTTCTTTGGTTGCTGAAGTTCCACTTCTGTCTGAAATCCTGCAAATAATGTGGTGGGATTATATGGAAGAGTTCATAATTTGGTTGCTTTAGAATAGCCTGGATGATTAGTTTGATTATCTAAAATTGTTTTGGAAGACTGTGGTCTGTGTTTGTTTTCATCTTCTGCTTTTCTGTATGAAAATTGTAACATTTTCTTGACATGTTGTACATGAAGGATATACCATTTTCTTGACTGTGGTCCGGACTTACTCAGAGTGGGTGATGGATGGAGAGTATGATTGGCCTGAAAAGTGTTGCCAATGCCAAGCTGTGCTTGAAGAGGGGATGGGCTCTCAAACCACTCGGTTGGGTTGCTTGCGTATGTGATTTTGTAGATATAGTTACTGCTTCTTACACGCAAACTTCTTTTGAGAGAGTGCAGGTTGAGCAAGTACCATTTTATTACATTACTCCAAATTATTTTTTGCTTATGTTAGATGTTATACACACAAGCTGTTTCGTTTCACACATCGAAAGCTTTCCTCCGCACTCCGCTCCTGCTGGATATGTGTGTCCTTCATGGTCTGCTCCGGTAAGGTTTTTATCACTTGTGCTGTCATCTTAATTACACCCATTTGTGTGGCATTCCTTTTGCTGATGATTAGCTACAGGTACAGAAACAGGTTTCAGAATGTTTGTTTGCTATTTTGAAGGGTAGTATTGAATGTTATTGCAATGAGTGGTTGATAGGGCCTTAAAGAAAGTAATTAAAAGAAAATAAAAGTCTAAAATATACATTCCTAAATAGTCATTAAAAGGGGCAGTAACATTCACGTTTGAGAATGTTCTGTGGCTATTTTGAAAGGTGATTTGAATGTTATTGCAATGGTTGTTTGATGGGTCTCTAAAGGAACTAAATAAAAGAAAAATATACCAAAGACACAAGCTTATTTATGCATTAAAAGGGGCAGTAACATGGTAGTTTTGAAGTTTAAAATCCGATATTAATGTGCTTTTGAGTGATATGAGAAGTGGTACATATAAGAATTGGCTTTGGCTAGGAGCACCACCTATTGGATCTGAAGTTGGAATCACTGATTACTATTTTTTTTTTTCCAGTATTTAGTGGTCTTCCAATTCTATTTAGGAAATTTGTGGAAATATAATACGCCTAGTTGGTGGCCCAAGAGCATTTGTATCCTAAGCATGTGGTTCAAAACCAAAGTTTTTACCACTCGATCCACCGCTTCAGGGTTAATATCCATGTTTTCCTTATGACATATTGTTATGTTTTCTTCCTCAACCAGACTCAAGTAGCACTGTGATCTCCACTATTTAATGATTACCTTTGAAGCTCTATGCTTTTGTTTGGTTTAGATCCAGATTTTTATTCTTGATTGTGGCTCTCAGTTGGAGGACAGTTGAGTTTAGATATGTGTTTGTGAAGGCTTAGCACGTGATAGTATCTACCAAAGTTTGAAGTCTCCTATACTAGTTGGCCAGTTTTAAGGTCTTTCTTTGATTAGGCTAAATATTGGTGGCCTTATGTTGATATAGCTGTAACGAGTTTGTGTTAACTTATCCATTCTAAATTTTCAATTTAGAGCTAGAACTAGTATTCTTGGAAACATGAAGCAATAGGCAGAGGATGAAAAGCTGTAGTTGGATTTGTGAGATTCAATTGTTGAAGTACCTTGAGTGTGGCATGTTTTGTTTTGATGCCCTGAAGAATGTGTAAGTACTGATTATGAGGAAAGTGATTAACTCCTACGGGTGTTCTTAATGTGTACTCATGGCACATGTTAAGATCGTTGGTTGGCTTCTAAAGCAATTCATGATGAATGCGTTTGTTTGCTGGATGGGTTTGTTTGCTTTGTTCAATATAAATTTTTTTTTATTTAAAAAGTCTACAATGCCCGTCCAGCAAATCCAAAGATAACAAGAAAAGTCCTCAAATTATGATATTCTACTGCAACCATGAATACCAAAACAAAATTTCATATGAAATTACTCTTTATTTTAAAATTTTTTAATATTACCTATAACAACTCAAATTTGCAGGGACCTAGAGCTGGAAATTTAAAATTTGATATTCTCTGTTCATTGTGGCTGAGCAATTATATGAAATGGAAAACACAAATTAAAACAATTTAATCAGTAAATATGATGAAAACTTCCCTGTATTTGAATAGTTTTTATAATTTTTCATGCTAAATTCTAAAATAACTACTTGATGCCCTGTATTTGAATAACTATTTGAATATATGAGGTCATTAGGCTTGTTTGTCCTTGTGTTCTGGTACTTTTAATAACGTGTGTAATATTATGCAGACTGGTCTGGAAAAGAATTTGTTCGGCAATCGTCCGGTTTCTTTGACAGCATCAGAATCCCACGGTCCTGCATTTGCCTCTGATCTAATAATTCTGGCTTTAAATTTTAAAAGAGCGACGACAAGTTCTATTTTGATCCGTAAATTTAGAGTTTATTTAATTATTGATTTAAATTTTATACTAAGAGTACTAAATGGTGTTATATTTAGATTTTGAACATATATTATTATATTTATTTTGTCTAAATTTGAATGTTCCTTTTTTATTTGGCCCCTCCAAAATCAATAATTCTGGCTCTGCCCATATTTAAGATTGTATCTGACAACAACATTTGCCAAAAAAAACATTGTCATCAAACATGTTTCTCTATTTAATATGTGTATAATTTATTTTTAAAAAGATGAAGTATATTTAGATTGTGTTTCAAACAAACATTTAAAGAAGATAGGTTATTAAACATGGCGTACATGTACAAGGGCGTTTGTATATTTTACATTAAAATATAAAACATCCCCTTACTCAGAAACCAAAAGCAATCCAGGGTCTTTGAACATATGGGACATCCCACTATCAGTCAAGTCAATGAAGACTCGTCGTGTTGCGTGTGTGCGAAATTTCGAGGAAGTTTCTTAAGTCAATGAAGACTCACCGTGTTGCATGTGTTTGAAATATCGAGGAATCTTCACCAGGTACAGGTGAAATATTTGTATAAATGTTCACCAGCTAAAATCAAATAATACACTATCTCAAAAAAAAATCAAATAATACACTTCTCTCATCATCAATGGAATTGTCTTCTTCCAGCCCTTGTCCATGTTTCAAGTATGATGTCTTTTTGAGTTTCAGAGGCGAGGATACCCGCAACAATTTTACCAGTCATCTTCACGACGCTTTGAAAAGGGGAGGAATTAGAACTTTCATTGACAACAATCTCAAAAGAGGTGATGAAATTTCCCCAGCTCTTCTCCAAGCAATTGAAGAATCGCGCATCTCCCTTATTATCTTCTCCAAAGACTATGCATCTTCCAGATGGTGTCTCCAAGAACTAGTGAAGATCTTAGAGTGCAAGAACAGGTATGTATATATATGAGCCAAAATACCTTTTTTTATTATTATTTTTTTTTATAAGATTGTTGATTATAGGGTTATTATTATTGTATTTTGAAATTGAAAATAATATAAAATTACCTAAGATTTTGAAAATATTACCAAAAAACCTCAACCATTATTAGGTTAATGATATCCATCTATAAATTGACAGGTTTGTTAGAATGTAAGGATAAAACCATCAATGTGTTCGATATCTTTATTTGAGAACAGCTGGATTGTAATTATTGATATTTTGATCTAAATAAAATAAAATTTATAAATTAATCAAATTAGAAAAGGGGAAAAAATTAGAAAAAAAAAAACCTACAATCTCTCACACCCTCGGCTGTCACTCCTACACCCTCCACTACCTCAGCTTCGCCGCCACTCTCCCTACTGAGGCTCTGGCATCGTCTCCGGTCAGACCCATGTCTCCTTACCGCCACTCTCGCTCTTCACTCCATGCCAACCCTCCCCCTCCACTCCCACTTGTTCCTGGTAAAGAATGAGAGATCGGCGGCCAGGGGAGGGGAAGGTACGAGTCTGCTGCCGCTTTTGGTGTTCTCGGTGGTGATGTTCTACTGCTGCTCTCGGGGGCAACGGTGGCAGTATTCTTCATCAGGCGCCCTTAGTGGCTTCTTCATCGTTCGCTCTCGATGGCAGCATTGGGTTTTGCTTCTGGGTTCGGCGGCTGCTTCTCTCCCGTTTCCTCCTTTTTATTGATCTGCTTCTGGGTTTTGCTTTTTGTTGAATTTTTTTTTTTTTTTTTTTGGTGGGGTATTGGTTTTTGGTGTTGATATGTTGTTTTGAATCATTTCTGGTTTGTTTTGGTTATATTATGTTATGTGTCATCTGGGTTTTTGAGTTTGTGCACAAAAGATTGAATTTTTTATTTTTTATTTTTATTTATTTATTTTTTTTTTGTTGTATGTGAATATGGTTTTCATGTTTCAAGCAGGGAGTTTTACTTGAACTAGATTAGTGATGCTACTCCAAAAATGTAATTTGTGACACGGCAATATATATATATATATATATATATATATTTCTTTTGTGTGTTTTTTAAGTAGTTGTAGGAAGTTTGATAGTTTGAAGGGTATTGAAGATCTGGATGTTGATAAAAATGTGGTTTGGTTGAAGAACGGAATCTTATACTGATTTATATTAGTTTGGGTAGCATGACGAAGAAGAAGCTTAATTTGGTTTATTTATTTTTTTTAGACTTTTTCAATTTTATTATGTTTATATGTTATTTTTAATATTAATTTTAAAATTTAAAATTTATTTATATTTACATTTTTAATGATATAAAATATTATTTTAATTGTTTTATATAAATTAATTTCTACCATCCATTGATGGATGGTGGAGATTGATATATTAATTTTTGAATTTTTTTAAAAAAATATTTTTATTTTATTTTTTAGATTTTTTTTTTCATTTTTATTGTGGTATAAAAGGGTAATTGATTAATTGATTAATTTTTTTGTTTTTTATTTTTTAATATTTCAATATAGTAAGGGTATTTTTCATGTTTTATGTTTTTGTCACAAAACTATCCAACTTTTGGATGAAAACTGCTTTTGGTTGATAGTTGGGGTTTTTTTGCTAGTATTTTAAAAAGTTGGGGTAAACTAAGACTATTTACCACTTTAGGAGAGTTTTTAGATTTTTCCTTGATTATATGACTTATATTTATATATACGACATGTAGTTTGGAAGGATACTTTCGTGGTTAGAGTTTGATATAAATAACTATTATAACCCAACTGAAAGTTTAGTGGAATTTTTCAATCGTACGAGAGTGCATGTAAGCACATTGTTGAATTACCATAATTCTCTGCGCTTTTTTTTTTTTTTTTATTCTTCATATTTTATTATTTGTCTCAATTGCACAACAAAGATCATGTCTAAAACCAAACTACAAACTATTGAATGCAGAGATACAAATAAACAGATCGTGATTCCAATTTTCTATGGGGTAACTCCATCAGATGTAAGGAATCAAATTGGAAGTTATGCAGATGCATTTGTTAAGCATGAACAACATTCTAAAGACCAAGTGCAGAGATGGAGGGATGCTCTCAAGGAAGCAGCCGATCTTTCTGGATGGCCTTTAAGCTCCAACGAGTAAGTGATCATTTTTTCTAATAATAGTTGAAGAGAAAAGAGATAGAAATTGCAACATGAATTAATTCTATGTAAAAGCACTTTTGAAATTTTTATTGCAAGGAATCTATTCACTACAACAAAATAGGGCTATAGGGATAGTTTTAGAGATGGAAATATTTAAAATTTGAGTAGAGATATATTTACCCCTCTAAAATCGTATGTACACCCCTTAATTTATCTATTTTTGATATTCCATTATTACCTTTAAATTAAATTATTAACACTTTAATTGAAAGATGATATTGTTATTATTATAATTAAATTTAAATACTCTAACTTTAAATCTCAATAAGAAATTTGGTTTGTTTTGATAAAGCGTAGTCAAATATGAGAGTTTTTTTATTGTGTTTTTAGAAGTTTCATAAATAGTGAAAATGGAGGTCTAGATTTGAAGGGTTTTGTGGCTTTCTCTATTTTTTTTTTTTTTTTGGATTGGTTAAAGCTTAGCTTGAGTGAAAATGAAGGTTTTTAGTTTTGTTTGATAGTTTTATATATAGAGTTTTGGTGAAATACCAGAATTTTGAGTGAAGATAAAAGAGAACATAGGATGAAAAAGACATGAACATAAAACATGGTATCAAAACAAGCTTAAAAAAATAAAGTTTGACTTTTTTAATATTTTAATTAATTTAATTATCTTTATAATTATTTATTATAATATTTAAAAGATAAATAAATGAATGAACATAGTTGGTAATATATATGATGTACTTATAGAATATGAATTTTTAAAAATCTTAATAGGATGTAAATACAAAAAGGGGTGTATATACAATTTTTAAGGGGTGGAAATATTGCCACTCTTAAAAATTTTCCCTCTAGAAAGACTTTACAAGGACAAATTATTATTTGAAGATCTATCAGGACGAGTTATTATTTTGTCCTTAAAAGAAAATACTTTTAATTATTTTTGTTCTTAAAAGGAACTCTATGAGGACGAAATAAGATTCACCCCTCAAATAAAAATATTTAAAGATAAATTTTAAATCATTTACTATAGATGCGAATTTCATCCCTATAAATGTTTACAAGAACAAAAATTAAAATTCATCCGAACGAAATAAAAATTCGTCTATAAAAGAAGAATATTTGAAAATAAATTTAAGATCATATACCATAGGGTGAAACCACATTAGTCCCTAAACGAAGTCCAAAGGGACAAAATTAAAAATTCATCCCTAAAATAACATAATTAAATATAAATATAAAAATATATACTATTAGGACAAAATTAGATTCATCCCCAAAAGAAGTCTATACTAAGGGCGGCAATTTGGGGTTTAGGAGTCAGATTTGGATAAACTTGATTTAGCACGAACCGGATCACTTTGACCCAACACAACATGATTAAATAATAGGGAGTAAATAAGGAGGATTTTGAATATTAATTCAAACTATAGGAGAAAAAAAGGATTAATCCTTAATTAATGGGGTTGAAATTCTAAATCCGACACGAATCTGTTTAATAAATGGGTGATGTGACACGACTCAAGGACCCGTTTATTAAATGGATCAGGTTGAGTTGGGACTACAACAAAGGTGGTTAGTGAAAACGGTCGTGGTGGTGGATTAAGATAAGAGGAACAACAATAGTGAAGAACTGAGATGAGAGATGAGCAGCTATCGGTAAATGGTATGACTAATGATCTTCAAGTAGTAATGAAGATTGACAACGATAGGTGAGAGATAGGGTACAGTTGCAATAGGTGAGCTGAGAAAGGTGAGATTGAGATGAGAGGAACGATAACAATGATGACAGAAAGCGGCGACTAATGATCGACAACGACTGGTAAGGGAATTGGCAACGACGGGTGAGAAGAAGATGGGATGTGATTGTGGCGTGTGAGGTGACTCAGGTGAGCGTGAGAGAGGTGAGATAAACGATTAGTTATTTGAAAAGTGAAAAGTGTTTACCCTAATTATTTATAATTACAAATTTACCCTTAATAATGGGGTCATCCTATGAACTTGATAAGCTAACTGGACATGAACCCATTTGATAAATGGGTTAAATGGGTCAACACGATTGTGATCCAAAACCAAATTTGTCAACCCGAACTCGATTATCAACACTAGGTTCATGTCCAGTTTGCAGGTTGTGACCTAACTTGCTGCCTCTTCTATAGGGACAAATTTGAAAATTTGTCCCAAAAAGAATCTAATTAAATATCATTCTAAAACTATACACTATAGCGATGAAACCACATTTATCCCTAAAAGACATCTATAGGAATAAAAATTAAAATTCGTCCATAAAAGTTAATACATAGGAACATATAATTAAGGATTTGTCCCTAAAAGAATATAATTCAAAATAAATCTAAAATTATACACTACAAGGACGAAACCGTGTTCATCCCTAAAAGACATCTATAGGGACAAATTCAAAATTTGTCTCTGAAAGCGTATAATTTAAGAAAAAAAAAAGAAAAAAGTAAAAAAAAAAAGTTTTAAGAAAAAACTTAACCATATCGTCACTAATTTGGTGATGATATGGTCTTGAACAGATTGTGGGTATTTGGGTTATATCCAGAACAAATCCTAATGATTTGGTGATGAACCAGATCGACAACCCTTCACAGTTGCAAAACTAATAAACACAACCCGTCACAACCACTCAACACAACCAATCAACTCCAAATCACATTAAACCCATAACTTCAATCCATTATAACCAATCTTGGGCTCCAGTTGAACCCAGATGATGTTAAAATATATATATATATATATATATATATATATATTTGGAAGATCTAAGTTCAAAATTCAGATCTTCAAGTTGAAAATCATGGTTTTGAATCCAAATCTTTCAAAAAACAAAATAAAAAAAGTAACAAAAATTAAAAAAAAAAAAAAAATCATCAGCCACAACCCAAATGATGAACATCGTCAAGGACAAACTTAGATGATGAACGTCATCTAGGAACTCAGATGATGTTCATTTGGGTTTGAATTAAGCCAACATTTGGGTTCAAATTGAGCCTAGATGAACATCATCTGAGATCATCCTAGATGAACATCATTTGGGATCACATAAAAAGCATAAAAAAAATTTTAAAAAAAAAAGGAGAAAGGAAAAGAGATAGAGGATGATGTTAATCTTGTTCTTTATTGGCGCGATCTGGTTTCCACTGGAAACTAGATCATCTAGCTGTTCTTCATTTTTTTTTTCTATTTTTATTATTTATATAATTTTCATCTCCATCATCTGTCTCTTAGTTGGACATTGGAGGTGCATTTTTAATTTTTAATTGATTTTTAATTTTTATTTTATATTTAATAATTTTAAATTTTACAAGAAATTTTTAAAAAACCTTCACCATGTCCATGGAGATATATTTTTAATTAATTTATTTTTATTTTATATTTACTAATTTTAATTATTTTTTTGTCTTATTCATGGGCAAAATGTTCATTTGACTAAAAATTTTGGTCAATCGTTAAAGTTGACAAAAGTTAATTGACGGCGTAGAGGTTTGATATAATAAAAGAGTGAATGTGTATACGTTTGGTTTTAAGTATATCTCAGGGGGGTGTTATGCAATTCATTCTCTCTATATATATAATTGTTGGTTGCAAAATTAACAAACAAATTTTATTTTAACCCTGCAAATGCATAAATCGTTTATCGAATATAATGAGCAAGTAAGGGTCAATCCTACGAGGAGATTTCAACTTTAATTCTAATTATATTTAAAGCCTAAACTAGAGAGCAATTAAATTAAAGAAAGGGTTTCAGGATCAAGTTTGAAGACTTAGAACTAAATTACAGTAGAAAACTAAATTAATTATAATCAATGGAGAAAAATTTAGTTAAGACTTAAGACATTTTATCCACCACTAAACAATCCCTTAATTCATTATTAAAATTAATGAAACAAACACATCTTAATGCATGATGAAGATATTCACAACAAGGTAGTGATCATACTGCATGTATTAATTCTTCCTTACTTAGTATGTAAATCACATGATGTTTGTTTAGATACATGTATTCCTAATTATAATATAGCATAATATCTACTTAGGTTTAATAATCATAATCCATTAAGAACAAGAACAATATGAATGTCAAACAAACCCTAAAACATGATGTCTATCCTAGAATTTTGTGAATCAAAATCCCTTAGTTGGTTCATAAGTAATTGATTGTTGCAAACAAAGAATATGCCCGTTTGATGTGCAGTTCATATTCTTGTAACATAAATCTTACAAACATGCTTTTAAGGTGATCAATTTAAAAAAAAAAAAAACATAATAAATAGAATACAATTAACATAAAGATTATGATTTCATCATGTAAAAATACTAAACTTCATTAATAATATCTACAAATCGAGTTCATGTTTAGAGCTTCAATTCAGGTCTAACTAACAATAAAATTAGCCACACATGGCACTAAAACAACACATGAAAAATAAAAGAAAACTAAGAGAAGAAAGGGAGAAGAAATAATCAACCTCCAATGCCTCCTCTTGCCTTAGCCACTCTCTACCATTTCCAAAAGTCTACTTTTTCGTGCCTCAAGTCTTCTTTTTATAGGTGGAGAATTAAGGTTTTGAGTTGGTGCACAAATCGGTCTCCTTTTCTTACTCGGATTCAATCACCGCCACTGTCATGACTGTTGCGACTTTCACCTCACGATACAATCTTGCGAGAAAGTTTGGATGTTCATCGCTAGTTTTCTCCGTGGGTTGCTTCTCACCATAACCACTCGTAACCCTCTTTGCTTGACTATCATGACTTTCTATGGCGAGTTTCTTCTCGCGGTCTTTCTTGTGACATTTTAGGGCTTGGTGTCACGACCTGTAGTCGCGAGTTGCGTCCAATGAAAATATCCTACGACAGCCTTTGTTTGGCTCTTGTGACCTTCTGTCACGAGTTATTTCCCGTGACAGCTTCCAATGATGAATTTTGTTTCTCTTATGCTAGAATTGCCCAAAAGTTCACTATTTGTAGTTCTTTTTTCTTGAAACCTAAACTTAAACATCAAAAGCACAAAATGACACAAAAGTACCAATTTCACAAGGAAACATAACATAAATAATAGGTCAAATGAGCACATAATATTGATAATTATGACCTAATAATAATATATATATTTAGAATATATATATTTATTGTCAATATATATCATATATATGTATATAAAGAGAGAGGAAGAGAGAAAGAGAGAGAGAGAGAGAGATAAAGAGAGAGAGAAAGAGCTAAGGGGCAACCGGTTTTGTAGCTTTCGAAGAGAGAGAGAGAGAACTAAGGGGGAACTGGTTCTGTAGCTTCCGAACATATATTTGCTAGGTTGTTATTTGGTGTTGGGCGTCCAATCTAAGGGCTGTTCAGTGTGGGGTGTTGATTCTAATAAGGTGGTGGGTGGGTGGTTAATGAAGTTTAGGTAGGCTAAAAGACTGTTATTAGGTGCTATACATCAAGTTGCAGCTTCCAAACATATATTTATCAGGTTGTTATTTAATGTTGGGCATCCAATCTAGGGGGACATAATATGGGGTGTTGATTCTAATAAAGGTGGTAGGTAGGTGATCAATAGAGTCTAGGTAGGCTTGTGGGTTTTATTATTATTATTATTATTAGTAAAGCAAATTAAAATTTAGCTACTTAGACGAAATTTTAATTCAAGCGGAGCAACTATTTTGATATTATTGCAATTTACCCCCCTCCCGTTATCAACTTTCCGTCAAAATTGCCAGTGAACAGTGAAAAAAAGTAAAAAGACAAAATGCCATTGATTGCTGAAGTTGACGTAATTGACCGAATAAAAAATTGAAAAATCTAAAAAAAAAACATAAATGTGGCACGAGAAGTTGCAGTTGACTGAAGTTGACCCAGTTGACTGAAGTTGACCCAGCGAGAAGAAAGAGAGTGAACAGAGATTGACGATAAAGAAGAAGAAGGAGAATAAGGAGATACGGAGTGTGAAGAGGTCGTCTCATGAACTGGGTTTAAACCCAGATCGTCTCCACAAACCGGCCACGAAGCCTTTACCAACACTGCCAAAAACCTACCACCAAGCCTTCACCGGCCACCAAGGCCACAAACCGGTGCTAAACATAGCCACCACAACCATACCAAAAACAAAGATCAAAAGAAAATTTTGAACTATCAGAGAAGGCGGTTCGATCTACAAGCATAAAATGATAAAAACACAGGTCTAAAGCGAATAGATACGGAAAGACCCACTCCATTGCAACCGTAACGCAGAGATCGAAAACCCAGTAGGTTACATCTCTGCCACAACCATAAATCGAAAGTCTCTGTCAATTAGTCTCAGTTGTCTCTCTCTCTAGTGAGTTGGATCTTCATCTTCTTTACAAACCTAGTTCGATCAAACCCAGTTTTTGAGGATCGAATATCCACAAACCCACTTCATCTTCTTCCATCTGCCTTCACCTTCTTCCTTTGGCGTTCATCCCTTCACCTCCTTCATCTTCCTTCACCTTCTTCCATCTGCTTTCATCTTTTATCCACCACTAAGCCCTCAAAATACCACCACAACAAGGCTCCATCTTAAATGGATGAAGATGGGTTGACCTGAGATGGAGGCATTTCAGACGGATGCTACATCTGAGAAATTTTTTTTTTAAATTCATTTTAATTTTTTTTTAAAATTCATTTAACAGACTACTACCCATCGAAATGACGACTTTACCCCTGAATTAGTTCACGGTAACCGAAAGTTGATAACGAAAGGGGGGTAAATTGCAATAATATCGAAACAATTGCTCCACTTGAATTAGAGTTTCGTCTGGGTAGCTAAATTGTAATTTGCTTTTATTATTATTATAAGTTGTTGTGATGAAAATATATTTATTAGGTTGTTATTTGGTGTTAGGAGTCCAATCTAGGGGGCATTCAGTGTAGGGCTAGGAAAAAAAGGAACCGACCCAACCGGACCAATCCGACATGACCTGGCCCGGTAAGGGTCGATTTTGAAGGTTAAAAACTGAATTATTCTGGTTTCGAATTGGTTTTGGATCGAAAAAACCAACCCAAAATTGAAAATCGATTTAAAAAATATATTAGATGTTTAAAATACACAACACAACCGTAGTTGTAAAGCCTCAAAAGCAAACACAAAACCTAAGCAGTCAAAACCAAACACTTTCACTTCTTTCGATCTCCATTCATCCTTTATCACCGTTGTCGACCTCCACATGTCGTCTTCCACTTCACCTTTTTTTTCTTCTTCCATTTCCACTTTTAAATCTTCTTATTCTTGTTGCCGCTGATATCGCTCTTTCACCTATCATTTTCAACTTCGGCAACTCCAATTTCAACATCAATGGCCTTGCTGTCGACCTCGGCTTGCTTGTTAACCTCGCCAACCCTACAAAACCTTAACTTTGTCTCTACTATTTTCACTACCATCTAGGGTTTATGGTGGTGGGTTTTTGGTTTATGGAAGAGAGCAAATTGGAGGAGTCATTTTGGCTCCATCACACTCATTATTATTATTATTATTATTATTATTTTTTTTTTTCAAGCATTGAAGGAGAAACTAAATTGAAATTGGTGGTCCATCGACTTCACCAAGCTTAAAGCTCTCACCTTTGACTTCATCTTCTTCAAGTTCAAATCTCTCAACTTTATTGACTCCACCGAGCTCTCTAACGATCATCATTGGTGGTGGTATTTTTTTTTTTTTTTTTTTTTTTTAAAGACAAGTATAAACAAAAGGATGGAGGTGATGACAATTGAAAACAATTTTTTTTTTTTAATTTATATATATTTTTCTAATTTATTTTTCTCGTCTCATGTGTTTGTAATTCGTGGATTTGGTGATAAACTGAAAATTTTGGTTTTGTGAATTGGTAATTGGTGGTGTTGATCTTGGTTTTTTAATTTTGATTTGGATTTGGTGGTGAACTGTTGAAACCGATGTAAACTAACCAGACTGAACCAATCGGACACTAATCGGTCTTGGTCAGTTTTCCTTCCTAAATCGAGTTAGGTCAGTTTTCGATTTGAAAAGCCAAAAATAGTAAGTTTTGGTTCAGTTTTGTCCAAAACTGAACCGACCCGACTTGTACCCATCCTTGGTTCAATGTGGGGTGTTGATTTTAATAAGGGTGGTGGGTGGGTGGTTAATGGAGTCTAGGTAGGCTTTTGGACATATATATATATATATATATGTGTGTGTGTGCTTTTGGAACACAATTATTTTTGTCCCAAACAATAGTCTTTTGGGATGAAAATATATCGTCCCAATAGATTTGTTTTGTTCCAATAGACCATTTTAATAAATGAAATCTTTTTCGTCCCAATAGACTAAAATATTTAGTCCTAATAGACACTAATAGACATGTTTTTGGGACAAATCAATTTCATCCCTATAGATAATTTTAGGGACAATTGGTTTTTCGTCCCTTTTTCTCTGTTGCTACACATCTAAATGGATGGATTTTGGGATGAATTTTTTTTTCCATCCCAAGAAAGCTCTAGAGATGAATTTTGCTTTCTAAGGAGAACAATTTACATCTCCATAGACAATTTTTCTTGTAGTAATTTCTCCAATCGTAATGCTATTTTGTCTAAATTTATGCCCACATGATGTGGCATCCTAGAATGTGGGACGATTAACTAATCAAATTTTAATTCATCAATTTTTTAATTGGTTAGTCCTCCTATATTTTAGGCTGTTGCATCATTGGACATCAAATTGGGCGTCAATTTGAGTAAAATAGTATTATTCTTTCCTTAATAGAAAAAGAAAAGTAATCTCATTTCAAATATATAGTCAGTATTACTTATCAGATTTGAATTTCATTTTAATCCTTTTTTATTTAGTACAACTTAATACTTTTTTTTTTTTGTTAGGCCTGAGCCTCTGTTTCTAAAGGCTATTGTCAGAGATGTTTTAAAGAGACCAGATGACTTGTCGTCAAATGATACAAGTGACCTTGTTGCTATAGATTCAAAGGTTAAGGAAATTAAATTGTTGCTATGCACTAGTGTTCGCAGTGTAGGAATTTGTGGCATCGGTGGTATAGGCAAGACAACTCTTGCTAAAGCTATATTCAATAACATCGCTTGTCAATTTGAAGGTTCTTGCTTCATTGAGAATGTTAGGGAACAGTGCAATCAGAGTGGAGGAATAAATCACATGCAACAAAAACTTCTTTCAGCAATTTTGGGGGATGGAAATGTAAATAGTCGCACCACAATATGTACCTCCATAAAGAAAATACTTTGTTCCAAGAAACTTCTCATTGTTCTTGATGATGTGTCTGATAAAAGCCAACTAGAATCTTTAATTGGAGATTTAAATAACCTCAGTCTACAAAGTCAGATAATTATAACAACAAGAGACAAACAAGTGCTTAAGAATTGTAGAGTGGATAAAGTATACGAAATTCCAGAATTAAATTATAAAGAAGCTCTTAAGCTATTTTGCAAGCATGCCTTTAAAGAAAATCATCTCAAGGTGGATTATGCAGAGATATCAGATAAGGTAATACGATGTACTGGAGGTGTTCCATTGGCTCTCAAAATTTTGGGGTCCTATCTATTTGACAAGGAAAAAAAGGTTTGGGAAAGTGCAATCGATAAGCTGAAAAGAATTCCTCATATGGAAATCCATAAAGTATTGAAAATAAGTTATGATGGACTTGATGATGAAGTGAAAAAAATGTTTTTGGATATTGCAATTTTTTTTAAAAACAGTGACGTGAGCACTGTAAAATTGTTCTTTGATGCTTGTGGGTTTGGAACAGAGATTGGAATAAGTGTTCTCGTTGATAAATTTCTCATAGTTGTATCAGATAACAGAATAACAATGCATGACTTACTACAAATGATGGCCACGACAATTATCCACCAAGAATCTATTGAAGATCCTGGAAGACGGAGTCGATTGTGGAATCATGAGGATATATTTCGTGTTCTGACAAGAAATAAGGTGAGAATCATCTACAAATTTATCATTATAAAAAGGCATGTGTTGGGCATGATTAATTTATACATAAAATTAAACTTCTATTGTTTTGACCATTAAATCATTAGTTTACAGTTTGCATATTTAATACTAATTTGTAATCTTTTCGTTTAGGGAACTGAAATGATTGAAGGCATCTCTTTGGATATGTCAAAAATAAAAGATATATCCTTAAAGCCAGATGCTTTTGTGAAAATGTGGAGATTAAGATTCTTGGAATTTAAAAACTCATGTTACGGAGAAGAGGGGGGCAATAGGGTGCAAGTTTGCCCGGGCCTTAAATTCGATTTTTTTGAGTTAAGGTATCTCCATTGGCAAGGATATCCACTTGAATCACTGCCTCCAAGTATTCGTTACGAGAACCTTGTCACTCTTAAGATGCGTAACAGCAAACTTCAACAACTTTGGAGTGGCGTTCTGGTATGTATTATATTTATATTACACTATATTGATGTTGCTCTTCGCAAAATACCACGTATATTTAGTACTAGAGTGAGTTAATTTTTTTCTATTTTACTTGCAGCATCTTGAGAAGTTGAAAGAAATAGACCTCAGTTTCTCCAACTTAACCATTTGTCCAGACCTCTCAGGTAATAAAGGAAATTCATGATTTGTTATTATAATTATGATTTTACTGATTTTACATTCTTCTAGGAGTTTAGGATTCATTATTTTATGTTGTTATCTTTTAGTTTAGGATTAAAATTAAATTAGAATTCCTATTTCTAATAGATTTAAGATTAGAAATATTTTTTAAAATTTTTGGCTTATTGATATTTTGTATGCCATAATTTTGTCTCATTCTCTCAATCTCTTTATCAGGTTCACCAAATCTTGAGACGTTGATCCTACATGATTGTGTATATTTGCGTGAAATTCCACCTTCTATTCAATGTCTCAATAAGCTTCACACTCTAGGGCTAAGCTTCTGCAAACGGCTTAGCAGTATTCCAAATTGCAGTGGCTTGATTTCTCTGGGACATCTTTATCTCTCAGGCTGCTCAAGTCTGGAGCTGTTGCATGAGTTGCCATGTAATATAGAACAATTAGACTTAGATTCCGCTGCTATAGAAGAACTTCCCTCATTCATGAAGGATCTAAGTAGACTGGTTATGCTGAATGTTCATGATTGTGGAAGGCTTAAGAGTATTCCAAATTGCAGTAACTTGAATTCTCTGAAAGAGCTTTGGCTCTCACGCTGCTCAAGTCTGGAGCTGTTGCCTGAGTTGCCATGTAATATAGAAAGATTATACTTAGATTCCATTGCTATAGAAGAACTTCCCTCGTCCATGAAGGATCTAAGTAGACTGGATACACTGCATGTTCGTGATTGTAAAAGGCTTAAGAGTATTCCAAATTGCAGTAACTTGAATTCTCTGACACATCTTTATCTCTCAGGCTGCTCAAGTCTGGAGCTGTTGCCTGAGATGCCATGTAATATAGAAGAATTATACTTAGATTCCATTGCTATAGAAGAACTTCCCTCATCCATGAAGGTTACACTGAATTTTAATAATTGTAAAAGGCGTAAGAGTCTTCCAAACAGCGTTTGTAAAAGGTTTATGACTCTGGTACTTGAAGGTTGCTGTAAACTTGATGAGTTGCCTCATATTGGGTTGCCTCATACACCTAACCTCGGTTGCTTATCCTCTCTAGGGAGCTTATATTTGGCTGGAAATAGTTTTGAAAGCAAACCAGAAAGCATCATAAATCTCTCTGGACTACGTTGGCTAGGCGTAAGCAATTGCCAGAGGATTCAATATTTACCAATGCCTCCACTTAAAGGTGGACGTTTAGATGCGCACAATTGCACAACACTGCAAGTATTCTCTTTTGAACGCATTCTCGGAAATGCTATACGGAAATTGGATAAGGTTTGTTTTGCTCCCTTCTTTTTTATATTAGATATGATTCATTTTAAAATGTCATTTATTTATGTTGGAACCTTAGCCCAATCCTCCGCTTATTTATGGCCGTTGAGTTTTGACCTTTTTGCTGGGTAGTGTCTTGAGATTTGTTAAGGTTTGAACTGAAGACTTTAAATATCTTTTGAGTACAAATCTCTTACCACCAAGACACGTTTTGTGTTGAGATCTTAGTCCAATTCTTCGCTCATTTGTCCATGTAAAGATTTGGTCTTTTTGTCATGTAGGGTAGGTAGGGTAGTAAGATTTGAACCTTAAAAACACTTAAGGTTTTAGGTTCAAATCTCAAGACGCTATATATCCTATAAGACAAAAAGGATTGGAAAACCCTACAAAGACAAATGAGAGTGAAGGATTGGGCCGAGGTTCTAACAATTTATAACTATCATTTTTTCTTTTTTCACCGTTAAATTAAGTTAAAAAGTTATTAAACTTTTTTCCTCAAACTTTTTTAAGAGTTTAATATTTTGTCTTTAAATTGGCTACCCAAGGTGCTCTCTTAGCACCACTACCTTCTGTTACTCACTTAGTAAACCTTTACGATTATAGAGATAGCCAAACATTAACAGATTAAAAAAATATATATTAAAAATTGAACATTAAAACATTGAAAATATTAAAATCTTAGAATGTAAAAAGAATAGATAAACAAACTATGAAAAATCTTTGTCGAAATCAACTAAACAAGTTCCTAATATAATAGTTAGATGAATCTATTATAAAAGTCATGACTATCCTAAATAAAGGGAGAGTGAAGGTATCATTATTATTATTTTTGAAACTGAGATATTATTATTATTGTTATTATTATTATTAAAGAAAATCAATTTAATAATTTTAGAAGTTTGTAGGCAGCACGTTTCTTAAGGGTATTGTCTTTTGATTAATTGAATACCTAAAATGATAATTTCTTTTTTTATTTTTAAATGAGTACCAAAAATTAAAAACATTTGAAGATTATGACATGTCCATCAATTACAATAATTAGATTGATTGTAAGGTTGATTATTGAAATCAATCCAATTGTTGCAATTTATGAATAAAGTAATCCAACTAGTAAAATAGCTAAATCCTTATAAAAAAGTAGGAAATGTTTTTTACTTAGTTGTGTTTAAAAGTAAGTTGATGTTAGAAATGCAATACTTATTTATTTTCATTGTATAGTTGTGGAGCTTTCGGGCTTGCTATCCGGGAAGCCAAATTCCATATTGGTTTGATTTTCAACAGATGGGATCTTCTATAAAAGTGGAGCTTCCATTAGATTGGTGGATGACTATGGAGCTTGCTTTTTGCGTTGTTGTGGCTCCGTCTCCTGATCATCAAGAAAGGTTTGGAAAATGGGATATATCTTGGGTTTGCCAGCTCAAATCTAATCATGTTATGGACAACTATTTCTATGAATTTTATGGACAGAGGGATACTCATGCCATCTTTAAGTCAAATCACGTAATCTTGAACACATTGGGCCCCCATGAGAATGACGTATTCAAGGAAGAATTATGTCACCAAGGATTATCACAGACTGAGATTCATGACTTTTATTTCCACTTCAAAATCCACAATGACATAAAATACCACAAGATTATAAAATGCGTTGTGCATTTAATTTCTCGTCGATCGTCACCAAAACATGTCTCACGTTTATAGCCAATCGATCACGGTTCATGAAGAGTGTTTGGGGGAGATGAACCACACCCTAAAAGACTAAAATTTTAAGATTATTTTTCAAAGCTTCCAACTAATCAAGGTAAACCATTTGCTTAACTCTATTTCATTGTTGTAAAACTTAGCAAATAGATCCGACTACTCACCGAGAACGTAGTCGTGGTTTTCCACTAACCTGAGAACCCCTAAATCGGGGTTTTAACTCGCTGGAGGTGAATAGTCATCGAGTTGGGTTGAGTACGGCCTAACTCAATCAACTTAGCGAGTACTTGACCCAAACAGGTTTTATAAGACAGGTTTACTCGGTAAGTACTCGACTTAGGTCAACTTAGTGAATGCTATGCTAAAGTTGCTTTTGAAATTATATGAAATAAGTTTTATGTTGTTTTGTAGCCATATGATTATATTTTGATTCCATGAATTTTTTTTTTTATAAATATTTTTTATAGATTTTAATTAAGTTTGACAGTCGGTCAACAGGTTGACCACTAATCAATAGTCAAACCAAGTACTTATCAAGTAGCAAAATACTCGCTACTTGCTAGGTTGCCTAGCGACTAGTGAGTTCTTAAACATTGCTCTATATTTGAAAATCACGAACTGAACTTGTAGTCCAACACACAACTAATCAAGGTTGAAAACTTTCAAATTTTTTCTAGCGCTAGCAAGTAATTATCGTAAATTAATTGATTGATTGCTTTTATATTTGAATATCACTTGTAGTCCACAACAACTGTGAAGAGGAAGATGAAGCACAACCCCAAAGATTGAAAATGTTCAAATTTTTTCCCGAACACCCAACTAGTCAAGGTAAATCTATTCTTCTTTATTTGAATATCACTGACCTAACTTGTAGAACTTGTTTTGTTTTGATTAATTTGTTCAACACATCAAAATCAAGTTAAAACATTTTATGATTTATTTTTCCAAAATTAGGATTGAAATAATTAATTGCTATATATCTATTTTTCACATTATGTTGTTGGATGCTGAATGGTACTTTTTTTTTTTTTTTTTTTTGGATATTATGAAAAACCTCTAGAAAACAAATTAATCAAACATTAATCACGCTTTTTACACTATTAGACAAATTATCTCCTACAGTTGAAAAATATTTAATAGTGTTAAAAATAAAGGAGAAATATAGTTGGATAAATAAATTTATTAGTTTAATACTAAGAAGATGAGAGCAATAATATCCCTAAAACCTATAATAAAGAAAATGGTTTTGATGTAATGATAAAACTAAAAAGGCCCACTCACTTGCCTTATCAAAAATGTTATGGGTCAAACTCACAAGTCCCACTATATGTGGACAATTTTCCCTATGTATGTGGGTTGTTACATCCCATCTTTTAGGAGTTGAACCCTGAATTTTGTATTAAAGTCATATCGTAATTGGTCTTGACAACACCCTGATTGGTCTCATAATCAAAAAAATAAATAAATTTATAATAATAATAATAATAATAAAAACTAAGAAACACAAATTTAAGAATTAATTAAAAAGAAAACTTGAATGGCATATCAACCACTTTTTCTCCATCTCTCACATCTCCTTTTTGCTCTCTCCACATCTTCCCTTCTCCGATTCCTTCACTAGCGATATCCATCTCTCTACTGTCTCTTCGTTTCCTCTCCCCCTTTCTCCACTTATCTCTTCTTTCTTTCTCCCCTCTCAATTCTTTGCTTGACCCTCATCATTCTCTTTGCTCCCCTTTACCATCCCCCGCATCGAATGGTGGCAATTGAGCGCTTTTTCGTCTTTGTTAGTGCCTGTTTTTTAGATGTCATCATGGTGCTTTCTTCTCATTTTCTTCTTTTTTCATTTTGGGGTTTAATGATAGGCCAACTTTATCAAATAGAGCTATTTGCTCTATCAGTGATGGAGCGATGTTCCATTTCTAAAGGAGTAGATTGGTCCATCCAAATGGAGCAGTTTCATTTACTTTGTGTTTTTTTTTTTTTTTGTTTTTTGGTTAATTTAACTTTTGTTTGTGATTGATTTGTAGGTTGTTGGATGTTTAGGGTGGATTTCAGTTGTTGGGTGGTGCTGGCTGGGTGGGTTTCAGCTAGTGGATGTGTTGGGGGATAAGTTTTTGGTTTAATTGGTTGAAGAAATTTAGGTTTATTTTATTGAAGAAATCTAGGTTTGTTTGCTTGAAAGAATCTAACACTTTTTTTTTAGTTTTTTTTTTTTTTTTTGGGATAAGTTTTGGGTTTATATAGGTCGGTACATGACTTTCAAGATGAGTTTTAGATTTATTTGGTTGAAGAAATTTGAGTTCATATACTTTAATGAGGATAGTTCAGTCGTTGTACAAATTTAAGCGAATGATGGGAATTTCATATAGACTTAGCAAAGGTAATCTAGTCATTTCATGATTTTGGATGGAAATATGTTGCTTTTTGGATGAAAACCTATCGCAGGGGCTGTTTACCTAATATTTTAAAAAACGAGACTAAATTTGCATTAGTTTATTTTTAGTGTCATTTTCCTAATATTCCTTTTTCAATATCATTTATGAAGTAACCACTAAAACCTAAATCATTATGTGGGGTGAATATGGACTTTCTCCCACATTGAACAATGGTTGTTGGAAATTTGTTTGAGTCAATAAAATTGTTTTATTCTTATTTGTGCTCTATTTTTATATTCTTAGTAACATGATGTTAAATTTTGTTATTTCTATGCTAATGAATATCATGATAATTAAATTAGGAAACCTATTAAGCTCTTGAATTTGATAGTTTAAAATTTATTTGTGTTTATATGATTTTTTATTATGAAAATGCAATCTTATTATTGCTATGGAGGATATTCCAGTAAAAAACATCTAATCAGTAATTTATAATTAATAAGTACAAAATTAAAAATTTTAGTACATTATTTGTCGATTATTTTAACTATTACCTTGAAATATTGTGTGATTTATGCTGTCCTAGTTAAAGAAAAAATAAATGTTTCAAAATATCTTAAATCAATATACCTTAGCATTTATGTCTGTTTTTGTCTCTAGTTATTCTTTGTAAACATTGAAGTATTTTCCATGAAGCCATAATCGTTTTAACACGAATTTTTCAAAAGCAGAACATTATAAAAGTTCTATCATCTATATAACGATAAAAATGGCTACTAGTTCCCATGAAATTTTATATTTTTATAGAATGATAATAAACATACATATTTATGAGGACTTGTACTTATAATTCCTTATATTTGTTTCCAATAAGGATAGACTTATTGTTTCGATGATATGAGGGCAAATATGCGATTTCGAAACATATATGTTTTTTTTATATTTGATTTATGTTTGATTTTTTAATCACCACCTCTTTTAACTGCTTATGATCTTCAGATGGTTGAGACTTCGTGTGTGCAAATAGCTGATTCTATTGGCCGTTAGCTTGGATTTTGCTTGGAGTAGTCCTCTTGTGCCTTCTTGAACATTTCTCTCCAAATTTTGAATTCAGCTGATTTATGTCTTCTATAAACATTTTTGTGTTTGTTTCAGACTCAATTTCACATTCATGTTTTTTTTTTTTTTTTTTTTTTGTAATTTCTGTCTTATGTAATTTCATTTTATTTGGTTTATATCGTAATAATTTTATGCATTTCTTGAGTAAGGTTCATTATATTCCCTCCTAACTAGGTATGACTAGTTTTTTATTTATTGATAAAATTACTCTCAATGTTGAGGTTCACCAAATAATTGGAGGGAAAATACCAAAAATCCCCTTAAAATGAAAAATAATGTCAATTAACACCAACTTTTCAAAAAATCCAGATGTATTTGTCGAGCAGGTCGCAAACTAGAGAAATGCTCGGACGACTTGTATTCCATAGTCCAATGTCCAGGAGAACGTCTCAAGGATTATGTCGGTCGATTAAACAAGAAACAAGTGTCGATCACTAACTATAATGTTTCCACTGTAATCTCTACTTTTAGGAAGGGATTGCTCCATGACTTTGACCTCTACAAGTAGTTGACAAAGTATTCTCCCAAGACTATGAAGGATGTGCTCACCAAGGCGTGTGCACAAATTAAATGGGAAGAAGATGTAGCGAACCATCAATAGAAGGGATCGAATGTTAGGAGGGATAGTAGAAGTACTCAACCAGATAGTAAGGCAAATTCTGGTGGCTCCGACCAACCAAAACCGTATCCCACCAAAGGAGTGGATAATAGACAAGAAAGACGTCGACCGTATGATTGATCAAGTAAGCAATATGATCGGTCAGAAAGATCACTAAATTAATAATATTATATATAATTAGTATATAATTAAATTATTAAAAAATATAAAATTCTCATTGTTTGAAGAGGCCATGGCCCCTATGGATCACCCTTTCTGAAACAGATGAATTATGAAATTCATTAGAAATTGAGACTATATTGCTCTGCATATTATGAAATACGATTAGGTTTTTTAACTATTAATTAAATATGCCGACATAGAAATTATTGGTGAAAAATTAAGGCAAAGCTAAAGTCAATTCAAACTTAAAATTATGGACCTACAGTCACGATATTTGATGACATCAAACTTATTGAATATATTTTGTTTCTGTACGAAATAAAATAAAGAGCTTGTAGAATCCAGTTTGATTATAAATAATCCTTGAATTTCCCTTCATAATTTAGAGAAAATAATTATGAGCTTAATGGCCTTGTAGTGTCAAACCTAAACACAATTCGTGCCTAATTTTGTATTTAAAAAGACATAAAATGACACCATTGTAAAGTATTTGAATATTCTACTATTTTTTTTAATACATTATCTTCAACATGTGATGATATAAAAATTAAAATTTGCTCTAAATCTTATAAATTTATGCACTACTAATTGCAAAAAATTAAATGTAGTGCATGTTTTGAGGACCTAACTTTAAATTCAACCTTAATCACCCTAAAATCACACCACGAACAAGATAGATTTTGAATCAAATAACTCATAGAATTACATAAATTGATCATCTAGAATCAAATCACATAATTGACTTGAATCTAGCCCAAACAATTCCAAGTATTGCTACTTAAAAAAGCCGAAAAACAAGAGATAAATGTCTCACCAAGAAGCCGAAAAACATCCAAAACCAAGCTTTCTTTTTCTCTTTTCTTTCCCTCTTTCTATCTTCTATCACCGCTCTCTGTCTTAATAAGTGACGTTAAAACATAATAGCACGGTGACAGTTATATTTCAAGCCCTACTATAGATGCTACTCAAGAAAAGAACTCTTATATACATGTAAACATGTTTTAATTTAATAAATGAATGGATAGATATTGGAGTTATAAGTTTAAATTAATATATAACTTGAGCCAATACAACTGTTCAAACTCGTGAGCCTCAATAGTTAAACCTAATGGACTCAATATTTACTACTTTTTATACATGCAATTCTTGTGTCATAACTAAAATTCCCACAAAATATAGGCATTAAAACATATTCCACATAAATTAACATGTCTAATTCCATTTTAGGCCAGATGGTCATGTGCTTGGCCTTTGCTCTGCCATCTGCCCTCCCTTAAAAGCCATAGCTGAATCAATACATATATCAGCATTTGAATAATCATTCATTTGGCCCATCCCAAACCTAACCCCGTACTCCTAATGGGTTGTTACTTTTCGCTCAAACCTGAGCCCGATTAGAGGGGTTTACCTCGAACCCGATCCGTTGACCTGATTTAATTTTTAATTAATAATATAATTAATATAAAAAAAACAAATATACAATTACAATATATATATATATTGGCACATTCTAGCATATACTTGGGTATGCATACATTTGACATAAAAATACGTGCTTATATTCTAAAATGTTAAAATGCAGGCCAGTTCACAGCATTTCGGTGGGCGTTTCAGGAGGCTTTCTATATCTATGTGACGGTTTCTTTGAATCCAATATGAACATTTGGGTGAAGAAGAATTATGGGGTGAAGAGATCATGGACTAAAGAGTTCAGTGTCAGGAATCCATTAGTCTCGAAACTGCAAAGGGTTTTTGGATCAATTCATATTCTAATCTATGGTGTGAATATCATGAATATGAGGAAGGAAGCGACTGAAGAAGCAGAAATACTAATGTTGTTCGGTTCTGACGATGTGCTTGCTTACAATTTTGATTGATCAATTGTTGAGTGCAATTCTGTTAGTCATGATCATAGAATCATTACCGTTGATAAACTGATCCTTAGCCAATCATTTTGCAAGAATTAGTAATTTATAGTATCATGATCAGTTTTAACAGGAGGGATATATGAATGACACAGGATTTTGGTGGGATTTCACATTTCTAGACTCCACATGAGAGAATCATTACCGGTATTGTAATTTGCGAGAGAGACCTATGTTGCATGTATCATGAGTATTGCATGTTGTCATTGTCATTGTCATTGTGATTATGTTCGATGTTGTCATTGTCATTGTCACTGTGATCATCTGGTTTTATGCCCACGGATTATACCATTAGTAAGAAACAATACCAATTGTGAGTTGATTGTACACCAGCTCTATTTTTCTTAATCAGAAAAGTTCAAATATCATATTATTAAAAAAAATAAATAAAAACTTAATTTAGGGATATGTCTTCTTTATGATGACAACTACTATTCAAATTACAAATAAATGTATGTAATCAAACTACATATATTTATTTTTAAAGTTACCAATCAAACTACATTTATAGTCTTTTATCTAATAAATGTATGTGATTTATAACAAAGTAAAGTAAAATAAAAATAATTATAATTCATATGAATATTTTTATATATGGATTTTATTATATAAAATAGTTTATGTAAAAGAAAAATAATTCACACCAATAATTGTGAGTAAACCAAGACCTATTAGGATTAAATAACACTATATATTTTATTCTCTAGTTCGCGTAAACATAATATAGTTTACGATAAAAAAATAATTTGAAATCAGTATAATAATTTGTGAAGTCAAAATGTTTTAATTTTGAAAATCAATTTGTAATAATGAGATAAAAAGATAGAGAGGAAAAAATAAAGGACAAAACAATTATTATGAGTGAATAAAAGAATAAAAAATTAAAAAAATAAAAAATGAAAAAACACATATGAGTCAAAAGGGGATTGAACCATGGTCCCCATGGAAAGGAAGGCATGCACAACCATCAAAGCCATTTTGTTTTTAACTTTGATTTTAGCATTTTATTTATATAATATACCAAATGACTAAAAAGGAGAAAAAACAAAAATTTTTAGGTGGGTCACCTGGTGACATTGAGAGAAAAAGGCACGTGCAACCAACAACGCCACTCAAAGAAAGTGATGGTGTAAAACCCCGAATTTTTCATTTTCATAATAGATAATATTGTAGGGTGAATAGTAATTTCGGATGAATAACAACTTGATGAATAATGAAATTTTCGAGTGAGATCTTAGAAAGTCGAAAATCTTCAGAATGATAAATAGAGTCTAGGAAAACTGAAATGGAGCCAGAATGAGTTTGTTTGAGTAGAACTGGAAGCATTCCCAAATCCGACCGAAAATTTCAGAAGGATTTTCGAAAAATTCTGAAAATTTAGTGAAGTGTCAACATAAATGTTAAAATGCTCAAGAAGTACTTTAGAGACCTAAATGACCTTTCAAAAGTAATTTGAATTGAAAATAAATCAATAGAAATCGCTAGAGGCGATTCGGTGAATTTATGGAGAGCCGTTAAAGGGCATAAAATGATTTTTAAGGATCATCAAAGTTACCAAAAGTATGTAGGAGTCTAAATATAGGCCCTGGAAAATTTTAGTAGAATTTCGAAAAAGTCCCGGAAAAGTCGAATTCAGACATTCCAAAAAAACCTAAACCAAAGAGATAAGAATAAATGGTGATGTGGCAAGAAAAGAATAAACATGAAGGGTGTGTGGTGGATAAAGTGACACATGGCACAATAGGAACCAAGTAAGTGTAAAGTAAGGGATAGAAAATAGAATTTTTAAAGTTTAAGGGGTAAAATTATAATTTAGAGGGATAAATTGGTAATTTTGCAGGCCATATATATATAGGAAGTCATGAAATAGCTGAGAGCAAAGGGGTGTTTGGCCAAGAAGCAAAACCGAAGGAAGAAAATAGAAAAGAGAGAAAAACCGTGAGGGAAAGAAGGAAAAAGAAAGAAGAAGAAGAAGAAGAAGAAGAGCTTCCATTAGATTGGATGACTATGGATCTTGCTTTTTGCGTTGTTGTGGCTCCGTCTCCTGATCATCAAGAAAGTTTTGGAATGTGGAGTATAAATTGGGATTGCCAGCTCAAATCTAAACATATTATGGGCGGCGGTTTCAATGAATTTTATGAACGGAGGGATTCTCATATCATCTTTAAGTCAAATCACGTAATTTTGAACACATTGGGCCCCCATGAGAATGACGTATTCAAGGAAAAATTACATCACCAAGGATTATCATAGGCTGAGATTATTGACTTATATTTCCACTTCAAAATCCACGATGACATAAAATACCATAAGATTATAAAATGTGGTGTGCTTTTAATTTCTCGTCGATCGTCACCAAAACTTGGCCCAAGTTTATTTGGAGGATATAGCCAACTGATCACGGTTCATGACAAGTGTTTGGACGGAGATGAACCACACCCCAAAAGACTAAAATTTTCAGATTATTTTTCAAAGCTTCCAACTAATCAAGGTAAACCATTTGCTTAACTCTATATCATTGTTGTAAAACTTAGCAAATAGATCCGACTACTCATCGAGAATGTAGTCGTGGTTTTCCACTAACCCGAGGACCCCTAAATCGGGGGTTTAACTCGTTGGAGGTGAATAGTCATTGAGTTAGGCTGAGTACGGTGTAACTCAGTCAACTTAGCGAATACTTGACCCAAACAGGTTTTATAAGACAGGTTTACTCGGTAAGCACTCGACTCAGGTCAACTTGGTGAATGCTATGCTAAAGTTGCTTTTGAAATTATATGAAATAAGTTTTATGTTGTTTCCTAGCCATATGATTATATTTTGATTCTATGAAATTTGTTTTATAAATATTTTTATAGATTTTGATTAGGTTTGGCAGTCGGTCAACAGGTTGACCACTGATCAATAGTCAAATCAAGTACTCATTAAGTAGTCATATACTCACTACTTGCTAGGTTGCCTAGCGACCAGTGAGTTCTTAAACATTGCTCTATATTTGAATATCATGAACCGAACTTGCAGTTCAACACACAACTAATCAAGGTTGAAGACTTTCAAGTTTGTTCTGGCGCTAGCAAGTAATTATGGTAAATTAATTGATTGATTGCTTCTATATTTGAATATCACTTGTAGTCCACAACAACTGTGAAGAGGAAGATGAAGCACAACCCCAAAGATTGAAAATGTTCAATTTTTTTCCCGAACACCCAACTAGTCAAGGTAAATCTATTCTTCTTTATTGACTATCACTGACTTAACTTGTAGAACTTGTTTTGTTTTGATTAATTTGTTTAACACATCAAAATCAAGTTAAAACATTTTACTATTTGTTTTTCAAAAATTATGATTGAAATAATTAATTGCAATATGTCTATTTTTCACATTATGTTGTTGGATGCTGATTAGTACTTTTTTTTTTTTTTTTGGGATATTATGAAAAACCTCTAGAAAACAAATTAATCAAACATTAATCACGCTTTTTAAACTATTAGACAAATTATCCCCTATAGTTGAAAAATATTTAATAGTGTTAAAAATAAAGGAGAAACATAGTCGAATAAATAAATTTATTAGTTTAATACTAATTAGATGAGAGCCATATTATCCCTAAAACTTATAATAGAGAAAATGGTTTTGATATAATGATAAAACTAAAAAGGTCCACTCACTTGCCTTATTAAAAAGGTTATTGGTCAAATTCACAAGTTGTACTATATGTGGATAATTTTCCCTATGTATGTGGGTTGTTACATTCCATCTTTTAGTAGTTGATCCCTGAATTATGATTAAAGTTATATCGTAATTAGTCTCGACAGCATTCTGGTTGGTCTCATAATCAAAAAAATAAATAAATCTTATAATAATAATAAAAAAAAAACTAAGAAATACAAATTTAAGAATTAATTAAAAAGAAAATTTGAACAGCATACCAACCACTTTTTCTCCATCTCTCACATCTCCTTTTTGCTCTCTCCACATCTTCCTTTCTTTGATTCCTTCGCTAGTGCCATCCATGTCTCTACTCTCTCTTCGTTTCTTCTCCCCCTTTCTCCACTTATCTCTTTTTTCTTTCTCCCCTCTCCATGCTTTGCTTGACCCTCATCATTCTCTTTGGTCCCCTTTACCCTCCCTCGCATCGAATGGTGGCGATTGAGTGGCGTCTTCGTCTTTGTTAGCGCCCCTTTCTGAAATGTCATCATGGTTCTCTCTTCTCCTTTTCTTCTCTTTTCATTTTGGGGTTTAATGATAGGCCAACTTCATCAAATGGAGCTATTTGCTTTATTAGTGATGGAGCGATGCTCCATTTCTGAAGGAGTAGATTGCTCCATCCAAATGGAGCAGTTTCATCTACTTTGTGTGTGTGTATGTGTTTTTTTTTTTTTTAATTTAACTTTTGTTTGTGATTGATTTGTAGGTTGTTGGGTGTTTAGGGTGGATTTTAGTTGTTAGGTGGTGGCGGCTGGGTGGGTTTCAGCTAGTGGATGTGTTTGAGGATGAGTTTTTGGTTTAATTGGTTGAAGAAATTTAGGTTTATTTTATTGAAGAAATCTGGGTTTTTTTGCTTGAAAGAATCTAACACTTTTTTTAGTTTTTTTTGGGAATAAGTTTTGGGTATATTTGGGTTGGTAAATGACTTTCAAGATGAGTTTTAGATTTATTTGGTTGAAGAAATTTGAGTTCATATACTTTAATGAGGATAGTTCAGTTATTGTACAAATTTAAAGGTATGATGGGAATTTCATATAGACTTAGCAAAGGTAATCTAGTCATTGCATGATTTTGGATGGAGATATATTGCTTTTTCGATGAAACGCAAGGGTTAGTTACCTAATATTTTTAAAAATGAGACTAAATTTGCATTACTTTGTTCTTTAGGGGTCATTTTCCTACTATTCATTTTTTTTAATATCATTTATGAAGTAACCACTAAAACCTCAATCATTATGTGGGTGAATATGGACTTTCTCCCACATTGAACGATGGTCGTTGGAAATTTGTTTGAGTCAATAAAATTGTTCTATTCTTATTTGTGCTAGTTTTATATTCTTAGTAAAATGATGTTAAATTTTGTTATTTCTATGCTAATGAATTTCATGGTAATTAAATTAGGAAACCTATCAAGCTCTTAAATTTGATAGTTTAAAGATTGAGCAGTATTGCTAAATTTAAAATTTATTTGTGTTTATATGATTTTTTATTATGAAAATGCAGTCTTATTATTACTATGGAGGATATTCCAGTAAAATACATCTAATCAGTAATTTATACTTAATAAGTACAAAATTAAAAATTTTAGTACATCATTTGTCGATTATTTTAACTACTACCTAGCAATATTGTGTGATTTATGCTGCCCTAATTAACGAAAAAATAAATGTTTCAAAATATCTTAAATCAATATATCTTAGCATTTATATTGTAGAACAAAATTGGAGAAATAACAAATCTATTATAGAAAATAGTTGTTAATCTTATATTGTTTTAAATTAAGTGCACACATGTCTATTTTTTGTCTCTAGTTATTCTTTGTAAACATTGAGGTATTTTCCATGAAGCCATAATCGTTTTAACATGAGTTTTTCAAAAGCAGAACATTATAAAAGTTCTATCATCTATATAACTATTTTAATAATGGCTATACTAGTTCCCATGAAATTTTATATTTTTATAGAATGATAATAAACGTACATATTTATAATGACTTGTACTTATAATTCCTTATATTTGTTTCCAATAAGGATAGACTTATTGTTTTGATGATATGAGGGCAAATTATGTGATTTCGAAACATATTACGTTGTTTTCTTTATATCTGATTTATGTTTGATTTTTTAATCACCACCTCTTTTAACTGCTTATGATCTTCAGATGGTTGAGATTTCATGTGTGCAAGTAGCTAATTTTGTTGGCCGTTAGCTTGGATTTTGCTTGGAGTAGTCCTCTTGTGCCTTCTTGAACATTTCTCTCCAAAATTTAAATTCAGTTGATTTATGTCTTCTATAAACATTTTTGTGTTTGTTTCAGACTCAATTTCACATTCATGTGTCTTTTTTTTTCTTTTTTTTTTTTTGAAATTTCTGTCTTATGCTATATGATTTTATTTGGTTTATATGGCAATAATTTTATGCATTTCTTGAGGAGTAAGGTTCATTATATTCCCTCCTAACTAGGTATGACTATTTTTTTATTTATTAATAAAATTACTCTCACTATTGAGGTTCACCAAATAATTGGAGGGAAAATACCAAAAATCCCCTTAAAATGAAAAATAATGTCAATTAACACCAACTTTTCAAAAAATCCAGATGTATTTGTCGAGCAGGTCGCAAACTAGAGAAATGCTCGGACGACTTGTATTCCATAGTCCAATGTCCAGGAGAACGTCTCAAGGATTATGTCGGTCGATTAAACAAGAAACAAGTGTCGATCACTAACTATAATGTTTCCACTATAATCTCTACTTTTAGGAAGGGATTGCTCCATGACTTTGACCTCTACAAGTAGTTGACAAAGTATTCTCCCAAGACTATGAAGGATGTGCTCACCAAGGCGTGTGCACAAATTAAATGGGAAGAAGATGTAGCGAACCATCAATAGAAGGGATCGAATGTTAGGAGGGATAGTAGAAGTACTCAACCAGATAGTAAGGCAAATTCCAGCAGCTTCTATAGATCAAAACCGTACCCCACCAAAGGAAGGGATAATAGACAGGAAAGGCGTCGACCGTATGATCGATCAAGTAGGCAATATGATCGGTCAGATAAGCCATAAAATTATTATTAAAAAATATAAAATTCTCATTGTTTGAGGGGGCCATGGCCCCTATGGATCACCCTCTCTCTCTCCACCACTAATGAAATAGATGAATTATGAAATTCATTAGAAAGTAAGACTATATTGCTCTACATATTATGAAATATGATGAGGTTCTTAAACTATTAATTAAATATACCTCAAAAAAAAAAAAAGACTATTAATTAAATATGCCAACATAGAAATTATTGGTGGAAAATCAAGGAAAAGCTAAAGTCATTTCAAACTTAAAATTCTGGACCTGCTATCACGATATTTGACGACATCAAACTTATTGAATAGATTTTTTTTTAGTACGAAATAATATAAAGAGCTTGTAGAATCCAGTTTGATTATAAATAATCCTTGAATATCCCTTCATAATTTAGAGAAAATAATTATGAGCTTAATGGCCCTGTAGTGTCAAATCTAAACACAATTTTTATCTAATTTTGTATTTAAAAAGACTTAAAATTACACCATTGTAAAGTATGTGAATATTCTACTATATATATATTTTTTAATACGTTATCTTCAAAATGTGATGATATAAAAATTAAAAATTGCTCTAAATCTTGTAAATTTATGCACTATTAATTGCAAAAAATAAAATCTAGTGCATGTGTTGAGGACCTATCTTTAGATCCAACAACAAGTCTTAATGACCCCAAAATCACACCACGAACAAGATATATTTTGAATCAAACAATCCACACAATTAGGCAAATTGATCCTTTAGAATCAAATTACGGAATTGACTTGAATTTAACCCAAATAATTTCAAGTATTGCTACTTAGATAAGCAAAAAAAAAAAAAAAAAAAACAAGAGATAATTGCCTCATCAAAAAGTGAGATTTTATTAATTTCTCAAAAGCCAAAAACATACATCATAAACCCTAACAATAATCATCTAGTTATACTAGCACAATTTTAATTTTTCTAGGAAACAAACATACTAAGGAAATAGAATTCTAAAAGGAAATAAACTAAACAACCTAAGGAAATTGAATCCCTAAAAATAATTAAGGGTTATTATCATTTCACTCTCTGAAATTGAAAATAATATCAAACCACTTTTGGTATTGAAATTAATACTAAAACAGTCCGACGATTAAATAATATAATAAATCCATCGATAAATTAACGGATCAGTTAATTTTGAGCGTATAATTATCAATATCTTTACATCTTTTAATGGGTCAACTGGGTTGAATTAAAAAATAAATAAAATTGAAAAAATAAATGTTAAAGCAAAAGTATCTCTGTCATCTGAATACTCTCTCTCTCTACCATACCTCTATCTTTCTCATCTCACCTAACCACCATCAGCATTCAACTTCATCACCACCCACCCATCATCAAAACCTAACCCCATCAACACTCAACGGCGCGACTCGAATGATTATCAAGAAATCGATGACAAGAACCATAATGTCGTCGGCGGCGATAACAACAGCAACCTCGAATCACTCACCGGAAGGTTTGGATTCGGTTCCTGCCAGATCCAACGGCACCGACACCTTCCCCAAAAGTTTCCCAGAGTTGACCTCGCAGGTCATGCCTTGCCGCCCCGTGTAGATTACGATTTTTAGGCGTATCTTCACCGCCAGCTTCTCTAGATCCGACTTGCTGAGGTGGAAAGTCGTCGCCACTATATGGAGTGGTTGTCGGGGGACTGATTCTCTGAGGGAGCGAACGGGACGACGTTGGTTTGGACAGGGAAACCTTTCAGTTTGATTTTACAGAAACAGGGAGACGAGGAAGGGTGCACGACGGACCACACCGGTTTCGCAGCTATTGGTATTTTGAAACCCAGATTGCCTACAATGAGGCGCACGAAAGGGCACGGATCCATGGCTAGAGAGTTTCGAGTGTGTGTATGTTACTTTGAAAAAGAAAACCAAACTAATGAGACAAAGAGAGGAGTGGGTCAAGTTAAAAAGAGAGTAGGAATAAGAAGAAGAAAGACATTGGATTAGTCTAAGAGTTAAAAAAAAGAGTGGTTATGGATTGTTTGTTGAAGATTACGTGTTTGAGGAATTATGTGTTTGATAAATTGTCTGTGAGAGAAAAAAAAAAAAAAAAAGGATCAGGGTTTGTATTTGCTCATTTTATTGGTCTCTGTCTGTTTGATGAATGATGCCTGGGTTAGGTGCTTCATTGTTTTTTAATTTGTCAAACTTTTTAATTTTTAATTTTTTTGGATTTTGAATCTGGAAATTTTTTAATTTAATTTATAGTCAATAATATTAATTATTTCAGTTATTTAAATTGTAATTTATTAATCTATTTTTATATAAATTTAATTGTAAATTCTAAAAATTTTTATTTTTATTTTATTTTACTTTTTTTATTTAGGTTATGAAAGGGTAATTTGGTAATTGATTAATTTTTTATTTTTTAATTAAGTGTATTTTGGTCTTTTATTATTTTTGTCACAAAACCACTAAAAATTTGGATGGATACCGTTTTTGACTAATAGCAAAGGGTTTTTTTTTGTTAATATTTTGAAAAATTGGGATAAAATGAGATTATTTACTATCTCAGGGGGTTTTAGATTTTTCCCAAATAATTACCTTAATAAATTAAGGAAACAAATATTTTTTGGGAAATAGAGCCCTAAAAGAAAGTATACTAAATACCTTAAGAAAATAGAATCCTTAAAAGGAATTAGTCTAGTTAAGAAAAGGAAATGCATCAACTAAAAAAAGAAATAAAATAAAAATCCTAAATTAACAAAAGAGATATATTGAATAAAATAGGAAAATATAACTAATTAAAACTTATTTGAAATCTTAATTCCAATCGAAGTTGACTAGCTCTTGATTCTCGTTGGCAGCCTCCATTGCGACTGACAATCACGAGTTGCGACTCACGATCCACTCTCGCGACACTTGGGCCACTTATCACGACTTGCAATAGTTAAACATTGCTAAACACGGCTCGTGACATTGTCTTGCGATACCCTTTGCTTGACCATCGCGACTTGAGGTTGTCGAACGAGTCTTGCAACTCATACTCGCGATCGCCTCTGCTTGGATAACATGACTTATGGTCGTGGGTTGATGTTCGTGACACATACCCGTGATCAATTTGGTGGTTCAATGATACACGTTTTCGATATTACACTTTACTATTCAAAAACTCGTGCAAGTATACATGATCTCTATGCAATATAGTGGTGAATCAAGGTTGATCCCAAAGAGACGATTCAAACTAAAAGTAATTACTGAAATTGATTTACGCAACTTTGTTCAAAAATCGATTAATAAAATTAGTTAAAAGTAAAATTGTAAAAAATTCAATTAACAAGAAAAACTTAAAGTAACTAATGGCAAACACTTGAATAAAAGATCTAGGGAAATTCAACTTCATTTAATATTTCACTATTCTTGTGTCATTTTCCTTTCAATATATCATAATTTCATATTGTATTTGATCAAGTGAACAATTATATCCATTAGTCTCTTTTGAGTTTATCACAGATATGTTTGCACTAAACATTTAACTATATTTCTATGCTAAATGATTATTACAAACTCATTACACATCGATACTCATATAAGATCACACATGAAAACTAGATATATCTCTATTCTAATTCTCAAATTCTATTTTATCAAGTTATAATTATCAATATCTTTTTCAAGGATATTAATAATACAAAATCATTCAATTGACTAGGCCTAAAATCAACCGAAAGCATTAAGAAATGATAAAACAGAATACTAACATATGAAATCAACTCATTAACATCAATAAATCATCTACAAGAATAGATCTGTATCAAACTACATTGAACTCCCTAGAAATAATTTAGTTCTTCATAGATCTATATAAAATCAAGCCAAAAATGAAAGAACAATTAAACAACATAATGAGTGAAACAAGAATAGAAGATAACATCACAAGTTCACCATTGCTTTTGCTCTAGGATCCACCCAAACTCCTTCTATGTTGCTCTTGAATGGCTCCAATGAAGTGATGAATGAACCTCTAATGAAACTTAACTTGAATCTATGAAAAATCTCTGTTAAAATGAAGAAAAATAACTTCGAAAATGTTCTAGTGTCTGCTGCACGATTGTTGATATTGAGAAAATGATCAATTTATAAGTGAAATAGTTTAGGGTTGGAGAGTTCCTTCCATGCACGTCTGACACCAATTCGCGACTTACGATCGCGATCGTAAGTTGATAAGATAAGATAGATTACACCACTTCAAAATCACACCACGAATAAGATAGATTTTGAATCAATCAACCCATAGAATTGGGTAAATTGATCTTGTAGAATCAAATCACGGAATTGACTTAAATCTAGCCTAAGCGATTCTAAGTATTGCTACTTAAAATAGTTGAAAAACAAGAGATAAGTACCTCACCAAGAAGCAAGATTTTATTAATTTCTCAAAAGCCAAAAGCATACATCATAAACCCTAACAATAATCATTTATTTTTACTAGCATAATTCTAATTTTTCTAGGAAACAAACCTTTCTTAGAAAATTCAATTCTAAAAGGAAATAAAATAAACAATTTAAGAAAATAAAATCCCTAAAAATAAGTACCCTAATTAATAAAAGGAAACAAACCTTCCTTAGGAAATAGAATCTTAAAAAGAAATAAACTAAACAACTTAAGGAAATAGAATCCCTAAAAGTAATTAGCCTAATTAATAAAAGGAAATACATCAACTAAAATAAGAAATAAATTAAAAACCCTAAATTAATAAAGGCATATTTTACAATACATCTAGGGTATCAATATACTTGAAAAATAAAAGGAGTGATTGTATTATAAAATTACTGATTGTAATTTATTATAATTTTAGTATATTTGATTACAACTAAACGTATCTGATTACAATTGGTAAATGTGATTCTATCTGTCGATTGTTATAAATGTGATCTGACTCATTTAATTATAATAAGATGTAATAAATATATAATAAATTACAATCACAAATTTTAGAATGCAAACACTCATTGTTTTTACCAAGTGTATCAATACTCCAAGTGTATTTAAGGGGACCCCATTAATAAAAGAAGTATATTAGACAAAATGGAAAATATAACTAATTTAAACTTAATTGAAATCCCAATTTCAATCGGAGTTGACCAACTTTTGATCTGCGTTCCACACAGTCTCCATTGCAACCTGTGATTGTGAGTTGCGACTCACGATCCACTCTCGCAACACTCTTGGGGCACTCATCATGAATTGTAATTGTTGGACGCAACTCGCAACACTATCTCGCGATATCCTCTGCTTGAGCTTCATGACTTGAGGTCACCGAACGCATCTCATGACTCATACTTACGATCAACTCTACCTAGATAACGCGACTTGTAGTCGCTGGTTGATGTTCGCGACACATACTCGTGATTAATTTTGTGGTTCCACAAGCCGCTAGTCATATACTCATCCTCCTTTTCCTTGCTGATCGACAGAGATACTCATCAGCATGATATATGATGTAAAATAATTTAAGATAAAAATTATTTTAGTCCCTAAGTTTTGGAAAAGACTCAAATTTTTAATTATGTTTAGAAAAAGTCTCCAATGGTGACGCGACCCGACCCGGATACCTCTAACTCTGATCCAGTAGGTCACGTCGGGCACCTCAACGGATCCCTCTCACACCCGACTCGTCGGGCTAAGCGAAACTCGTGGAGCGAACCCCAAACTCTTTGATGCTTTCTAAAACATTGTTGGGTTGGTTTTCTTTAAAAACTAAAAACGCGTAGGAAAATTTTTATTTTTATTTTTAAATTCATTTTCGAAACTCATTTTTCTAACAAAATTTCGGCAACATAACGACTGCATTTTTAACGTTCCCGAAAAACCTGTTTACAAAAATATCAACACTTCAACTATTTTCAGCACCAACCCAACTTCTGATTGCTCGTAGGCCTCAATCATGCATTTCATTCTCAAATCAACTTAAATAAATTCTAATCACATTTAATAAATCGCATTTAAATCGAAAAAACAGTTTAAAAACAGTTACAAACAAATAATTACAACTTTCCAATTACTTATACATTTCAAAAGGTATTTACATGAAAATGTAACCGATGAAACGAAATGAGCTACTCAAATGATGTCGTGTCGCGATGGCTCGCCCCGCTGGAGGTAATGCTACTGATCGGCTACCCACTGAGAGTACCTGAGGAGGTTTTTGTATAAAAACAGAAAATAATGAGCTAAAAGCTCAGTGAGTGATAATTTATCTTTTCTTTGAAAATCTGATTTTCAAAACGTTCTCCTCTAAAAACGTTTGAAAACTATTTTCTGTTTCTAAAGCATTTCAAGCTTAAATCTCTTAAATATCAACTTAACAAGAGAATTCATATATAAACACGACTTGCTTTTAAGTTCAAAACTTGTAACTGAAAACCATAAATAACTTGAATAATACTTTTAAAACTTCTTTTTCCTCAAATCTGCTTTTCTTTTTAAAACTGTTTCTTGATATCTGTCAAAATTACCATAGTATCCCTAAACCTGGGGTCTCTCGAATCTAACGACTATGTGTGGAATTTCTCAGCGCTAACCCCAGCTCGTCAACTCTTGAGACATCTCGCGGCTATGTGCGGAATTTCTCAACGCTAACCATAGCTCGCCTGCTCTGAGACATCTCGTGGCCATGTGCAGAATTTCTTAGCGCTAACCACAGCACACGAAACACTACCCCACATCAGTAATGGCGACTCGACTGACAGACTCTTAACACTTGTCCCCCTAGTTAGTGACTTATCCCTCCCCAGCACTGTGCCAACTGAAGTGGGATAGACCGATCGGGTCTAAACTAGTCTGTAATCTCTGAAAATTCCTGAGGGGATACTTTCTGGTTTTGAAAGCACTTTTCCTTTTCTACTTTGACTTTTTGGTGCAAAAGCACAAATCTCTTTTCTGAGTGCGTAAAGCACTAAAATCTGATTTCTGGATGCAATAAGCACTAAAACTCATTTTCTGAATCCATTAAGCACTAAAATATCTTTGGTAAGTGCAAAAGCACAAAATAGCATTATTTCAATCTCTAAATTCATGCTTATATCAATGCATTTAAAATAATCTCAAGTAAACAATTAATTTATCAAATCAAACTTGAAAATTTGAAATATTCTTAAAATCTTTAAATAAAACTCACTCACAAAACTGTTAACTGAAAATGGCGTGTGCGGAGCCCCTATTCCTCTCGCCTCGATCCTCGAGCGCCCTCGTCACCTACACAACATATGGAAACATAAATTTACGTTCACGTCACTTTTGGAAACTCGAAATTACACAATCGCCCCTATATGACCCTTTTTACGCGCAACTCTCCATTTTGATTTCTAATCTTAATCTTTCGCTTTTGATAGCTTCAATACCCCTAATTAAAGTCATTAGGGACATCCAAACACTCAACGGATGCCATAAGGGTCAATTTACGAAATTACCCTTTAAACTAGCTTATTGCGCGTTTTAGTCTCTCTCTAACTCTTTGACATTTTTTTAGTTCTCTAAGCTCCCAATATACCTAAATCCACTTGTTTTCCAACTTATTTTTACTCAAAATCAACCAATAAACAAATCAAATTAACATCCATTTTGAATCAACTTAAATCATCAATAAAATCATCAACATCAAGAGTAAACAACTCACCTCTTATCTTCCTCACGAAATCACTATTTCTCTTCGCTTTGACTTCGTTTAGGGACTGTTTTGGGGGTGGTTTTGGACTGGGTTCGGTTGGATCTTCCTCTCCTTTCTCTCCCTTGCACGATCTCTCCCTCTCTCGGCTGGTTTCTCCTTTTTCTTCCCCGATCTACCTTCTCTATTCTGATTTCAGCTTCAGCTGTACTTGGATCGGGTTTTGGTGATGATTACGAGCTGGGATCAAGCTTGGTTGAAGTTGAAAATGGAGTGGATCGGCTGGGCCTCGCGCGCGGGTTCTACAGGTGGTCGGACGGCAACTGATTGGCGTCATCTTCAGCTCAGATCGACTCGGTTCTGCCTTGCGGTTCTGCGTCGCTCGATTGCCGGCTTCGGGTTTGCTTCTGCGGCCGTTCTGCTCGACCTCCGTTTGCGTTTTGGTTCGCGGTGAGATTGCAGTTTGTGGTCGACGAGCTTGGCGGCTGGTCGTGGTGGCTTTCGGTCGGGGTTAGCAGCTCCGTCCTCGTCATTATCGTCGGCGTGCTGGTTCGTGCGCGGCGAGGTCCGGTTCGGTTCTGTCTTCGGCTTGAGCTGGATTGGAGTTGAGTTCGGCTGGGTTCTGGTCGACGTCGAGCTGAGCTGGTCGGCGAGCTCCTTGGTCGGCCGGCAGCAGCTCCCGCTTTTCTTTTTCTTCTTCTCTTCTTCTTTATTCTTTCTTCTTTTCTCTTCTCTTCTTTCTTTCTTCTTTTTCTGGTCAGCGACAACTTCACTCTCTCTCTCTCTTGATTTTTTTTAGACAAACTTTGGCTTCTGTTTTCCTCCCCAAACTATCCTCAAAATGACGGTCATGTCCCTTAAAAATATCAGTCTCCTCCATTGACTTTTAGCTTAATTTCACTTTAACCACAATTATTAAAATTTATCTTCAAATTAGTCCCTTATTCACCGTTAAAATTATTCGATTTCATTCACTATTTTATCCTTCCGTTTAGTCTCCAATCGAGTCGAAATCAATTTCTATGGGTTCCATATATCCTTAGGCGTTTCCATGGACCATTTAGGGTCTCCGATAATTATTTAGGGACTACTTCCAGGGAGATCCGAAAAACTACGTTTGAGGACTTACAATTTCTCCCCTCCTTATAAAAATTTCGTCTTCGAAATTTCTAAATGATCTCATCTGGATAATTTTCTCTTTTGAATCCTTTTTCACTGTAACATCATTTATAACATCTTCTGTATCATCGCTCTAACCTTTACATCATTATTGCTTGAACATCTTGTTCAGATATCTTCTTCCTGAGTTTCTCTTTTAGAAACTGAACTAGAAACTTAGACTTACTAGCTCTCTGTCATTCCTTCTCAAGAACTCCAATCATTTGAAACTCATAAACTATGATACTACTCAAGGATCTACGTACCGTATCTCAAATAAGGCTCTCATTTTTCCTTAATTAGATCATCAACACAGCCAAAGATACAGGCTGATCTGTCTCATCTTTCAAGTCAAAACTTAATATTAGCGTCAACCTAAACTCACCTTATCATTTGACGGAAAATTACTTGATACTATACTCCCATAATCTCGCATCCAAACTAATTCCATCAATAAGATCCACAAAATTAATAAAATAGAGAGCTCTTAAATCAATCAATACTTAAACATCATTATCAATTTAAGAATCATTACCTATATCCCCTTTTAGATCATATTTCATGGCATTAAAACTATATCTCATTTATATACACCTCATCTTGCCATTTCCAAATTGATATCTATTGTTCCATAACTCAAACTTCGAATCTAATAGACATGAATTTCTCAAATTAAAGATTACACATTACACTTTTGCTACGCAATTTCATTATTTCATCACGATTCACACCTAACTCCAAAATCTTCAATAAAGAACTTAAATCCTCAAATCTTATCTATATTAAAAAATAAACAATCATGTCCACATATACTAACTCAACCTCATTTCATCACATCCATCAATTAGCAGATTATTTAACATCAAAAATCTGATTTGTTCATGATCCATCTTACTTACCTGTTACCTTTCTAATAAACTCTATGACCTTTATGATTCATACTATCAACATTCTCAAAATTCGCACTTTATGCTAAGCAGTTATTAAATATAATAATGTCGCATCTGATTTAATTACTCAAACCATAAAATCATATCATCTAAGCATTTCAAAACTCAATCACCAATTATTCACTTCAATCCTAAATCAATAACCAATTCAAATGTAATGAACACTACAACTTCTGATCATATTCACTGATTTCCCTCTCGGGTGGAAACCAGGAGTCCCTTGAGAGCACACTTTCGGAAATTTCCTATCTACCGGAATGTCTTTCAGTCTCTCTCCATTATCTCAAACTTACAGTCTACTATTTCATATCTTGATTTCGATTCTAATAAACATAATTGGTTTCGAACTAAAGATTATACCCTACGCTTTCGCTGCGCACCTTTATTATTCAACAACAATAGCTTACGCGCATAATTAATCACATTTAAATTCGATATCAACACTTAACTCTGAAAATTTCTCCAGGGGAGGCTGAAATCCTCAAATTTCATTTGTACTCAAAACAGAGAATTATATTCATATATAATAACCAAATCTCATCACATACTATCCATCAATCAAAAAAAAAAAAAATTATCTAAACTCAAAATTTTGAATCATGCATGATCTATTTCATTTACATATTATCCTTACAATTAATTCCACACTTTTATAGCTCATAATATCAACATTTTCAAGTTCTACATCTTGTGCTAAATAATAATTAAACAAAATAACTCTATATCTATTCTAATTGATCAAAACATAAGGTTATATCACCCAAATGCATCAGGAAAATCTCTAACCACTGGAATATCTTTTTATCGCTTCCCTTTATCTTTCACATCTATTTCATAAATCAATCTGTAGCTTTATCTAATATTTTGCAATCACCTTAGTGAAATGTTGACCAATTCGGTACTCCCTACTCAAATGTAGGCTGCTCTACTGGGGCATTCACAGACCCCGCACCACGCTCAGGCTCCTCCTCTCTCATAGGTACCTCAGTTACCCTCCGAATCCTCAGGCGACCGCGACCACGACGCTGTATATCTATAATGCTAAGATGCATGAAAATGAAATTTAAAAATCATACAAAATCATGCAATGCTTCAAAACGATCTAAAACGTACTAAAATTTCCTTAAAACTCTTTGAAATTGACTTTTCTCAAAACTTCCCAAAACTTTCCAAAACCTTGCGCTGATACCACCTTGACGCGACCCGACCCGGATACCTCTAACTCTGATCCAGTTGGTCACGCCGGGCACCCCAACGGATCCCTCTCAGACCCGATTCGTCGGGCTAAGCGAAACCCGTGTAGCGAACCCCAAACTCTTTGATGCTTTCTAAAATATTGTTGGGTTGGTTTTATTTTTAAAAACTGAAAACGCGTAGGAAAATTTTTATTTTTATTTTTAAATTCATTTTCGAAACTCATTTTTCTAACAAAATTTCGGCAGCATAACGACTGCATTTTTAACGTTCCCGAAAAACCTGTTTACAAAAATATCAACACTTCAACTATTTTCAACACCAACCCAACTTCTGATTGCCCGTATGCCTCAATCATGCATTTCATTCTCAAATCAACTTAAATAAATTCTAATCACATTTAATAAATCGCATTTAAATCTAAAAACAGTTTAAAAACAGTTACAAACAAATAAATATAACTTTCAAATTACTTATACATTTCAAAAGGTATTTACATGAAAATGTAACCGATGAAACGAAATGAGCTACTCAAATGATGTCGTGTCGCGCTGGCTCGCCCGCTGGAGGTAATGCTACTGATCGGCTACCTGCTGAGAGTACCTGAGGAGGTTTTTGTATAAAAACAGAAAATAATGAGCTAAAAGCTCAGTGAGTGATAATTTATCTTTTCTTTGAAAATCTGATTTTCAAAACGTCCTCCTCTAAAAACGTTTTAAAACTATTTTCTGTTTCTAAAGCATTTTAAGCTTAAATCTCTTAAATATCAACTTAACAAGAGAATTCATATATAAACACGGCTTGCTTTTAAGTTCAAAACTTGTAACTGAAAACCATAAATAACTTGAATAATACTTTTAAAACTTCTTTTTCCTCAAATATGCTTTTCTTTTTAAAACTGTTTCTTTATATCTATCAAAATTACCATAGTATCCCTAAATCTGGGGTCTCTCGAATCTAACGGCTATGTGCGGAATTTCTCAACGCTAATCATAGCTCGCCTGCTCTGAGACATCTCGTGGCCATGTGCGGAATTTCTCAGCGCTAACCATAGCACACGAAACACTACCCCACATCAGTAATGGCGACTCGACTGACAGACTCTGACACTTGTCCCCCTGGTTAGTGACTTATCCCTCCCCAGGACTGTGCCAACTGAAGTGGGACAGACGGATCGGGTCTAAACTAGTCTATAATCTCTGAAAATTCCTGAGGGGATACTTTCTGGTTTTGAAAGCACTTTTCCTTTTCTACTTTGACTTTTTGGTGCAAAAGCACAAATCTCTTTTCTGAGTGCGTAAAGCACTAAAATCTTATTTCTGGGTGCAATAAGCACTAAAACTCATTTTCTGAATCCATTAAGCACTAAAATATCTTTGGTAAGTGCAAAAGCACAAAAATAACATTATTTCAATCTCTAAATTCATGCTTATATCAATGCATTTAAAATAAGCTCAAGTAAACAATTAATTTATCAAATTAAACTTGATAATTTGAAATATTCTTAAAATCTTTAAATAAAACTCACTCACAAAACTGTTAACTGAAAATGGCGTTTGCGGAGCCCCTACTCCTCTCGCCTCGATCCTCGAGCGCCCTCGTCACCTACACAACATATGGAAACATAAATTTACGTTCACGTCACTTTTGGAAACTCGAAATTACACAATCGCCCCTATATGACCCTTTTTACGCGCAACTCTCCATTTTGATTTCTAATCTTAATCTTTCGCTTTTGATAGCTTCAATACTCCTAATTAAACTCATTAGGGTCATCCAAACACTCAACGGATGCCATAAGGGTCAATTTACGAAATTGCCCTTTAAACTAGTTTATTGCACGTTTTAGTCTCTCCTAACTCTTTGACATTTTTTTAGTTCTCTAAGCTCCCAATATACCTAAATCCACTTGTTTTCCAACTTAGTTTTACTCAAAATCAACCAATAAACAAATCAAATTAACATCCATTTCGAATCAACTTAAATCATCAATAAAATCATCAACATCAAGAGTAAACAACTCACCCCTTATCTTCCTCGCAAAATCACTATTTCTCTTCGCTTTGACTTCGTTTAGGGACTGTTTTGGGGGTGGTTTTGGACTGGGTTCGGTTGGATTTTCCTCTCCTTCCTCTCCCTTGTGTGATCTCTCCCTCTCTCGGCTGGTTTCTCCTTTTTCTTCCCCGATCTACCTTCTCTATTCTGATTTTAGCTTCAGCTGTACTTGGATCGGGTTTTGGTGATGATTACGAGCTGGAATCAAGCTTGGTTGAAGTTGAAAATGGAGTGGATCGGCTGGGTCTCGCGCGCAGGTTCTACAGGTGGTCGGACGGTAACTGATCGGCGTCGTCTTCCGCTCAGATCGGCTCGGTTATGCCTTGCGGTTCTGCGTCGCTCGATCGCCGGCTTCGGGTTTGCTTCTGCCGCCGTTCTGCTCGACCTCTGTTTGCGTTCTGGTTCACGACGAGATTGCAGTTGGTGGTCGACGAGCTTGGCGGCTGGTCGTGGTGGCTTTCGGTCGGGGTTAGCAGCTCCGTCCTCGTCATCGTTGTCGGCGTGCTGGTTTGTGCGCGGCGAGGTCCGGTTCGGTTCTGTCTTCGGCTTGAGCTGGATTGGAGTTTGGTTGGGTTCTGGTCGACGTCGAGCTGAGCTGGTCGGCGAGCTCCTTGGTCGGCCGGCAGCAGCTCCCGCTTTTCTTTTTCTTCTTCTCTTCTTCTTTATTCTTTCTTCTTTTCTCTTCTCTTCTTTCTTTCTTCTTTTTCTGGTCAGCGACAACTTCACTCTCTCTCTCTCTTGATTTTTTTTAGACAAACTTTTGGCTTCTGTTTTCCTCCCCAAACTATCCTCAAAATGACGGTCACGTCCCTTAAAAATATCAGTCTCCTCCATTGACTTTTAGTTTAATTTCACTTTAACCACAATTATTAAAATTTATCTTCAAATTAGTCCCTTATTCACCTTTAAAATTATTCGATTTCATTCACTATTTTATCCTTCCGTTTAGTCTCCAATCGAGTCGAAATCAATTTCTATGGGTTCCATATATCCTTAGGCGTTTCCACGGACCATTTAGAGTCTCCGATAATTATTTAGGGACTACTTCCGGGGAGATCCGAAAAATTATGTTTGAGTACTTACAAATGGCCCCTTGCTTTTAGAAAAAGTATCAAATTAGTCCCTTCGACTAAGAAATTAATAGTCAACCATAATAAAAAATACAAAAAGTCTATTTTACCCCTTTATCATTAATTAATCCTGAAATTGCTATTTTATCCTAACTTACCAACCAATAAAAATTTAACATGTGTCAAAAAATTTAAAATTAAAAAATTGAACAATTTTCCATCAATTATAAGTTGACACATCATCATTTTAAAGTTCAAATATTAATATACATAAATAAAAAACCTTTTTTTTTTTTTACTTTATTAGAAAACAATTTTTAAATTAAAATAAAAAAAATTACTCCTCTTCCAAATGGGTTCCAGCAGCATCAAAATAGGTTCTTGTTTTTGTTTTCTCTTCTTCCGAATCACTTTACCATCCAAACAAAAAACAAAATGGGTGTTAGCCAGTAACATTTTTATTTAAAAACCAACTTGAACACACTACAACAAATTATGGTTTTAGTGACAAAATATTTGGTTACGACTTTATATTTCATCACTAAAAATATATATATATAGTGACGACCATTCACATTCCTCACTATTGATTCAAATTAGTTACCGAATTATATTTCGAAACTATATTTTTATCACTAAATCCTTTATCCTCTTTTTAATTATAAAATATTTAGTCACGAATTTATATTTCCTCACTAATAGTATAGATGTTTAGTGACGACCATTCATATTCCTCACTGTTGATTCAAATTAGTTACCGAGTTATATTTTGAAACTATATTTTTTGTCATTAAATCCTTTATCCTCTTTTTAGTTATAAAATATTTAGTCATGAATTTATATTTCCTCACTAATAGTATAGATGTTTAGTGACGACCATTTATATTCCTCACTGTTGATTCAAAGTAGTTACCGAGTTATATTTCAAAATTATATTTTTTGTCACTAAATCCTTTATCCTCTTTTTAGTTATAAAATATTTAGTCATGAATTTATATTTCCTCACTAATAGTATAGATATTTAGTGATGACCATTCATATTCCTCACTGTTGATTCAAATCAGTTACCGAGTTATATTTCGAAACTATATTTTTGTCACTAAATCCTTTCTTCTCCTCTTAGTTACAAAATATATAGTTACAAATTTATATTTTCTCATTAATGGTTTAGATGTACTAACAACAATATATGTCATTAACTAAATCTATCAAAGGGATTCAAATTAGTTACTATAATTTATTTCATGACTATGTTTTTGTTACATTATCTTTTGTCGAGCTATTAGTTGTAGATTATTTAGTTATAAATTTACATTTCAGCACTAATATTATGGATATAGTAACATCAATTTAAGTCCCTCACTAATTCTACAAAAGTGGTTCATAGTAGTTATCAAAATATGTGTTATAACTAAGTTTTTTTTACTACTATGATTTTGGTTCTTGCTTCTAGTTTTAGTGAAAAAATATTTATTTACAAATTTAGACTTCTTCACTAATAGTATGGATATAGTAACAACAATTTAAGTCTCTCACTAATCCTACAAAAGTTATTCATATTAGTCATAAAAATATATTTTATGAGTATATTTTTGTGATGACTAACATGGTTTTGGCCATGTTCATGATTCTTAGTTATGGTCTTAGTAACCAAAAAAATAAAAAGAAAAGAAAAGAAAAGAAAATTGTTACGAATTTACAATTTGTCACTAAAAATATAGCAATAGTGATGATCATTCACGCTCATCACTAATTCAAAGAAACTGATGTGAATCAATTACAAAAGTTTGTTTTGTAACTATATTTTTGTCACTAATTATTTTCCCTCTCTATCAGTCAGAAATATTTAGTTACAAGTTCAGAGTATCCATGCCGGGCATATGCCCGGCATGGGAAATGATTATCCATACTGGGCACCGAAAGCCGGTATGGATACTTAATTTCCATGCTAGGCAGATGCCCGGTATGGATAGTTATTTTTTATGTTGGGCATGTGACCGATATTGATAACCATTTTCCATGTCGGGCAGTGCCCGGTATGGATACTTGGAGTATCCATACCGGTGGTATCCATACCAGGTGGCCGCCCGGTATGGATAGTCAACCATACCGGGCAATGCCCGATATGGATAAGCTGTTTTGTTGTAGTGGACTCAAAACGTCCACATGTACATCCGCCCGAGAAGTAAGGTCATCAATACTAACAAAACTTTATACCATTATTGGAGAAACTAATGCAAAAGTTTTGTCTATTTATACCATGAGAAGCTTATATCTCAATTTGTATAGTTCTCAAAAGGTTTAAAAAAGAACTGAAAAAGAAAAGCTTAAAGATGAAGAATTGTTTTCTTCTTTCAGTACTTGCAGCCCTCTTCATCTTTTCTTCTGGTAACTAATGTTGTGTGAATTTTCTTTGTTGTTTTTTTTTTTAATGTTCTTGTTAATATAATTTTTTCTTTCTCAATTAGTTAATATAATTTTTTTTCATCGTATGAACCCTGTTGAAGGCAAACTAATAGTACGCATGTGCATTCCTTGATTGGATCTTGCTATTGTACAAAGTTTTAACAGTTCCGTTAAAGAATCCATGAATGTTTTTATCTATTAATTTTCTTATAGTTTATTTTCTCATTATGCATTAGTCAAATGAGAGCTTAATTTATACTGTTTGTTATAATTATCAAAACTTGTTTTTTTATTTTTATTTATTTATTTGTTATTTCTTCAAACCATTGGAGGCTTAGAGCCAAAATGTCATGAATTATTTCTGTAATGTTTATCTGTCCGTATACATGATCTATGTATCACTAGAAATAATTTTTCCTCTTTTTTTTATTAAAATTATTTTTGACTGAAAATATTTCACATATATTCTCAAACTATATTCAATAACTTTCTTCTAGAGAAATACTTCTACCATCAAAAAGATCATTCTTTTTTTAATTTGATAAGTACTTATTGTTTTATTTTTCTTTTAGCTCCCAAGACAACTGAAGAGACCAAAACTTGCTTCTTCCGTCCACACCCATGGCCGAAGTGCACATCTGAAGAATGCAGTAGAGTTTGCAAAGACTATATCGGTCATGCTACTAAAAATGAATGCGTTGATTCTGAAACTTGCTGCTGTCATGCTGTGCGCCATTAAACATATTATATGAAGATTAAGAACTTTAATAAAATCAAGCTAGTATAAGCAATTATTAGTATTAATAATATTTGTGGATGGTGGATCATGGATATGTAATCATCAATTTATCATAATAGTTCAATTACCTAAATTAGCTTGGAATTTGGATATGTTTATCCTCTCTTTCCCTTATACTAGTTTCTAATTAATTATGATTTTCTTCAATATTTTTCAAAACAATCTTAAATATTATTAAATCATTTAGATGATGAAGATTGATAAAACTATCAAACTTAAGATATATTTATCAATTGGAATAGAAATAAAAAGAAATCTACATTCTAGATGTTTTCGTGCCAAACAATAGAAGATGTGGCGTGAGCGTGAAATTTTCTATTCTAAAAATCTGTCAAACAAAAAGAGTAGGGCTGAGGCTATTTGGACCCAAAAAATTCTTTCAACACCCATTTACACAAAATACCCAACTCCACAATTCAAAAATAATATTTTACTTGATACACCCATTGAATAATTCCTGAAATTAACCTATTGGTTGCAATTTTTAACAAATAAATTTATCAAAAACAAGTGCACAAACTAGAGGTGATATTATTTGGGTTTGATTTTGATCGATTTGGACGGGGTTTGAAGATTTGAAGGTCGGAAGAAGTTATGTTTTGGTTGTTTCGTTGGATGGAAGAAATTTTAACGAGTATGGACTGGTAGATTTGGAGATCGGTGATCCATATGGGAGAATCTCAAGCAAACAGATGGTAAGTTGGTGATAGTTGTGCTATTGACAATGAGCAATACTTTGATGATATAGTTTTGATATGGAAAGCGAATCCCTTTTGTTTTTGGACTAAAACTCTACCTAATTTGCTTAACTCATTTAATTAGGATGTTTCAAGGCTTCGGAAATTGATTAGGAATGCTAAAAGAGGAAACTCAAATTTCTTGTGTTTTCTCGTATCTGTCAAGTCTCGTAATAGTCTGACCTTCGAGCACTAAATCAGTCATGACTTTCTTTAGCAAATTCCAATTGATGAACCATCAGTGACTGTGGAAACTAGACATCTAGGGCTTTAATTTGATAGGTTATGACTCATATAACTCAAATTGTGCATTTCAGATGAGCTCTCACAAGTCACGTCACGTTTTTGCCCAAAAATTTTGTAATTTCCTCCCTAGAATATTTTCCAATTCCTTGAGCTACAATTAATCTTCAAAAATCCTTCGATTCCATCATTTTTCCCCTCAAAACCTAATTCAAATACAAAAGCACAAAATAAATTAAAAGTATCAATTCAACACAAAAATATAATATAAATAATAGGTAATTCAGGCATAAAATAATGATAATTAATAACCCAACATTTACTAGTCACGTCCAAATCTGTTTACTTTTTTCTTTGTTTTTTTTTTTCAGGAATCAACGACTAGTGTTTACATGTTGAAACAAACTCAAATCCCGATTTGTTTTCTTGATAAAAGAAAAAACAGAATTGTCGAACAAAAATAGAAATAAAACTCAAGCAAAACTACACATAAGAGTAACTTGAAGATAGCTATTCCTTTCTAAAAGATTTCCCATATTATTAATAGAGAGACAAAATAATCATATAATAACCCAGATTTTATTTTAACACCAATATCTGGGTTCCATATGAATAAAAAATTCTGAAACCCACGAAATCAAAACTGAGACAAAACAAATCAAAAACTCAGTGTCACACTATTCTCAAACCCACTAAAATCAAAACTGATTCAATCACTGTACCTAAAAAAAAACTAACAACTTCAAGGTGAGAAACCACTTTCACACAACTAACACTAAAATCTAACTAAAACACCATAAAAGCAAGCAATGAAGATGACCCAGAGATCTGGTGCTGCTATGGAGAAGGAGATTGTGCTGCGATGGTGAAGAAAATAAGAAGAAGAAGAAGAGAGTGTTGTGTTCATTGATAAGGGCATTTTTAGTAAAGATTTAAGCCTCCAAATCTATATCTTTGTCGTCGTTCTCGAGTGCTTTTATGTGTTTTTTTTTTAGTATTTTTTAGGGAATAACTCTCTAAATGGTGTGTATGCTTCGTTGGAAGGGATTCGATGGGAAATCAAGTCAAAGAGTGTTGGGTTTGGATTTTGTAAGAAAAATGACATGATTGTGGATTGTCGGGCATGAAAAATGGGTTAAATTGTGAGAGCTAGTGTGGAGTCATTTGTTCAAGTCATGTGAGCTACAACCTATCAAATTAAAGTTACAGATGTCTATAGTTTCCATAACAACTAACGGTTTGTCAATCGGAGGTCCGTAGAGAATGTTATGACCATTTTAATGACCAAGGGTCAAAGTTGGCGTGAACCTACGTGCCTCTACACCATCTAGCGCGCATGATAGCGTGCCCACACTCCACCAGCGTGCCTACCTGTGTACTTACCAGCCTCCTAATGCATAACTCTATATGCACAACAGCTCTTCTAGCACCATAACGCGTTGTCTTGTGCGCTCCTTCGCTTAGCAGCCCTCCAACCAGCGCGTGTCATGCATTTTTCTTGTTTCTACATGCTGCCTCACACACTCCTTCACCAAGTTATGTGCCAAGGAGTGCCATACACTACCAACCCATTCTAGCAGTGTGCAAAACACTTTCATCAAGGGGCAAATTTGATTTTTCCACCTCAAACTTGTGCCCTAATTTTGACAGCCTACAAATACATTCGAAACACATCATTTGGGACAATTTTGAGGGGCTGAGAATGGGGCTCTCATGCCCCTTCTCTCACCCCTTGATTCTCACTTCTAAACACCTCAATTTGACCTTCAATCCTTCATCCACAAACATCATTCACCTATACTTTAAAGAGAAAACTTTGTGAGAGTGGAGAAGAGGATATAAAGGCTCGAACTCAAAAGAGATGAGCTCCATGGATTCAAACTCGGGAGAGGGAGATTCACGGATTGTTTTCTCAACTTTTCTTTTGTATTTGTAATTTTCCATTATATGTAACCATATTTCATATTATGCTGGGATGATGATGAATTTTGATTTTTAATATTAATAGGGTTGATTGTTATTGCTTGAGGATATTATGTATGTTGAGTAGGGATTTTAGAACTTAATGCCTGTATGTGATTGGCCACCATATGCATGATTTTAGGTTGTGTGTTGAAACCGAAAGGAATAGCACACAAAATGTTTGATAAAATACCTACCTTAAGTTAGGAAAGAGAAATAGGCCACTCGTGTGACAGTCGAGTTGCAGTGAGTGCTCGAGTGATAGCCGAGTATCTCATAAAAATGCCAATCCAACTTAAATAGTAGATTATTTTGAACTTAATAAGCTCTCGTTTATTTGATAGTCATCAGAAGATAGGTGTCGGTGGACAAGAGTATATTCGATGCATCATCAAAAGAGATGTATTGAAAGAATTAGTGATAAATTAGCGACAAACACAACCGATAAATCTTCAATACTTTGATAATTAATTTCTAAATCTAAGTGGAATCCGGAATTCTAGCATACTTTATTATTTATTTATTTATTTATTTTTATCTAAGACTAGTTTGATAATCGATTTCTATGTCCCTATGGAGACGATCCCGCAACCGCTATACGACATTTATACAATTCGTATACTTACGAGATTTTATTACTTAAAATGGAGAATTGACTTTTACCCATAATTTAATAACTATATTGACACATGCACGGTAGGAGGGGGAGTGTATACATCAATGGATAAAAGTCCAAAATAGCAATCCAAACGTTAAGCAAACATAAGTCCAACCCATTTGACGCTTAGAGCATCTCCAATATGGCTGTGGATTGTAGAAAAATAAAGTGCCATGTAGGATTGTATGAAAAGAACTCTCTCCAATGCAAATGTTAACCTTCACTGTCAAGCTGACTTGGCAAAAAAAAAAAATCAACACTGTGAGGATGGCTGTCTACATGTAGAGGGCCTGTTAGACAGACCTTGAAATGCTGACTCAGCAACTCACATTGAATGCTTTCTTCAATGTGTGGATTTTAAATAGAACCATTGGAGACCATTTTTTGGTTTGACTGTCTATCAATACCATGTAAGAAGTAATTGTCTTGACATTGATGACATGACAATGGATTGTGAAAAACAATCCAGAGTCTCATTGGAGATGCTCTTAGAAGCCGCACGGTCAAGTGTCACTTCCAGACCAATTGAATGTTGGGGGTAAAATCGAAGGATCCGATCCCTTGATCGGAGGAGTAACTACAGCCCTCTTGTGTCAAACATAATAAGAGGTGTAGGAGATGAATGTAGAAGGGTAGTAAGGATTTTGGTAGAATTGGAGATGAGATGGTATTCTCCTGCGTCAAACCCCACATAACCACCACCATCAACCCATGCCTCTTTGCTTTCAATCATCAACCCATCAAATTGAAACCGAAACCAGCTTTCAAACGCTCTCCCTGGCGGCTCCCCCAATACGCGCCATCGACGCCAGCCTTTCGACTACGAGTCCCAACTCCAATCCCAGTACCTGCAAACCGCCTCACTGAAAATCGCCATCATCGGCTTCGGCAACTTCGGGCAGTTCCTGGGCAAAGCCTTCGCTCGCCACAACCACACCCTCCTCCTCCACTCGCGCTCCGACTACTCCCACATTGCCCACCAACTCAACGCCACCTTCTACAACGACATCCTCGACCTCTGCGAGCAGCACCCAGATGTCGTCCTCATCTCCACTTCCATTCTATCGACTGAGTCCGTCCTTAAAGCAATACCCTTTCAGAGGCTAAAGAGGAGTACCCTTTTCGTCGACATCCTCTCCGTCAAAGAATTCCCCAGGAATCTCTTCCTCAAGTACTTGCCTCTTGACTTCGACATCCTGTGTACGCACCCCATGTTTGGTCCTGAGAGTGGTAAGCATTCCTAGGTTGGCCTTCCTTTCGTGTATGATAAGGTTAGAGTGGGAGATGATGAGGAGAGAGTGAGGAGGGTCGAGGGGTTTCTCGACATTTTCGCCAAAGAAGGGTGTAGAATGGTGGAGATGAGTTGTGGTGAGCATGATAGGTATGCAGCTGGCTCACAGTTTGTTACGCATACAATGGGCCGCGTCCTTGAGAGGTTCGGCCTCCAGGCTTCGCCTATTAATACCAAAGGGTATGAGATGTTGCTTGATTTGGTCGAAAACACGAAAGGGGATAGCTTTGATTTGTATTATGGCTTGTTTATGTATAATAAGAACTCTTTGGAGCAGTTGGAGAGATTGGATATGGCTTTTGAGGCCATTAAGAAAGACCTTTTCGGCCGCTTGCATCAGGTTTATGGGAAGCAATTGTTTGGTAGTTCGGACGATTCTCTGCCCACCAAGTTGCTTCCCAATGGTGCTCCAAAGGAGAGTAGTAGTGAATGAATGGAACAAGTCTTTAATGTTTTGTTTTTTTTAATTGTGGTATGAGAACCTCTTTAATGTTTTTATGCAATCTCCAAAAGTTATTGCTAGTACTTTTTTTTCTTTTTTGTGTTTTGGTAACATTAGATGTTTTGTTGGATCTGGTCTTTTAAGCTGTAAACATATTAGATGTGCTTTTGGGATGGTTGAGGTGTTTGGAATTTAGAGTTAACAAACACCGTGTATATTGTGAACTTTCTCCTCTGATTGAAGTTTCTGAGAATACAGCATTAAAGATGGGAATCTGTGTCAACAGATTTAGCATATTTCGAGAAATGTTTATGATATGTTATAGTTATAACTTATAACATATAGCCTTTGAGAGGGGACACGAGGGAAAATAAGAAGACCAAACAGTATGGTAAATAAACGAATTAGAATACACATGGGAATGCCATGCAAATGGCTGATTGGTGATAGGATTCAAGCATATGAACATTATGCTTGTCACCAGGGTGTGTTAGGGGTGGTTGGTGGTCATAAGTTTCGCTAGAGTATGTCACTTGAAAGCGCTCTAGCACTTTTAAGTCTTGGGCACTGCCCTGATGGAACAACTAGCCCTTTACAGACTTTGATTCTTAGCATATTCTTGGATGATGAAATTGGGTAGGGGGAAGTAACTATTAACTATAAAGCATCTTATGTGTTTTGCATATCTTTAAAATAATCTCATGGACAATGTAGTCAATGCTTTTTTTTTTTAATTGGCTTGCTTTATTGCTTTGCTTTGCAGCATATTCACCTTCATTTTAGTAGTCCTTGAAAAATTTCTTTTCAAAATGCGCCTTATGAGTGTGTATCTGTACTTTCTTCAGGATCTGATTGACAATTAATTTAAGTATCGTTATTAAATGTTGAACTTCGTCTTAGATACAGTATGGGGTAACTACTTTTGTGGGGATATATTTTACAACTTAGGTTGTTGTCCCTAAAGACTAAAGTTAGAAGCTAAGCGAGATAGAAGAATGGATAAGATCATTATGGTTGGAAAGTTGTAGAGGAGAAGGTGATGTGAGAAAACAGATCAAACAACATGCAGTCTGCAATTTCCAGGAGCTGTTCCTAATAGACTTATTGTATTTTAATTTATTTTTGGTTGCATTAGATGCTCTGTTGAAAAGGTCTTTAGTTTTGAACATTTTAAAAGTGCTTTAGGATTAAGCATTGACAATTTAGAGTATAACAATATTGTGTGCGTATGAAGTGCCTTCTCGCTATTGTTTATGTCTTTGAACTTTGTGGAATTACATCATAAAAGATGGCAATCTGTTTTGATAGATGTAATATATTGATAGAAGTGTTTATAATGTGGTATACCTTTTACTTTTTTAAAGAAAGAAAACATGGAAAGTAAAGACAGACCAAATATTGTGGTAAATTAATAAACCTGCACATAATGAGTCTGGTGGTGCTGCTTGCTTTTATACATGGATGATTTATTCACTTTTTTCGCATTATCGAACATTGATTCTTTTTCTCCTTGATAAATTTTACCTTTAATTTCACCTCGGGTCAAAGACAGATTCTCAGTGTATTCTTGGATGATAAAATTGATTGTTAGGGGAAATTAACAATAAAACATATATTGTGTTTTGCATTTCCTTTACAGCCTATGGAAAATGCAGAAAATGATTATTTTCTGGATAATTTATGTGTGTTTGCAGTGTATTTGCCTTCAGTTTTGTTGTCGTGGAAAAATCCCTTTGGGAATGCTCTTAATGAGCCTGTATATGTGTCACAAGACAAGAATTTTCATTTTTCGTTTTTACAGGGTCCATGTTGTTTTAATGACACAATCCTAACTTCTTGAAAATTGTATTGATTTTGACTAACAGATTTTAAGATGTTGCTTCTTAGAAAATTTTAGAACAAGTTACTATTCATTGACTCAATGTACAATTGAAAAACCAGCTTATCAGACTGTCAGTAAGTCAAATTTGTTTATTAACCAGTTTTCTTACTCTTACATTTTGATGTGATACTTTGTTTATACACATGATTTCCCACATTGCTAATGCATAGAACACAAATCAAATTTTGGCTACAGCAGCTTATTGTCTCTAATTCTGATGTTAAAAGCTCTGTGATCATTATGTTTTTGTGTTGGATCCCTAATTCCTATTCTTTAGGTCTGTTTCTCGAGTGAATATGTTGGATTTGATGTGTTTTGTGTAAAGTTTCAGGTGTGCATACGTTGTTTAAGAGTTGCTGTTAAGAGGAGTGTATTTTGGATAAAAATAGTTGGAAAAGTACTGCATTTGGCAGAGGCAACAGCTATGAAGCGCTGCTAGCTCCACGTCCACGGCCTGAGGTTGTAGTTTGCTCTGCCATCTTTCAGCTATGAAGCGCTGTTAGTTTTAGGTCGCAGCCTCAAGTCCCAATTCCCTCTATTTTCAATCCGCTAGGAAGGTCTTCTAGCTCGAGGTCGCGGATTGAGCTAGTGAATTCCTTTACTGCAGTTTCAAATGTATCAACTCTAAGGGGTAGTTTAGTCCATTCGCTTGCTAGGTTTTCCGGCTATTTAGAGATGATTTTTGGATGATTTTTGGAGAGTTTCAACAACCGTCTTCAGGGGAGAAAAACACATCTCACCCACATTATAAATTTCTTAATCCATAATCCATTTGGTATTTATCAAGTTTTTGGAAGCCAATCCAGAGAAGGAGGAAGAGATTCAAAGAGAAGTTCTTGAGCAAGAAGAGCTGACTTCTAGAGTTGGAAGACCATTCCATGGAGATCATTGGTTTAATCTTCCCTTCATTATCTTGTGATTGTATTCAAACTTTGATGAGTAACTAAACTTTATTTAGGGATCCAATATTCTTTATACTTTGATAAACTATTGAGCAATTCAATTAATTATTCTATTAACTTATTTCATTGATAAATTCGTTTTCTTGGTTTTGACTTTTAAATGACCAATTATGTTCTTCTTCTTGAAATGAAATAGTTTGGATGTTAGGGATTATTGAAGAGATTTCTTAATAAACCCTAATGGACCTAGGTGAATGATAGGCTTCATCAGAGATGACCATCGTTTCATTAGGTTAATAACTAATCTATTAATAGGTTTTCAATTGCAAAAGCACTCTAGGACCAATAGATGTTGTAATTGAGAATATAAGCTTTATATTGTGACCGGATCAATAGAACTCTCCATTAAAGATTAGGTATATTAATTGAATTGCTAAGGCTTAATTATATTAAAGTGCAATAGAACATTGTTGACCTAACATTTCATTTGGCTGTTTTCTCATTAAGAAGTTGTCATTTATTCTCTTTTTCATTGTTCAATTGTTAATTTTGCAATACCATCATACTCAATTCTTGTTTATTTTCTTACACGGTACTCACATTAAGAATTAATATAGTAAATTAAAAAATTAAAAAAAGAAATCTCTGTAGAACGATCTTACAACTGTTGTACTACATTATTGTGATTAGTGTACTTGCAAGGTTTTATTTACTAAAAGCATCAAACACTCTGCATACCTAGAAAATGTTATCAATAACAAGTTGAGAATTATGGTAGATAATGAATCTCATTGTCATAGTACAAGAGTGAAAACTTACTCTAACCTCATATTTATTTATTTTTAACATAATATCTAACAGTCTGAGATTTTGGATTGGATTTGTCTAATGTGATATCCAGACTGTTCTTATTTGTGATTTCTCCATGTAGATGACCCATTTGTTTAAGTTTGTCAAGTTTGTATGTGAAGGATGGTGTTAAAATGCATGTCTTATACGGTAAGAGATAGATATTGCTACTTTTACTATGATGACCTTGTGTTAATAGCAAAAATGCTGCTTTTAGAAATTCATAGCCAAAAGCAGGCTTAAAAATGCTCATAATAACTTAATAAGCATGCTGAAAGTAGATGTTGTAGATGCTGATCAAGTGTCAGGAGGCTTCAGATGAGAAGCTTTCTTTCATAATACATAGTTACAAAACCAAACATAAGAGAGCATTATGTATGTCACAGGATTACACTTTTGCAGTATGCAGTGGTCTCTGGCCTTACTGGTAGTATTCCTAATGTGTATCAGCATATTCTTTCAAATTTTTGAATAATCTTGATCTTTCCTCATTGATTAGGCCTTCTTCTGGTCCAATCTCTTTATTCACTTGAGGTGTATCAAACACAGCTAGTGAAAGCCTGTCCCGTTCTGAGCTTGCCACCACCTTATGCACCAGACTTTTGAATATTCCATTGGTCATTATCTGCAAGTAACATCCATAACTTGGTTACTGAAGATGGTATTTACATGCTATAAGAGTTCATTTTGAGAGTCAAATAACAATTTTAGATGTTACATGCTATGGTTTGTGTGATTATAACAAATTTTCACATAGTGGATTTCTTTCTAAAGGCTATGGATTTTTCTCCTGTTTTGGAGTTTTTCACGTAAATTTTTGTGTTTTGGTGATTGTTATTATTTTTTAATTTGTTTCTCTATTATTTCTAGTATTCCTAGATAAGGCAGGTTTCTAGAGGAGGTTGTGGGAGCCAATTATCCCAACAAATATTCCATTGGTCATTATCTGCAAGTATAGTCCATAACTTGGTTACTGAATATGGTATTTACATGTTATAGGAGTTCATTTTGAGAAGTTAACTACCTCCATTTGATCGCCCATGAGGACTAGGACAGCTTCCGATATTTTGGGTACTGTAAACCACTTCTCATCTTTGAATACTTGAAGACCTTCTTCATCCTGCAATACAATAGTGTACTCTGATCCATTTGCGTGTGGTTTTAAGCCAAGAAAAAGATCAAGCCTCTAAGAGTGTGACTAGTAGTTAAACTGAGCTTGGTACTATGCTTCTTCCCCATATTGATTCAAGAAGCAGTTCTCTTCTAAATTCAGTGACTTTGCCATGGCTTTCGACTCAAGCTCCGTCACCATCTTCATCTTAAGAGAGTATTCTTCTAATATACCTTTATAAAGAGTCATTCATAACAAATATTAAGAGAAAACTTTATAAATTCTTGATATTAATTATCACCAAACCCAAAAGTTTAAACTGATAGAGAAAACCTAACTAAAGTATTTAAAACTTGAAATTATGATACGTTAACAACTTCTCTTACATACATGATGACAAATAACGGAAACATACTAAACATCCCTAACTGTATAACATTTACAAGAAGAATTTAAGATTAAGGGGAGAGAGAGAATTTGAATCATATAGATCTTCAGACTCTGATATCATATTAATTATCACAAGATCTAAAAGTTTAGACTGATAGAAAAAGACATAACTATGGTATTTAAGGTTTGAGGTTATGATACATTAACATTTGATATGATATTATTATAGTATTTAAAGTTTGAGGTTATGATACGTTAACACTTGATATGATATTACCTGAAAGATTGTGGTTTTTGTGGCCAAAAGATGAGTTTTCTTCCATGTTTAAGGTAAACATTAAGAAATAGGAGATTAGATCAATCTAGTAATTTGCCTGCTGCAGGGACGGGATCAGCCCTATAACCTTGAAACTCTATAACTCCCTTGGCTTGCTTTTCTTCTATTCCATTGGTTGTTCAAAGTATTCCCTAGTAACTTGTTGCATCTAGTCTAAAATCGTACTCGAAATTCCATGACCTATTGCCTAAAAATGCAGAATAAATTATGATAAATATTAATAAATTGTGCATTTCACTATATGTTAACAATCTGATATAATGGTAAAGATGAATAAATTGTGTATTTCACTATATATTAATTTACAATGGAGAGCGTATTTATAGGATAAAACAGATATTCAAATCTTCTAAACAAGATAATTACAGAAATCATGAAACTAGGTTATAGTACAATATGGGAATATATGAATTTAATTAATATGATAACAAATTACAAAATAGAAGAGGGGACACATGATGATTTTGGGAATGATTTACATTTCTCATGCATGCTTTTGTTGTTTTAAAAATTTACATCTCTCGTGCATGCTTTTGTTGTTTTAAAAATTCTATGTTATGACTATCAAGAACTAGACCTGAAAGCAGGCCCATGAAGAGAGTGCTGATCTTAGATTCTCCAGTTCTTCTTCCTGCGAGAGGAGACTGAGGTCAATGATGGGAACCGGAGATAGTGAAGCAGAAACCTCTTCAACCGTGTCACCATCTCTACAAATATATGGTGCTGCTGGTTGTTCACCATCGAGGAACATATCCTGCACCCGTTTTGATAGCAAAACCTCAGCTCCAACCTCAGAAGCCATGAGAATTACCGAGTAGTTTGTTGCTATTTTGGTTTGTGTAAGTGTCTGATGGCAATTAGCATAATTGGTGTCCTCTGTAACTTGGTGGGTCTGATTTGTAGGTATCTGTCGTTTCCACAGTTTTAGATATTTGTTACACACTCTCATTCAGTCATTCTCATAGGCACATTCACATAGCAGCAGATGATTGGACAGGTGCAGCCAATTGGATAACTAGAAGTAGACAGTTTAACTTAACCGAGCACCTCTGGACGAGGTATCTTGGATTGAGCACTTTAATAATATCATAGTCCACATCTAAATATTGATGTGATAGATAAAATTGAATAATTCTTATTTATTTACAAATAAATTCAAAAGTGGTCTGTTGTCTTGTAGTGCAGTCGTAGCTCACAAGACTAGCCTTGACTTAAAGTCAAGTCAAGGTTTGATACCCATATCCCCACCTCATTCAATAAAGGTGAGATTTTCTTTTATATATATTAATTGTATTTTACCCTGATATGGATAGCTTCCAGTTGTATGAGGGCCATTTATTTAGACCATACCACTAGGATCCTACCAATTTGATTCTGGTTATCTTCTGGATTCGTTTCAGTACCTAAAAAAAAAAAAAGATCAAAAGTGATCCATGAATAGAACAAAATAGGGTAGAGGTCTTCGAGCCTAAAACAGGCCCAAAAGGCTCAAAAAGAGTACAAGCCCAGTAAAGCAGTGCAATTGTGAAGCCCTGAACAATTGCCACGCCTGGGCATAAAATGGACTTTTTTGTCCAGTGAATTTTGCGCCTTCTTTTACGCCGATCGAGAGCTGGACTTTGCTTGGCATCCAGCAATGAACTCCAAAGATAAGAAAAAATGCTGCTAACCAAGAAAATGGGAGCAAGAACAACAAAGATTCAGACACACACAACATAAACAAAGGCTCTAAAAACGTATAAGAAACACTATGCAAACACACACACACATATATATATATATATAAATGAAAGTGTGTGTGCATAATCCTAACAAATTCAACAAGTCAAATCTAATTACAAATTAAATAGAGATTTGATTATAATTCTCTTGAAGAAACCAAACAACTTTATTTGCCAAAATACAATTAACGTTAATTCAAGAGGTCGATTCACCTGTGAACACAAAATACAAATACAAACGTGAAAGCAATAGAAAGTTACAAGCAAAAAAGCGTTTTGCAATAAATTAGCCAATTTACATTCATCTAGATTCTTCTTTTAAGCCTAAAATGATTGAACTGTGCCTCTAAATTTCACTGCCAACAAAATTACCCAAATTGCCCTCATTTTAGTATAAAAATTGCCAAACGGCCCATGTTTTCCTATCCATAAAAATACACCTAAGACTGTCATTTTGACTTCCTATTCTTGCATGGATTGGTCCATATGGGCTTCAATAATGAGATAAGTCCTTTTTCTTTTATAGGCTTCAATTATAAAAAATTGAAATACGTTTTGGATCTAATATAAAATAATTTAGATCTACGTATTCTAGAGTTGGTGTATTACACAATGTCTATCTTCATGGAGATAACGATTGATCTCTCTTAATAACCAATGGAGACGTGGGTTCCATTGTGCTGCAAACCCTCAATTTATATCGCCAATAGATACCTATAGAACTGGAACTAAAGATTTGGTGGTCTCCATCGACAATGAAGCCAACAAATATGGGATCAAAGATTTGGTGGAGATCCGATCTCCACTTTTCTTCTTTAAAAAAAAAAAAAAAAAAATCATCTTCATTGTCCATTACAACAATAGATGGTGGAGATCATAATTCATTTTTAATTCCTTTCTTCATCTGTTTTTTTTAAAGTTACATATCATCCATCTCCAAGACAAATAGCGAAAATTTCACTTTTTATTTTTTTTTTTCATTTTTGATTTTTCTTTAAATTAATTTATTGAACTATTCAAGGGTATTTTAGTTATTCTAGCTGAAAGATCTGGTCAATCATAAATTTTAAACTTCCCGAGGGAATATTGATCAATTAATTGAATTGTAGCCAATTCCTTTGTGCTAACAACATAAAGAGAAATGTCTCCCTAAAAAAAAATTAAAAGGGCTTGGCCCAACAAGAACTAACTGATGAGGATGGACATGAAATTGGTTTGGTCGTCATCAGTCAATAATGCAAACAAAGTGTCGATGATGGCCATGTGAATTTTGTGTATTTATGTAATTCTCTTCCATCCTCTCAAGTCTCAGTTGTATCCTCTCAAGTCTCATCCATGCTAACTTAGTATGACTAAAATGATCAAAATATTCTGTAGTTTCGCCCTTCCATATTAAGGGTTAAATTTTGAATTTTTAAAGTCGATTTTGACAATAAGAGGTTTTTGAAAATATTTTTATAAACTACGAAGGGTGTTTGATTTATTTCATAAATTGATAAAAAGATATTAGCGATTTTAAAAAATACTTGGGGATTTTGACATTATGAAGGGGAAAATAGGATTATCCCTAATAATAATATGTTTTTGTTTAAGTGGGTGAGTTCAATTTGATAGCTTTTGGGGTTATGCAGAGATTGCTTAAGATGGTGGATGGGTTGAACTTTAAGGATTTTGTGGCATTCTTGTCTGCTTTTAGTGCTAAAGCAACCATGCACCACAAACTTGAACGTTTGTCTTCATTGCCTCCACTTACAATTTTTATTAATTCTAGTGAAAATGACCATCTAAGTAATAATATTAAGCTTATGGGTTCACCTTTTTGGTACCAAGGCTTGTTTATTATCTGCTATGTGCTTCAGGTCATTGAATTGCTTTGTCTCCATGTCTCAGTTATTTTCAAAGTCTATGACTCGGATTGCAATGGAAAGGTGTCTTTTAATGATGTATCGGAAGTGCTGCGCGACTTGTCTAGTACATTTATGTCCATTGAGCAAAGACAGGTATTGTCAATGATTCCAAGATTTTGCCTCTAAATGATAATGTTCTTGCGCAAGTTCTAACTTCGTTTTGTTTCGACACAATTGATGCTGGTTGATGAACTACTTTTGACTCTGGAAACCATTGATTGGCTGTTTTAGGAGATGATCTTTATTTTTATGATTGTTTATATAATAATAGGGCGGAGCTCAGTTTTCCATTGCTTGCTTTTTTTTTTTTGATAAAATGGAATATGGTGTGCCCTTGAATAAATTATCCAATGACTGATGATATGGCTGTGAATTTCTATGCCCGCCTTTTGGGTCAGTCTGCATTGTGATAAACCACTGTCACTGAGAGCATTTTTTGTTGGTTATTGCTTTTCTTTTAACAAAGGAACTTTAACATCTTGAGGTCATTCAATAAGCATTTTTAGATGTAATTTGTTTTGAATGATACTTAGATTCCTAGACTCACTTGGTGTTTCTGTTTATGTATAAATAAGCTGTAAAGTTCATATGTTTTTGCCCTACTACTGGGGTGGTAATTTTGTGATCTGTGTATCTTATTAGACATAGGCATTTTGCTGCATTTGGAAGTTGATGTAATCAAGAAATGTGGATTGGAAATACTGCTCTACATGTCTAAGCAGCGTCTAGTAAACTGGAAAATCTGTTAAATCATAGTTTTTTGGGCACTGTTGTTTGGTGTATTTCCGCAAATAATTGTCAATGACACCTGTATTGGACCTACATAAGTCTTATTTGTCATGAATTAGTAATTTTGCACATTTTAAACTGCTGACATGACTCAGTTGTACCTTCTATTTGTGGTCATCTATGTAGAAAGATATCCCAATGTGTTTCTTTTGTTGTTTTGCATGAAAGAACTGATGTCTATATCATCATTGTGCATATGCATAGGTTTAAATGAAATTCCTTATCATGGTAGAACTGTTCCATTTTTTTGTAATGCAAAAGAAATACTACAAACATAAACTGATATGTTCTAATCTCTGTTTAATGAAATAACTTCTAATGCATGCTTATATAATTACAGTATCACATTCCAACTGTATTTCTGTAAAAAAGGGAAACAGGGTTTTCATTTCATTTTATCTTGCAATTTAAATCCTATAAAATTGAACATTATGAAAAACCTGCCTGGAAGATATTTTTTTTAGATTAAGACATATTCAAAATTTTTCCTTATATGCTGATCTATTAGTTATATCCTACCTTATCCGTCGCTGAAATCATTTCGTCATCTTGCAGAAAGTCTTGACTCAAGTGTTCAATGAAGCTGGTTACACAAAGGAATCATATTTGTGTTGGATTACTTCATTAAGGTGCTTTAAATTTTATTTTGTGTCTTTCAAATTAATCTGAGATGTAGAAAAGAATGAGAGTAGATGAGATGGACATGACTGAGGTTAAATGATGCATTTATTTTAGTTGGAGTAGAGAAAGAACAGAATAACAAAAGCAAGAGTGTTGAAGAAGAATATGCATGCAAGTATATAATGCTTGTGACACTTCTTAGTAGCTGATGGTAAGCGGTAACGCATAGGACAAAAGCAATGGAAATGGTCTTAAAAGAATTATCTCTCTTTCTCTGGTGAGGTTAAGAAGATATTATACGAGCTATATTTTATCCAAAGTGTCCTTGACAACTCTCTCAGTGGGCCTAACCGTCTAATATTATCAGCCAAACTAACAACAGCAGGCTATTCAGTCTAATATTATCAGTGACTACTAACCTAGGTTAGCTTTTTAATGTGTAGGTGATCAAATTGACTTGAAACTTGAAGATGATATGAACCGAAGCCAAGAATTGGACAAATTTGATAGGTAGAGCGAGACAATTTATCTGTACATACATTAAGCATTTTAGTTTGTCTTTTGATGTAATAAATAAGCTGCCTATTAGGATCATCTGTTTTGTTTTAAATTTTGTGTCATGTACAATTCTGTGCCTTAAAGTTCTCCATGTATAGTCTATTTTTTCCCATAAGCATGATCATTTCTGTTTGAGGAACTAGTAGCCAGATCATATCTGCTTTATTTGTTTGTTTGAAAAGTTTTTTTTTTCCTTGTCACTGTCATCGTTTTGAATTTGTTTCAGGTTTTTGGAAGTTCCGGACTTAAAATGGAGGTCGAAGTTCCAGTTGACTGAGGGATTACTGCAGGCTTTCTCAGCTTTAGTTCAAGATAAACGATCGAAAGATGCCCAACCACACCTTTGTAGAAATGTTAAATTCAAACTTAATGTAATATTTTGCCCTTGTTATAAACACTAAGAAAAAGGAACCTGTGTAATAGAAGAAGGTCAGGTTCTCTGTAAATGAATTGTATGTGGTTTATAGATTATGTACCATGCTTGGCCTTTTATACAATTTTGTTATTCCTATCTGCCCGTTTCACGCATTCCATACTTGCCATGGCACTTTGTAGTGTCATAAGGGCACTTTTGGCACATTGAATTGTATCGTATTGTATTATTATTGTTATTTGTAGATTGTATTGCAAATTGAGCAATCCAAGATGTGTACATCGGCACTCCAAGTGAGGTGGTAGAGTGGTAACTTGCCCCATTCTTGCCCTTGAAACCAACGTCACGGGTTCAAGCACAAAACCTCCCACCTTACGAGTGCAATTTTTCCACCATTGTGTGGATAGTCCTCTTTCATCTTTTGGAAGCAGCGGTTTGAACTATGTTTTAAAATTTTATTTCAGCTGATCTCAACGTATTTTAAAGTCTTATATCTCAACTGGTCTCGGTAACTGTAATGTTAAAAAAATAAATAAATAAATGGAGATGTGCACATAGGCTTTAGGCTGGTGGTGTCATGATCAACAGGTCATCAAAGCCCATATTTGACCAATGGGTTTCATTTTGATAGAACTCTATATTGTCAGGATACAGACTGCATTAATAGAGCCAAAATTTGCCTCCTATCTTAAACCAACCTTTTGACTAGCAATTAAATGAAGCTGAAATTGCTTACAAATAACAACTAGGATATATTGAAAGAAGATATTCATTTTGCAATTGCTCTTCAAAACAAGACCAGAGAAAAGTAGGTATAAAGAAGAAAATTAATAAAAACTAGGTTCATCTGAGAAGTGCAAAGTACTCTTTTCTCTCTTCACTCACTTTAAAGAAAAGCGAAGAATGGAAAGTTTCTTGAAGATACCCTCATGTTTGAGAAGTACAACTACATATGGTAAGCAACCATCATTCACTTTCACTTTCACTCTCACTCTTATTATTTATTCATTTTTATATCACTATGTGTCTCCTTGCAATAACATATCTTTCTTGGCTGATACCCTTTTTTAATGCTTCAAGAGTAATGGTCCAATAAAGATGAAAGAGCAATAAACAAATGAAACAAAAATATTTTTAACGTGGTTCGACTGTAATGAACACAGCCAAAAGCCATAGTGAGGCAATAAATGAGCGTAGCCAAGTGAACATGATACTGAAAAATTTTTCCGAAGAGTTTCATTTAGTTTAAGAGTAATTATGTTATATATAAGTTGACTTACTCACTCACGCAGTTGCTTAATAAGCTCACTACTAATCTTTATACGAAATTTTAGAAGACATGCATGTAAACATTAAAAATGATATATTTTTTTTTTATTAATTTTCTCTAGATATACATACTTTACATGCATTTCACCTCTTAGTAGTAGTGATTGAGTATTTCTTTTGATTCTAAGAAGTCAATAGTTCAAGTCTCACATTTTTTCTGGAATATAAGGTATTTGGTAGTTTTATTTGAATTTAATATATATATATATAAGGTGATTGAATGAATTTTTTAAATAGAAAAGATTAAAAAAAAACAAAATCAAGGCTTTAAAGCTCATCTTTAGTCAACTTGGAAGTCTTCTCCATTATATTAAAACTCCACAAGCTAGATTGAGACCTGCAACAATTTCTCATGCATGTTCAATATTTGTTGAAAAGTAACATTCAACCAAATTTCCAACAACTTTCTCAAATTTGATTCTAGTTAATGGATGTTGAGATGATAGTCAGAGATAAGGCTTAAGTGGTATTGATAGTAAAATTACTATATATGAGTTATGTCTCTATAAAATAAATTATCTCTCTTATTTAATTCAAATGGAATGGATGAATTTAATTGGTTTTTCCTAACTTTTTAAAGTTAGGAAAGTCCTTATTTTAAAAGCACTATATATATATATATATAAAGAGAGAGAGAGGGAGAGAGAAGATTTTACAATCAGTGTTTTTTAACTTTAAAAAGTTAAGAAGAACTAATCAAATTCATCAATTGCATTTGAATTAAATAAGAGAGATAATTTGTTTTAGAAAAGAAAATGCAATAGATGAATTTGATTGGTTCGTCCTAACTTTTAAAGTTAAGAGGTATTGATGATAAAATCACTATATATATTTGAAATTTTACATGATTAGTTTTCCAAAAAAAAAAAAATTACATGATTATTACAATTTTTTCTTAAAAAAAGTTTTAAAAAAAATAAATAAATTGAAGATTGAGTTGTAATAACTTGTTTCATTCTTGTCTAATTAGTTTCAAAAGTATTAATCATTATAGTGAAGATAAAAAAAAAAAAAAGAAACCATTAGTAAATTCATAAATATTATAGTTCTAAAAAATATCTAATTTCTCTCATTATAGTTTATTTTAGGATTGATATCTTCCACAAAATAAAAAATATATATTATACTTGCATTTGCATTAGCTGATCAATTTTGACTAATGAATACTATATACAAATTTTGTGAACTAAAATAACAATGAATTGATGATTCAAAACTTGTAAATTGATCTTTAGAAATATAACTAGTTATGATTAGGATTCTTTATAGAATAAAGAAACTATATGGGAAGAGTTTAATTTTTTTTTTCTTTTTTAAGTGCAAAAAGTTGTTTAAACTTAAATTTGGGTGTATTAATAATTTAATTGGGTGCTTTTGATAATAAATAAATTTATTTTCATAAAGTTAGTTTTGGTATTAGATTGGATATTTATAGTAAAGTTTATTTTAAAATTTCTAATAATGGATATGCGCCGGTGCAGAGAGGAGCCTACAAATTAATAACCGAAAGTAACTCCGAAACATACGACAAAGCACAATAATACTTCAAACTCGAAACATGACAAAAGCAAAACGTATATACATCGTATAGCAAAAACAAAGTGTATCGAAACAGCAAACCACTAGCATCTACCACCACCGTAGGCGGTAGTGCTACCACCAATTGCACCGTCTGCAGGCCCCACTTGGACACCAAACGAGCAACTCCGAAAGCTCTAATACTGCATCCACCCCCTCTTGGCAATGCTGTTTTGATCTCTGTAATTGGTCTGGCGACTAGGATGTGAAGAAAGGCACTATCTGTGCAGCCAAATAGATTAAGACAACGAAACACAGCGTCCCAAGAAGCCTCAGGTGATGGGAACTATACAATAAACATCAATAATGCACAAATATACGTTGTACACTCACGAACGCAACGAAGGCGCGAATCCAACAATATTAAGGGATACGCCACTGCAGAATCTAACTCCTATTTAGTCTTTAATCTGTAGTCTAGACTCTAAGGAATACTTTGGGACACTCTAACGAAGCCTTTTATTCATTTTGTAGATTATGTTGCAGTAGCTAACCGTGACCAACATACGTGCGAAGAAAGAGAGTTCTAGCCGATCTTGGTACAAACAATTTTTATCCGCAATAAGATATATTTACAATTTAGATATATAAATCATATTTTTAAGTGACAATATTTACCTCTCATATTTACAAATAAATTAGGTATATTAATTCTTAATTTTAAGTTAGAAAATAAGTTTCAATAAAAAGCCATAATTCACATTGATAGAATGTGAACGAAATTATAAAAGATATGTATCTATTGTATTTTCTTTGTTAATTTTGTCAATATACACAGACTCTACGCATACAAATCACTTTAGGATGGCCCCAGTGCTACCTAAAGCAAAAACTAACTTTCCACACCAAAATTTTAGTACAATTATATATTATTTAGATGATCCTTTTATAAATAAGGGCAGAATGCACAAAACGCCTTTAGGTTTGGCATAATTGTACAAAAATAATGATATTTGAGAAACTCGTATTGCCCTCCCCTAAAATTTCTAAAACTCAGCATAAACCTCTCCTACAGTGAGTCAACTATTAATTAAGACAAACAATCAAAGTCAATTTGATCAAAAGTACCAAAATACCCCTAAATAAATTAATAATTAATATTTTAATTTTAAAAAATAATTAAAATATAAAATAATTAAAAATCATTTAAAAATAAACAAATCTTATCATCTTCTTCATCACCTCCATCAAATTTTCTTCATCATTTTCATACCATTATCAACATAAATTCTTCTTCATCATCAATACAAATATAACATCCAACATCCATGTTTAATCAACCTCACAACCCAAATTTTCAACAAAAAACCCCTCATAACCACATTTTCTCACTAACCAAACACCAACCAACAACCATAAGATGTTATTGCAAATTCACTAAGGAAATTCAAAACAAAAAACTAATAAAGAAATTCAACTAGGCCTACAAGAAAATTCATAGGGAAATTGAACCAGAAATTTAGGAAAAAAAAAAAAAGAGCTTGAAAAGAGAGAGAGTAGATGAGAGATGATGAGAGAGAAGAAGAAGAAAAAGATGAGAGAGGAAGAAGAAGAATATGAGAGAAGAAGAAGAGGAAGATGATAGAGCTTGAAAAGAGAAAGAGAGTAGAAGAATATGAGAGAGGAGGAAGAAGATGAGAGAGCCTGAAAAGAGAGAGAAAGTTTTTTGTTTTTATTTTTTAAAATTATATATATGTTTTTTAATTAAATTTAAAATATATATTATTAAAAAATTATATACTCATATGATTTAATGTTATTTGATGGTTTTACCCTTACCTAATGGCGTTTAACGGTTGTTCATCAATGACAATATACTATAGGGGAGGTTTGCATTGAGTTTTAGAAACCTTAGGGGAGGGCGGTGCAAGTTTTTCAAATATCATCATTTTTGTATAATTATACTAAACCTTAGGATGCTTATGCAAGTTGCCCTATAAATAATAAACAAAAAACTTGACAACTCATTTCTATTAATAAAAACTGCTTTTCTAACCAACGAACTTGTCACTGTCAATGACTTAAGACTTCTCAATGCAGCTTTGGCAACGATGGTTTGCTTTAGCCCAAGAAGCAAATGGAACTTGACGAAGACGCAGAAGGCCTTCTCCTTTGCTTTGTACATTTTTCTTGGAGTAAAATATGCGGAATCCTCTTGACCTTTGATTTTTGCCAACAAAGATGATGTTTGGTTTTTATTATAATCATTATATCTTTTAACGGTTTGATTTTCTTTAACTTTAACTTTAATTTTAAAATGTAATATGATTTTTTTTTATCATTCTTTCACCTAGCTAGACGGTGAAAACTCATTTAGAATAAAATTTTAAAAATTATAAAATAAATTTCAAACTTAAAAGTAATTTAAAAAGTAAATAATTTTAAAATTTACAAATAATTAAAAGATAATACTAAATATAAAATAATTTTTTAAATCAATTTAAGCCATCCATTTTAAAAATGGACAGTTAAGATTTATTTTTTAAAAAATAAAAAAAATTTTAAAAAAAATGTTGAAGCTAGCAATGCCAGTAGAGATCTAGTCCATCTTTAATATTTTTTTATTTTATATAATTAATTTATAGATTTAATTCAATAAATAACTACCACATCATTTAATGAAAAAAAAAAAAAACAGAGCAAACAGATCTCCTATTTCAAAAAAGAGGTATTAAATAGAGCAAACAAATCTCCCCAATGGGACCATCTTTATTTAATATTTAATTATATTGTTATAATATTGAGAAAAGATATATCGAGAGAAGAGAGAGTAATAGGTTTCCTTTATCAAAAATGCTAAAAGAATCTCCTGTTAACAATATATGAGATGAGATTAGCTAATAGTAGGGTTTTTCTTTCAATTTGTCTCAAGTGAATTTATCACCTCAACTCTACTTTCAAGTTTCAAGTTTCAAGTTTCAACCGCACACAAAAATTAAAATGCCCTCTTAGTTTATTGTAATACTTTAATTGATTCCAAGGTAATTCAATAAGTACAATCGCTAGATGTAACAACTGAATTATAATGTTTTCTTAAAGCTAACACAATAAGGATTACATGTCCATCGGAATTGTTGAAATCAAACACGAATTATAGAATCTGAATATCTACTTCAATAAATAGAAACCAACAATTCTCACAATAGAAGAATAAAATTATTCATATAAGTTTCAACATGCACTTAATGTAAATGAATTGTAATTGACATATCACCTATTATATAATTTCATGATTTATAAAATATTTATAACTCATATATTCTACTATTTTAATATAATTTTAGATAAATAATTTATACAATCTAATTCTATTCTCTGTAAAAGTTGTTGGAAATTTTGTAGATTGTTACATTTCAATGAATATTGAACATGTTGGAAATTTTTTACATTCTTACTTTTCATTGAATGTTGAACACACTGGAAATTTCATTGATTGTTACTTTTCATCGATTATTTGATTGATTATTTACTATAGGTCCCAGTCTTAACTATGGCATTGTAATAATAGAGGAAACTCTAGTCAACTAAAGATGACATTATGAATTTGTGATTGCTTTGGCTTTTCTAACCTTGCCCCTTTCAAAAATTTCATCTATTTTTCCTTTTTTGGAGAGAAAAACTGAAAGAACAAAGAACCCATTCAAAGGGTTTTTTGTTTTTTTTTTTTTTGGTATATAGCATTTATGTACCCTTGTTTTTTACTAACTCTAACATTATATTAATAATTTGAGTTACATTTTTGCATATAAAATGGTTTTTAGATTAAAATATCTCAAAAAATTGTGTTTGTATCAATAAATCCTTCTGTCTTTCAAGAGCTAGAAACCCAAAAACCAATGGATAAAGGAAAAAAAAAAATAAAAATCAAGTAGAAGAAAAGAGAGAGAATAAATGTGAAAATTAGGTCTGCCAAGTTCATCTTCCTTAAAGATACTATACCTAAGCACAAAAAATGCTACAAGAAAGGAGAAAACTCAAAAAAATTAAAAAAAGAAAAGAAAAGATTATCCCAAAAAAGCGCATAACTTTTGATACATTATCTATTTTCCCCCATATAATTTCGTTTTTATCCAAAATATTGTTTGACTTTAAAATAAACACCCAAAATATCCTTTAGAAGCATATAAAATGAAGATAATACCTTTGACTGTAACAGATTACAACAGGTGGATATGGTTGACCGTTTGACTCCATGGTAAAATGGTAAATGGGATGAAAAATTAATGGGAAAATCCTAAAAAATCATCTGACTTTTAATAGATTATCTATTTTCTCCTATGTTGTTTCGTTTTTATCCAAAATCCCCCCTACCGTCAAATTTTTTAATAAAAACGTTACAGAAAATTAAAATGTCGAATTTACCTTTAGTTTAAATAATATTAAAATAAAAAATTTAAAAATTAAAATATATAATATTAAATATAAAAATATAAAAAATCAAAATAAATAATATAAAAATATAATATGTTTTTTTTAAAAAGTAAAACAAATTAATTTTAATAAACCATTTTTTTTAGAAAAAGAAAAAAGAAAAGTTGTCTTGTTTGATCTAGAAGAACCCAGGGAACAAACACAAAAAACCCTAAACCATCAATCACCATCAATCTCCCATAGATTAAAGATCTGGAACCATCATATTCAAATTAAACCACCATCATCAATTTCCTTTAAATGAAATTATTTAATTTTTTATATTTAATACTATTTATTTTGATTTTGATTTTTTAATTAATATTATTTCAATTAATTTTTCATCGCATTTCCCTATTTGTCCTTGGAGTCAAATGGTCAATCATGTCCATCTAATGAAATTTGTTACCGTCAAGGGTATTATTGTCCTTTCATACGCCTCTAGGGGTATTTTAGGTATTTATTATAAAGTTAGAAGGTATTTTGGATAAAAACGAAGCTGCATGAGGGAAAATGAATAATGTGTCAAAAGTCAAGGGATTTTTTCAAATTATCCCCTTTTATTTTAATATTATTTAAACTAAGGGTAAATTCAATATTTTAATTTTTTCTAATATTTTTTTTACCACAAACTATATTGTATTTACATAAACTAGTGACTAATTTTCTTTCAGTTTTTTTATCTTTTGGGTTTCTTTCACATCTCGTTCATAATTTAGTGAATGTTATTAATTTATTTCCGTTCTTTAGTGCTAGTGTATAAACTCACCAGTGTTTTAGTACTATTTTATGGAGTTTTCTCATTAAAATAATAGAGGTTATCATGACTAAATTTTAAAAATAAAAATATATTTAAGTAGGTATGAATTGTAACTCCATTTATAGTGTAAGTAGCTAGTATGCTTTCTTTTCACATTTGTGATTGGAGCTTGAGTTTCATAATGCATATTTAAGAATATATAGAGAATTTTTTCTCTCTTTATGTTATAAATTTTACAAATGAAAAAACTCATATGAATTATAATTATTTTTATCTTAATTAATATTTATTTATTTTACTTCGTTACAAAGTGCCCCTTCTAATATAAATATCTGGGTCTACCATTGTATGGGAAAATGAATAATCTGTCAAAAACCAGATAATTTTTTAGGATTTTCCCTAAATTAAATTTTCAGGAAATTTCCTTCATTCCTTGATTGTCACTTTTCCATCAAGATATTTAGAAAGACTTAGACATTTCACCATCAAAAGTTTTGATTTTTTTTCCACAAGCATCTTCTGTCTCTTTCAAAATTTTTGTTATTTCCACATTTGACTAATAATTTTTTACTTGCATTTGCTTTTTGATCGGACTCCCGATGTTCATGATTTTCTTTTACTAGTTTATACATAAAGTTGGTTTGTTTGTGCATGAGTTTTTTTTCTTTAATACCACTTTCTACACGCACCTTTTGTCCCTTTCAACTTTATGTTTAAAGTTCTGATTTTTTTTCTACATGCACATTTTTTTTTCTTTCAAAATTTCTGTTATTTCCACGTTTGACTAATAATTTTTTACCTAACATTTGCTTTTTGATAGGAACAATGACTTTCTTTGGTTGAGAGGTAACCTTTATCTTGAAAATTTATCTTGAAAATTTGGTTTTCTCTTCTCGTCTTTATTATTATTATTTTTTTTAAATCAAGTTTCCTTTTTGTTGTTCTTCTTACTTGCCATTTTTGATTTATTAAATTCAAACAATCTTAAAATTAAAAAATAAAATTAATAAAAAAGTACATAAATCAAATTCATAGAATTTCACAAAATCTTAAATCTAATCACAAATGAAGTTCTTTCAATGAAAATGAGATTTAACAAAAAATTGTGACCAATGAGGCAGAGAAAGAGAAAAATGAGAAAAGTGAGCGAAAATGAGTGATGAATATATTATGATATATCAATGATAATCTTGATAGTTCGCATATCTAGGTGCTATAGAAACTCAAAATATTATTTTGGTAATAAAAAAACAAAAAAGAAAGGGTATAATCCTACTAATTTCACAAATTTAAATTACTGTAAATTGATGGGTGATGCTATTCCTATCCAAGAAACTTTTCCCAAAGCCTATTTATTAAATACACATATCCATTAAATTTGTAATTAAAAATTTTACTTTTACACCTTATATAATACCAATACCATCCTTAACTATTAAACCAATTTACATACTATCATATTTTCTTACCCATTAAAATAATCCTAACATCCAGTTAAAATAATAATAATAATAATAATAATAATTCTAACATCCAATAACAAATAACAAAACTGACAGTTTGTTTTCCCTAATAATACACAACACAAATGATTAATCAAAAGATTCAAAACCCACAACATAATAACATCATAGCATTGAAAATATCAAGTATATATAAAACCAAATATAACTCTGAGTTTTAACGATATTTAATAAAAAAAACTAAGTTTTAACGATATTTGATAAAAAAAAAAAAAAAAAAAAAAAAAACAAAGTAATTTATGTTTGCAACACGTACACAACCTTGATCACGTTAGCAAATTTCAGATATATAAGCTATTTAGATCAAGAAAAATGTACAAAGCAGCCAAGGTGCATTTCTCAATGTGAGGAAGGAGACCTACTGCGTCTTGCTCAGTACCATTTGCTCCTTAAGATAAAGGTAGTCATCACTGCCAAAGCAAGGTGCATTGACAAGTCTCAGTACCATTTGCTCCTTAAGATAGTGATAGGTCTCTTGGTGGAAAAACTAGTTTTAACTAATAAAAATGAGTTGTTAAGTCTTTTTATTTTATTATAGTTCACACAAAAAATCTTTTTTATTTTTTTTTCTTAAAAAAAGTCTTTTTATTTTATTATTTACAAAAAGGTCATTTGAATATTACATAATTCTACTAAAATTTGGGAGTAGAAAGTAATTTTTGAGGCAGCACAAGGGCCATCCTAAATTAAATTGTATGTGCATAAAGTCAATATATCTGGAGAAAACTAACAAAGAAAATCTTATTTTTAGTTTCTACATGCACATTTTCTATAATTTTGTACGTATTCTTTCAAGGATATAAAACAAAGGAAACGTCACTTTTGCTTGGATTTTTTTTTTTTTTTAGAAAAGATAATTATTTGTGTTAAGGATCCATAATATTTTCAATTAATGATGTGTTAAACTGTGGGTATTAAATAAATATTTTGAGTATATAAAGCTCTTTTTAGAACTTTTGGTTGCGCTCTTGCTATGTTACTAGTATAGCAACTTTATCTACTTCATCAAATTGATGATATTAAGGTGGTGTTAACGTGGCATAGGTTAACACCTAAAAAATTAAAAGAAGGTTCACAAGCAACAAATTAATATATTTATTTACACTAAAATTTCTATAAAATAATGAACATCCGGAGTCCTACTGTGGATAAATAAACCAAGAGTCCTATATGTAAACTAGTAAAAGAAAATCATGAACATCTAGAGTCCTATCAAAAAGCAAATGTTAGGCAAAAACTTATTAGTCAAATGTGGAAATAACGGAAATTTTGAAAGAGAAAAAAAGTGCGTGTAGAAAGAAAATAAAATTTTGAAAGAGAAAAAAGGTACATGTAGAAAAAAAAATCTAAATTTTCTTTACATGTAAAGTTGAAAGAGACAAAAGGTGCGTGTAGAAAGTGGTATTAAAGAAAAAAACTAATGTATAAACAAACTAACTTTATGTATAAACTAGCAAAAGAAAATCATGAACATCGGGAGTCCTATCAAAAAGCAAATGTACGTAATAAATTATTAGTCAAACGCGGAAATAACTTTTGATGGTGAAATGTCACTTTTGATGGAAAAGTGACAATCAAAGAATGAAGGAAATTTCCTGAAAAGTTAATTTAGGAAAAATCCTAAAAAACCATTCGACTTTTGACAGATTATCCATTTTCTCATATGTGGTTTTATTTTTATGTAAAATACTCCTACCATCAATTTTTTAATAAAAACATTAGAAAAAGTTAAAATGTTGAATTTACCCTTAGTTTAAATAATATTAAAATAAAAAGGGACAATCGTAAAAAACTCTCTGACTTTTGAAACACTATTAATTTTCTTTCATGTAGTTTCGTTTTTATCCAAAATACCACCTAACTTTAAAATAAACACCCAAAATACCCTTGGAGGCGTATGAAAGGATAATAATACCCCTGACAGTAACATATTCTTTTAGGTGGACATGATTGATTGTTTAACTCCATGGACAAAAAGGAAAAAGCGATGAAAAATTAATTGAAATAATATTAATTAAAAAATAAATAATCAAAATAAATAATATTAAATATAAAAAATAACATAATTTCATTAAAACGAAATTGATGATGGTGGTTCAATTTGAAGATGATGGTTCTAGATCTTCAATTTGTGGGAGATTGATGGTTTAAGGTTTTTTGTGTTCATTCTCTAGATTCTTTTAGATCAAACAAAACAATTTTTTTTTTAAAAAAAAAAATGGTTTTTTAAAATTAAGTTGTTTTATTTTTTTTGAAAAAATTATGTTTTTATATTATTTATTTTGATTTTTTATATTTTATATTTTATATTATTTATTTTAATTTTTTGATTTTTTATTTTAATATTATTTAAACTAAAGGTAAATTTGACATTTTAACTTTTTTTAATGTTTTTGTTAAAAAATTGATGGTAGAGAAGATTTTGGACAAAAACGAATTGACATGGGGAAAACTAGATAATCTATCAAAAGTCATGTGGATTTTTAGGATTTTTCCATTAATTTTTTGTCTCATTTCCCTTTTTGCCTCGGAGTCAATTGGTCAACCATATCCACCTAACGAAATCTATTATCATCAAAGGTATTATCATCTTTCATATGCTTCTAAGGGATATTTTGAGTGTTTATTTTAAAGTTAGACGATATTTTGAATAAAAACGAAACTACATTGTGTAAAATAGATAATGTGTCAAAAGTCAGGAGGCTTTTTACGATTATCCCAATTATATATGACCAAAGATTATTAGGCATCGACATTAGTGAGGTCTCTTTCCAGTTCAAAGTCTGTGATCACGTTAAACATCACAAGATTGAAAAGTATGGTATGCATTTGATTTGTGCCAAACGTCTTTAAAGAATTGGATAGAATTTAGCAGTTGATGAAGGTCCATTATAACTATGAACAGAAAGATGAATCAGGTCCCAAAAGATTGAAATGGTCATAATTTTTTTTTTTTTTTTGGAGCATCCAACTAATGAGGTTATGAAAATTTAATGTTTTCATATTTGTATATTACGAATGTTGTAGGTAAAAATGTCGTAAAAAGGTAAGCTACAACTTAGGGCGAACCCTCTCTTTGTATGAATGTCGGTCTCGATCAACTACCGTAACTAAACCTGCAAAACAAGTGAAAACCTTCGTTAAAGTGATCTAGAGGTTGTCTCCGAAAACACCCTCTGATATTTAAGTCAATTTATCTCATTAAAAGCTATTGGTAAATCACTCAAAATTCATAATGAACTGAAAATTACCTTTTATAAAGGTACAAGGTCTACTTCTAGGTGTCGCTACGAATGCAAGGGTGCTTACTACTTATCACTTGAATGGACTTCGTGTTGACAAATGTTCGTTACATATTGGACATTTGGCACCACCTTACCGGGATAGTTCCTCCAAAGGTCATTGGATCTTTCAAAGATTTGCATTCCCTATTGTCTCTTCTTAATTAAGACAAACATCATTACAGTGAGTCAACTGTTAATTAAGACAAATAGTCAAAGTCAATTTGATCAAAAGTACTAAAATACCCCTAAATAAATTAATAATTAATATTTTAATTTTAAAAAATAATTAAAATATAAAATATTAAAATCATTTAAAAATAAAAAATTCTTATCATCTTCTTCATCACCTCCATCAAATTTTCTTCATCATTTTCATACCATCATCAACATAAATTCTTCTTCATCATCAGTACAAACATAACATCCAACATTCATGTTTAATCAACCTCACAACCCAAATCTTCAACAAAAACCCCCCATAACCATATTTTCTCACCAACCAACAACCATAAGATGCCATTGCAAATTCACTAAGGAAATTCAAAACAAAAAACTAATAAAGAAATTCAACCAGACCCATAAGAAATTTCATAAGGAAATTGAACCAGTAATTTAGGGAAAAAAAAAAAAGAGCTTGAAAAGAGAGAAAGTAGATGAGAGATGATGGGAGAGAAGTAGAAGAAGATGATGAGAGAGGAAGAAGAAGAATATGAGAGAAGAAGAAGAGGAAGATGAGAGAGCTTGAAAAGAGAAAGAGAGTAGAGGAATATGAGAGAGGAAGAAGAAGATGAGAGAGCTTGAAAAGAGACAGAGAGAGTAGAAGAATATGAGAGAGGAAGAAGAAGATGAGAGAGCTTGAAAAGAGAGAGAAAGTTTTTTGTTTTTATTTATTAAACTTATATATATGTATTTTAATTAAATTTAAAATATATATTATTAAAAAATTATATACTCATATGATTTAATGTCATTTGATAGTTTCACCCTTACCCAATGTCATTTAATGGTTGTTCATCAATGGCAATATATTGATAGGAGAGGTTTGCGTTGAATTTTAGAAACCTTAGGGGAGGGCAGTGCAAGTTTTTCAAATATCATCATTTTTGTACAATTCTGCTAAACCTTAGGGAGTTTATGCAATTTGCCCTATAAATAATAAACTAAAAGGACTTGACAACTCATTTCTATTAATAAAAACTACTTTTTCCAACCAACGGACTTGTCACTGTCAATGACTTAAGACTTCTCAATGCAGCTTTGGCAACGATGGTTTGCTTTATCCCAAGGAGCAAATGGAACTTGACGAAGACGCAGAAGGCCTCCTCCTTTGCTTTGTTAAATGCATGTTAACTGCTTTGTTCATTTGTCTTGAAGTAAAATATGAAGAATCCTCTTGACCTTTGATTTTTGCCAACAAAGATGATGTTTGGTTTTTATTATAATCATCATCTCTTTTAACGGTTTGATTTTCTTTAACTTTAACTTTAATTTTAAAATGTAATATGATTTTTTTTTTTTTCATTCTTTCATTCATCTAGATGATAAAAACCCATTTAGAATAAAATTTTAAAAATTATAAAATAAATTTCAAACTTAAAAATAATTTAAAAAGTAAATAAATTTAAAATTTACAAATAATTAAAAGATAATTTTAAATATAAAAATATTTTTTTTTAAATCAATTTAAGCCATCCATTTTATTAATGGACGATTAAGATTTATTTTTTAAAAAATCAAAAAATTTAAAAAAAATGTTGAAGCTAGCAATGCCGGTAGACATCTAGTCCATATTTAATATATTTTTTTTTTCATTTTTATATAATTAATTTGTAGATTTAATTCAATAAATAACTACCACATCATTTCATGAAAAAAGATTAAAAAAAAAAAAAAGAGCAGACAGGTCTCGTATTTCGAAAAAGAGGTATTAAACAGAGCAAACAGATCTCCCCTCCGGGACCATCTTTATTTAATATTTAATTATATTGTTATAGTATTGAGAAAAGATATATCAAGAGAAGAGAGAGTAACAGATTTCCTTTATCAAAAATGCTAAAAGAATTTCTATTAACAATATATGAGATGAGATTAACTGATAGTAGAGTTTTTCTTTCAATTTGTCTCAAGCAAATTTCTCACCTCAACTCTACTATCAAGTTTCAAGTTTCAACCGCACACAAAGATTAAAGTGACTTTTTAATTTATTGTAATACTTTAATTGATTCCACGATAATTCAATAAGTACAATCTCTAGATGTAACAACTTAATTATAATGTTTTCTTAAAGCTAACACAACAAGGATTACATGTCCATCGGAATTGTCAAAATCAAACACTAATTATAGAATCTGAATATCTACTTCAACAAATAGAAAACAACAATTCTCACAATAGAAGAATAAAACTATTTATATAAGTTTTAACATGCACTTAATGTAAATGAATTGTACTTCTCATATCACCTATTGTATAATTTCATGATTTATAAAATACTTATAACTCATTTATTCTACTATTTTAATATAATTTTAGATAAATAATTTATACAATCTAATTCTATTCTCTGTAAAAGTTGTTGGAAATTTTGTAGATTCTTACATTTCAATGAATATTGAACATGTTGGAAATTTTTTAGATTGTTACTTTTCATTGAATGTTGAACACACTGAAAATTTCAATGATTGTTACTTTTCATCGATTATTTGACTGATTATTTACTATGGCCTTGTAATAATAGAGGAAACTCTAGTCAACTAAAGATGACATTATGAATTTGTGATTGCTTTGGCTTTTCTAACCTTGCCCCTTTCAAAAATTTCATTTATTTTTCCTTTTTTGGAGGAAAAAACTGAAAGAACAAAGATCCCATTCAAAGGGATTTTTTGTTTTCCTTTTTGGTATATAGCATTTATGCACCTTTGTTTGTTTACTAACTCTAACATTATATTAATAATTTGAGTTACATTTTTGCATATAAAATGGTTTTTAGATAAAAATATTTCAAAAAATTATGTTTGTACCAATAAATCCTTCTATCGTTCAAGAGCTAAAACCTAAAACCAGTGGAGGAAGGAAAAAATAAATAAATAAAATCAAGTAGAAGAAAAGAGAGAGAATAGATGTGAAAAGGGCAAAAATTATTTTAATCCTTAAGTTTTGAGAAATGATCATATTTTTAATTATGTTTAGAAAAAAGATAAAATCAATCTTAACGTTCTAAAAAAGTGTTAAATTAGTCATTCCCGTCCGTCAACTAATAGTTAACCTTAATTGACATCATAGGGGGTAGGGGTAAAATTATTATTTCAATCATGGTGCAGGATGATGGCGAATGCATGGAATAAAAACTCGGCCGAGTTCTCGTCGAGGACTCACCACTCGGCCGGTTGCCAATCCGAGAATCGCTGGATCGACAACACAAATCGGCCCGGGTCAAAAATCGGCCCAACTTGGCCTTAACTCAGCCCAACTCGGTGCAACTCAGCCCAACTCGGCGCACTCGGTCCAAATCAGCGCAACTCGGTCCAACTCGGTGCCTCCTCTCCGATCTGCTGCCTTTGTTCTGGTTCAGCTCCGGTCACACTTCATCACTGTTCCGACGAGATTTGGTTGCGTTTAGGGTCTGATCTCGAGCTGAGAATGGCGTGGATCAGCTTGTTTTCGCGTCGGGTCTTCGTGGCGGTCGTGATGGCACTTGCCGTCGCCGGTTCTGCTCCGATCTACCTTCAATTTGTCGCCGGTTCTACGTGCGTGGAGGACTGGTCTTGGTTGAGTTCGGCAAGGTCTGGTTCATGCTTAGCGTCAGCTTGAGCTGGGTTCTACAGGTCGTGCGCGTCGGCAGCTCCCCTTGTCGTCATCGTCGGTCTGGTTGGGGTGCGGCAACGGGTCTGGTTTGCTTCGGCTGCTCGGTTTGTGGCGAGGTCGTGACTACGTCGACGAGCTTGGCGTCGATCTTGGTCTGGTCGGAGCTGCTCGGTCCGTCGGTCCTCTTCTTCTTCTTCTTCTTCTTCTTCTCTTCTTCTTCTTCTTTCTCTCTTTCAGCGACTCTCACTAGTTTCAGCTCACTATTCTCTTTTTGTTTTATAATTCAACTTTTTGGCTTCATGTTTTCCTCCCCAATCAACTTTAAAAATGATGGTCGCATCCCTTAAAACTTTCGTTCTTGCCCTTGACTTTTAGCTTAATTCTAGTTTGACCGTAAATATTAAAATTATAATTATGTAATTGTGTTAAAGTGACTTTGAAAATTGTATGAGATAGGTTTGATTGTGTTTTGTGGTCATATGATTATATTTTGATCATATAGAAAATTTTTTAATTTTATTTTTTACAGGTTTGACTTGGTTTGACCATTGGTCAACGGTTTGACCGTTGATCGATGGTCAAACCGAGTACTCACTGAGTACTCTCCGAGTTGGCAAGTACTCGTTGCTCGCTGCCTCATCGATCGAGTAGCGAGTAGCGAGTTTTGGAACACTAGGCACATGTATGGTGTAGCCATGTAGATAACTTAGAAAAAAAACATAAAAAGAAAGTAAATTTTGTAGTTTTAACACGTGAACATCTTTACCACACACAAAAGCCACCGGTCCGCACACAAAGTCAAACACTTTCTTTTCAACAATCGACACCCCGTTCACCAACTGTTAGCCCACACCCATTCACCAACTGTTAACCATCGTCTGTCCGCCTTGCAGGCAATCGAGCTTATGGTAGCAGATGCTCTATTGGAAGCAAATGATTTTCTAGAGATCTTATCGTCCGTGAAAGATCCTTCTGATTATAGTTATAATTTTAAAGTCAGCTTACACAAACATATTAATAAAAGTCTGCACCGTCACAATCTAAAAAGCAAAATGGTAATTTTATTGTAATTAATTATACACCCAACAGTAGCAGACAAACATAAGATGCACGCCAAAAAAGTGACTACAAGGATAAAATTGTAATTTTAACAAAAATTACTTAAAAACCATCAAACCTATTTTCGTAATTATATATTATTATAATACTTAACTATGACGAGGGTATAATGGTCTTTTTGTCCGTTTTAATTAAGTTTAAAGATAAATGAGTCTTTTCACCTTTTTTTTATTAAGTTTGACCTTTAATTGATTGATAAGAATGACTAATTTGACACTTTTTCAAAATTTTAGGGTTGATTTTGTCATTTTTCCACACATAATTAAAAATTTGACCATTTTTCAAAACTTAGAGACTGAAATGATTGTTGCCCATATGAAAATGAGGTGTGACAAGTTCATCTTCCCTAAAGATGTTATGCCTAAGCACAACAAATGCCACAAGAAAAGAGAAAACTCAAAAAAAGAAAAAAAAAAAAAGATAATCCCATAAAGTACTTGGCTTTTGACACATTATCTATTGTCTCTCATATAGCTTTGTTTTTATTCAAAATACCGCATGACTTTAAAATAAACAATTAAAATATCCCCTAGAAGCATATGAAAGGACGATAATACCCCTAATGGTAACAAATTCCTTTAGATGGATATGGTTGACCGTTTGACTCCAATGGTAAAAAGGAAAATGTGATGAAAAATTAATGGGAAAATCCTAAAATATCGTTTAACTTTTGACATATGATCTATTTTCCCCCATGTCATTTCGTTTTTATCTAAAATCCCCCCCCTCGTCCCCCCTTACCGTCAATTTTTTAACAAAAACGTTAGAAAAAGCTAAAAATTTAGCTTAAATAATATTAAAATCAAAAATCAAAAAATTAAAATAAATAATATTAAATATAAAAATATAAAAAATTAAAATAAATAATATAAAAATATAATTTTTTTAAAAAATAAAACAAATTAATTTTAAAAACCATTTTTTTTAAAAAAAAAAAATTGTTTTGTTTGATATAGAAGAATCCAAAGAACAAACTCAAAAAACCCTAAACTATTAATCACCATCAATCTCCCACAGATTGAAGATCTGGAACCATCATCTTCAAATTGGACCACTATCATCAATCTCTCACATATTGAACCACCATCATCAATTTCCTTTAAATGAAATTATGTTATTTTTTTATGTTTAATATTATTTATTTTGATTTTTGATTTTTTAATTAATATTATTTCAATTAATTTTTCATCGCATTTCCCTTTTTGTCCGTGGAGCCAAATGGTCAATCACGCTCACCTAATGGAATCTGTTATCGTCAAGGGTATTATTATCCTTTTATATGCCTCTAGTGGTATTTTGGGTGTTTATTTCAAAGTTAGATAGTATTTTGGATAAAAATGAAACTACATGAGAGAAAATAGTTAATATGTCAAAAGTTAAGGAGTTTTTTGGGATTATCCTTTTTATTTTAATATTATTTAAACTAAGGGTAAATTCAATATTTTAACTTTTTCTAGCTTTTTTGTTAAAAAATTGACAGTCGGGAAAATTTTGGATAAAAATGAAATCACATGGAGGAAAATAGATAATTTGTCAAAAGTCAGACAGTTTTTTAGAATTTTTCCTAAATTAATTTTTCAGGAAATTTCCTTCATTCCTTGATTGTCACTTTTCCATTAAGTTATTTAGAAAGACTTAGACATTTCACCATTAAAAGTTATGATTTTTTTCTATACGCATTTCTCTTTTTACACCTAAAATCAAACAGTCAACCGTGTCCATCTAACGGAATCTGTTACCATTAACATATTATTGTCCTTTCATACGATTCTAGGGGCTATTTTAAGTGTTTATTTTAAAGTCAGACGGTATTTTGGATAAAAACGAAACTACATGGGGGAAAATAGATAATGTGTCAAAAGTCAGGTGGTTTTTTGGCATTATCCCAATTATATATCACCAAGGATTATTAGGAATTGACATTAGTGAGGTCTCTTTCTATTTCAAAGTCTACAATGACGTTAAACAGCATAAGATTGAAAAGTATGGTATGCATTTAATTTGTGCCAAACGTCTTTAAAGAATTGGATGGAACTGAGCAATTTATGAAGGTCCACGATAACTGTGAACAGAAAGATGAATCACGTCCCAAAAGATTGAAATAGTAATCATTTTTTATTTTTTTTAGGAGCATCCAACTGATAAAGGTATGTAAATTTAATGTTTTGATATTTGTATATTATCAATGTTGCGGGTAAAAATGTCGTAAGAAGGTAAGCTATAACTTTAGGCAAACCCCTTCTTCATACGAATGTCGGTCTCGATCAACTACTGCAACTAAACTTCCAAAACAAGTGAAAACCTTCATTAAAGTGATCCAGAAGTTGTCTCCAAAAACACCCTCCAATGCTCAAGTCAATTTATCTCTCAAAAAACCTGTTTATCTCATTAAAAGCTACTAGTAAATCAGTTAGAATTCAAAATGAACTTAAAATTTACCTTTTATAAAAGGATAAGGTCTACTTACCAGTAGGTCTCGTTACGCATGCGAGGGTGCTTACCACTTGTCGCTTGAATCGACTTTGTGCTGATAGATGTTCGCTGCATATTAGACATTTGTCACCACTTTATTAAGGTAGTTCCTCTAAAAGTTACTAGATCTTTCAAAGATTTGTATTCCCTGCTTTCGATGATAAATGACTTAGCATAATATGGTATATTTAACGCCATCTCCGCTCAAAGTCTACACCATATGCCACATGTCGTGCTCTTGCCTTACTAATGTGTTTGCTTCCCATTAGCTCTATTTTGCATTCATACACTACCCTTGAATCGACTTGACCCGAATATATCCGATCGAGTCAGGTTGGTTCAAGTTAAGTGCCTACGATCCAACTAGGGTTGCAGCGGTTAATCATAAATGTCAGACGGCACTTTAAATGTGAACGTGGGTTAAAATATGGGAAATGGTAATTGTCACTCTAATTGACATGCAGCAATAGTTATTACAGGACGTGCACATGATGACCATTATTAAGGAGACGTGCGCATCGTAATCGAAGCTCGTATAACAAATCTTAGCCATTGATCCTCGCTCCTCTCAATGACTAGGAGTAATCCCCGTCTTCTTAAATAGCAAGTTAATTTTTTTGCCTTTTCACTCACTTTACTTTTTCTTGCTTTCTCTCTCTATTTGTAGGCTTTCTCTCTCTAGGTATTTTTCCAATCGCTTAAACTTGAAAATGTCTTCACCTTTAGAATGATTGAAGCTTGCTAAAGGTGCCATCGAACCTTCGTCTGCAATAGGTTAAGAGGGTGTCATTTCCAACGATAAGTCAAGTTATTTCACTTCGTGAGAAGTTTTTAGAGCTCAAATACTAGACGAGGTCCTCGAAGGTATTTATGGAGAAGTGTCTAAAGATAATAAACCAGGGAAAGGTGCTTATGAAGGCTATGCTATCTCGAAGGTCGAAAACAAGATGACTTCGAGCAAACTTGAGATGATCAAAAATGAGTTCTCCATCAAGTTCTCTATCCGAGTTCGTGAGTCGTATGACAACGAGCCTGCAACAAAATCAGAGGAAGGTTAGGTAGCCATCCACCCAACGTTTCTGGACATAGGCCTTCGCCTCCCTTTGCAAACTTATATTGCAAAAATGCTAAGCCTCATGGGCATTATCGCCACTCAACTAATTATTAATGGATGGCAAATTTTGATTGGCCTTTATGTTCTCTAGAACATGGTTGACTTTGGGAGTATGGAGGAGTCAGGGCCTTTAAGGTTTTCAGAGCCCACATTCGAGGAGTTAAAGCACTTCTGCAGTCTTCGCCATAAATTGGGGGAAAGGGTTTGTACTCCCTCTATGTTTATGAGAAGAAGGAAGAGGGAAATCTGATTATCGGGCCCTCAACTTCGATTAAAGAATGGAGAAAAACTTGGTTCAAGGCCAAAAATCGAGGTGGCCACTTAGTGATCAACAACATTCGGAAGCGAGTTTGAACGGTGTTCAAGGATCTAGGTTGAGTCGCTTGGAAGGTTCCTTTTTCCTTTTTTGTTTCTTTACTTAACTAGATTTAGTTTTTCAGGCCATTGTATCAATGCAACATCATGAAGTAGAGATGCATAAGGCTCATAAGAAGCTAACGAAGGTTTAGAAACATGAAAAGAACCTAGAAAAGGCCAGCAATTTTACTCAGGCTTTAAAGCCTGAGTTGATAATAAAGAAAGATATAATGTCTTCATTAGAGGATGAGATTTTAGAGCTACTAACGTATCCACAACCGGTAGCCCAAAGAAAAGGGAGAAACAAGTGGCGGAACGGAGGACTTGGTTGAAGATGAACAACTTTCCCGCGTAACCTCCTTGGAGTTGAAGGAATTTACTTTGGAGGATGAAAAGACCAATGTTAATTTGAAGTCCCTCACAACACACTTAAGTACAGTAGAAATTACAAGGGGAAGGGCAAAATCGAGAGTTAATAGCTTGTATTTTTATCTTTTTTTACTTTTCATTGTACTTTTTTTTTAATTGAAGTTTTAATCAATGAAATTTATGTTTTTCCCCGTCTTTGTATGTAGCTTTATTGAAGTTCTTTTGTCTAGACATTCTGTTTATAACTCTTCTAGTTTAGAATGTATGATAACGATAATATTGCAATTGTAGATTACTTTTTTATCAAAGATTCCACTTTGCACCTGCAAATGTAACTTAGAAAAAATTGAACATAATTTTAACATTACCTTCAATCATAAATATGTTCTGCGGTTGAAGATTCTGTGTGATACTTTTTACATTGAACTGGTTATGATGTTGAATTTGCTCTGGACAAAACGTTACACTCGTATGAAGTTTCAGATACTTTAGAATTTGGAACAATTGAACTCAAATGCTTCAAAGTTGAACTTGTAGGTTATCATATTGTTGAATCAAAGGCTTGTCTTCATTCTATGTAGCTTCAAATATTGTAGATCAAATCTTAGGTGCCTTAAGCACACCATCTGATCGAACGTGTCCCTTCGTTCTGAGATGCCTTAAATGCATCATCTTAGATGCCTCATGACGCGACCCGACCCGGATACCTCTAACTCTGATCCAGTAGATCACGCTGGGCACCCCAACGGATCCCTCTCAGACCCGACTCGTCGGGCTAAGCGAACCCCGTGGAGCGAACCCTAAACTCTCTGATAATTTCTGAAACATCGTTGGGTTGTTTTTCTTTAAAAACTGAAAACGCGTAGGAAAATTTTTGTTATTTTTAATTTTAAATTCATTTTCGAAACTCATTTTTCTAACAAAATTTCGGCAGCATAACGTCTGCATTTTTTACGTTCCAAAAACCTGTTTATAAAAATATCAACACTTCGACTAAAATTTATCACCAACCCAACTTCTGGTTGCCCGTAGGCCTCAATCATGCATTTAATTTTCAAATCAACTTAAATAAATTCTAATCACATTTAATAAATCGCATTTAAATCGAAAAACAATTTAAAAACAGTTACAAACGAATAATTACAAATACAAATTACATTTTAAAAGAGATTTACATTTTAAAAGAGATTGACATGAAAATATCACTAATGCAAAAATGAGCTGCTTAAGATGTCGTAGTGTCGCGCTGGCTCGCCCGCTGGAGGTAACGCTACTGCTCGGCTACCTGCTGAGAGTACCTGACGAGGTTTTTATATAAAACAGAAAATAATGAGCTAAAAGCTCAGTGAGTGATAATTTATCTTTTCTTTGAAAATCTATTTTTCAAAACGTCCTCCTCTGAAAACGTTTGAAAACTATTCTTTATTTTAAAGCATTTCAACTTAAATCTTTAAAACATCAACTTAAACAAGAGAATTCATCTCTAAGCACATGCACGTATTTAAATACAAAACTTGCAACTATAAATCATAAATAATTTCAATAATAATTATAAAATATATTTTATCTCAAATAAGCTTTTCTTTTTAAAACTGTTTCCTGATATCTTTTGAAATTACATAGTATCCCTAAATCTGGGGTCTCTCAAGTCTAACGGCTATGTGCGGAATTGCCCAGCGCTAACCATAGCTCGCCAGCTCGGAGACATCTCGCGGCTATATGCGGAATTGCCCAGCGCTAACCATAGCTCGCCTGCTCTGAGATATCTCGTGGCCATGTGCGGAATTGCCCAGCGCTAACCATAGCACACAAAACACTACCCCACATCAGTAATGATGACTCGACTAACAGACTCTGACACTTATCCCCCCAAGTTAGTAATTTATCCCTTCCCAAGACTGTGCAAATTGAAGTGAGATAGACCGATCGGGTCTAAACTGGTCTGTAATCTCTGAAAATCCCTGAGGGGATACTTTCTGGTTTTGAAAACACCTTTCCTTTTCTACTTTAACTTTCTGGTGCAAAAACACAAATCTCTTTTCTGAGTGCGTAAAGCACTAAAATCTGATTTCTGAGTGCAATAAGCACTAAAACTCATTTTCTGAATACATTAAATACTATAATATCTTTGGTAAGTGCACAAGCACAAAATAACATCATTTCAAGCTGCAAATTCATGCTTATATCAACACATTTAAAATAAACTCATGCAATTATTTATTAAATCAAACTTATCAATTCGAAATACTAAATATTTTTAAAATCTTTTAAAATAAAGTTTACTCACTCACAAAATTGACAACTGAGAATGGCGCGTGCGGAGCCCCTAATCCTCTCGTCTCGATACTCGAGCTCCCTCTTCACCTACACAACATATGGAAACATAAATTTACCTTCGCATCACTTTCGGAAACTCGAAATTACCAATTTACAGAATCATCCCTCAAACTACTTTATCGCGCGATTCACTTTATCTTTAACTTTTCACTATTCTCTTGGTTCCCTAAGCTCCTAATAAGCGTAAATCTACTTGTTTCTCAACTTATTCTTCACTCAAAACTAACCAATAACGAATCATAACCAAATCCGCTTCAAAATCAACTCAATCCACAATAAAAGCATCAACCTTAACCTGAATAACTCACCCCTTTCCTTCCTCACGAGCTCATCATTTTCCTCTTCAGTTTGGACTCGTTTCAGGACTGATTTGGTGGCGAAAATGGACTGATTCGGGCTGGATCTCTTCCCGTTTTCTTCTCTTACGCACGAGCTTCTCTTCCCTTGCCAGATTCTCTCTTCTTTTTCTCCGATCTACCGCCTCTGTTCTGCTTCAGCTTCGGTCAGGTTTCAGCACTGTCCCGACGAGTTTTGGTCGCGTTTTACAGTTGATTTCAGGTCGAGTTCGAGCTGGTTACGCCGGTCTTCTCCTCTTCCTTCTCTTCTCTTCCTCTCTCGCACTCTCTCTAGCTCGATCTACCTCGATCTATTCCGATCTGAGGGTCTGTCTCGGTCCTGCCATTTCTGGTTCGCTTTCGGTCTGCTCGGTTCTGCGACGAGATACGGCGAGGTCTGGTTGCGTCGAGTTCGGGTCGTGCGCGTCGACAGCTCCTCGTCGTCGCCGTCGATCTGGACTGGTTGTAAATCTTCTCAGCTTGGCGTCGCGCGACAGTTCTCCTTCGTTTCAGTGTCGATCAGCTCAGCTAACTTGCGAGCTGCTTCTGTCGTCGATCGGCAATGTCGCTGCGACGATGGCTGGTCGGGTTGGTCGAACGTCGACGTAGCGTTCTTCTTCTCTTCTTTCTTTCTTCTTTCTTTTTTTTTCTCCTCTTATCTCGCGCGACGAACATTCTGGATTCTGCTCACTGTTCGAGCTTCATTTTTTGTGATTCAACTGACTTTTGGCTTCATGATTTTCTCCCCAAACAACTAAAAGAATGACGGTCACGTCCCTTAAAAATTATGGTCTTCCCCCTAACTTTTAACTTAATTCCACTTTAACCACAATTATTAAAACTTATCTTCAATTTAGTCCCTTTTTGCCTTGAAAAATTATTTGATTTCCTTCATCATTTTATCTTTTCGTTTAATCTCTAATCGGGTTTAATTCAATCCCTATGGGTCCTCTATGAGCTTAAGCGTTTCCATAAACCATTTAGGGTCTCCAATAATTATTTAGGGACTATACTGGGGAAATCCGTAAAATCAAACTCGAGGGCTTACACCTCAAGCACGCCATCTAGTTGAAAGTGTACCTTCGTTCTTAGATGTCTTAGTTGCATCACGCTAAAAGAATTACATCTGAAGATTATAGTACTAATGACCTTCGTTAAATAAACTTTGTCTACATTACAACAATACAATGATTTGCATTTATATGAACACAAAAATTATCAAAAGTACGTCTTGAAATGGTCGGCATTTAACTCGAAGATTCCCCCATTGGGGATGGCCTAAAATTCGCTAGCATTTATTGGTACGGAGGCATCATTAGGTTTTGTATACATGTTATACAGTTAAAAGTTGGTACAGATGGTTGGATTGTGGTCGTAGTCTACACTTGAAATACTGTTAGGTTTTCTTGCATATTGGCTATTTGAGGGTTTGATGAATCAAATGCTAGATTAGTAGAGTGGTTTGGATCCATTTTCGCAAAGGTTTGGTTTTTAGTTCCTCTATCTAGCACTAATGTTATGCTTAAAAATGTTGTACAAAGGTAAGCTACAACTTCGGGCGAACCCTTTCTTCATACGAATGTTTGTCTCGATCGACTACCGCAACTAAACCTACCAAACAAGTGAAAACCTTCATTAAGATGATTCGAAGACTATTAACGGAAACACCCTTCAATGCTTAAGTCAGTTTATCTCTTTAAAACTTGTTTATCTTACTAAAAACTGATGGTAAATCACTCTTAATCTATAATGAATTAAAAAATTACCTTTAATAAAGGGACAAGGTCTACTTTCCAAGTGTCGCTACACATGTGAGGGTGCTTGCCATTTGTTTCTTAAATCAACTTCGTACTGACAAATGTTTTTTGTATTTTGGACATTTGTCATCACCTTGTTAGGACAGTTCCTCTGAAGCTCACTAGATCTTTTGAAGGTTTGTATTCCCTGCTTTCGGTGATAAATTACTTAGCATAATCTAGCGTCGTTAATGTCACCTTCGCTTGAACTAATGCAGCTCCCAACCAATGAAATTCCTCTAAGCTTTGAATGTGCAACCCCAAACTAATGCAGCTTGTGTAGTTTTGTCACTTCTTTTGCATGCAATAATTGCCAATTAGCTTTGCTTGTTTTTATCTTTCTAGAAAATATATGAAGTTTATTGTAGAAATTAGGTATATAAAGTTTATTGTTTAAACCTCAATTACACTAGAGGAAATCTGAATGACCTGTATTTATTCATTCATTCTCTGCTCTTTAGATTCTTCCGATTAAAAAACAAGGCATACTTCATAAAAGTGTAGAACCTACAATAATTCTCTAGTTCGAATCAATTCTAAAATTTGCTTTCGGATCAATCGGTGTTTAGTGGTGTAGAAAAATTTCAAAAGTGGTATTGACTAGTTAAGCACTTCACAACCCATATATCCTTGTTGGGCCCGGACGTAGCATGTTTTGGCAATCAGTGGTGCCTGAGCTCGGCCCCTATATTTACCTAATTAAACCCACTTTTTTAAGAAAACTTCATATTCTCTTTACACTCCTGTTCGGTTAAATCTGAATTTCCTTTTCAAATTCTTCTTTCTTTCTCTCTGTTTATGACATTGACAGTGTAAATCCACAAAGTATAAACTGTTGAGGGCATATGAAGATAGAACAAGTGTATTTTTGTGGAGGAGAAGTATTCATTTGGTGAGGTTAAAACTGTAGTGTGCAGGCTGATAGCATAACCCTTGCCAATATAGGCTTATTCCTTAAAAAAGGAACCCAATATCTTAGAGAGCTCTTGTGGACATCGTGGGACCCCTTGGATTAGTAGTTTTTAGCATGCTAATTTTACCTGTCAATTTCATTGGTCTAATTCTACCCTATACACTTGTCAACGGACGCTCAGTGCATGAACTTTATTTGTTTTTATTTATTTTTATTTTTATTTTTTTGAATTTTTATTTGTTTTTATTATTATTGTTATTTTTTAAATTTGAATTCAAAATTTCAATTTTAATTAAGAGATTTAATTACTATTAGACTATAAATGTGATCACTTACTTTTTTATTGACACAAGTACATACAACCTGCTCATCGAAATTAGTATTTGATTATGTAATGATTGTTTTATTGTATAAGGATTTTTATCACCCATTCTAGCAAAATGACAAACAATTATAGGAAACGTAATTTTAGGTTGCTACTGGTAATAGTTTATGAAAACATTTAACTAATTATTATATGTATTTTTTAAAAGTTTAGCTACCATACAAGATTTATGTAGTTATAGGAGTAGTTATAGGAGAAAACCATTGTTCTTTTGAAATAAGCTATAGGAGAAAACTATTTTATTTTAGTTTTTTTTTTTAATTTCAAATATTTGTTTATTATAAGCCTTTGAGTTGAAATTCATATACTACTAACCAACCATGGAACCATATTTTATTCTTTTACTTGAAGATTTTTTATTATTTTAAATGATGTATTTTTTCTTATTTAAAGTAGATGTCCAAAGTTATCTATTTAATTTCATTGTTTTCTTTTTAATATTTTGAGACTTAAAAAAGAGATGAATTCCATTTCAATATTTCAACTTCTAAAATTCAATTTGTAAAATCTCAAATCATTTAGTATAAATTCGATTATAGATGATCTTTAAAATATAAAAGAGTGACAAGTGTCATTTTGATCCATAAATATAGAGTTTATTTAATTATTGATTTAAATTTTATAATAAGAGTACTAAATGGTGTTACACTTAGATTTTGAACATATATTATTATATATATTTTGTCTAAATTTGAATGTTCCTTTTTTATTCGGCCCCTCCAAAATCTAAGTGAGTAAAGAAGAGAGAGAAGGTGAAACAAAAACAAAACCATGGAAGACCCAAATTATCTTCTCCATTCTCACCACAAAATAGAAAATTGTGTTACAAAATGTACCAACAGAGGCCAAAATCTGGTATGCAAATTTTTTGGCTTTGTTCTAAGTAACTTACTGCGCAAATTTGTTAGTCAAGGCTGAAGCATTTCTGGTTAACTGTTACTCATGACCGTTTCGTTCTTGTAAGTGACTTCTAGGACAGAAATTGTGTGAATTATTGAGAATGGTTTGCTTATACTATATTTTTGTTCTGATTTCTCCCCATTTTTTATGGTGCTCGATTTCTCTTTACGGTGCAGTGAAGTTGGGGATGGAACATGTGATTCCTGGTTTAAGCCTCTTACTGAACAGGTAAAGGCGTAATAAATGGTACTAGGCGGTATTAGGTTTGCCATTTTGGATGAGTGTTTCTAATCTTCTGCTTGTGGACTGTTCTGTGTTCATGTTTCAGACAAGCATTGTTTGTGACAAGGTAATGAAGCCCTCTGATACTTGTGCTTTATTCACTGGCCTATTTATTACTTTTAGCTGCTTCTGACAAGCCATCATGCCTTGAGGTGAATCAAATGAAAGAGCTGAGTGAAGGTTACAACATAGTCTCTCCCAGGTAATATATTGTGATTGGAACATTGTAATTGTTGGCGTTTTTGTAAGGTGGCATGTTTCATAAAATTGTCACTTTCTGTATAATTGTATGATCTCATAAAGAGTTTCTTGTTAAGATTGTACTATTCTAAAAGGGCCGCAGTTTTAAACTCGACTTCTCAAAGCAGGATTTTTGGGCTTCCAAAAAATAAAAAAAAAGGAATATTGGTTCTCAGTTGACATCAGTTATTACTTGCATCTATAAACTATAATCTTTTGGGTTATTGTTGGTTTCTTTGGTTGCTGAAGTTCCACTTCTGTCTGAAATCCTGCAAATAATGTGGTGGGATTATATGGAAGAGTTCATAATTTGGTTGCTTTAGAATAGCCTGGATGATTGTTTTGATTATCTAAAATTGTTTTGGAAGACTGTGGTCTGTGTATGTTTTCATCTTCTGCTTTTCTGTATGAAAATTGTAACATTTTCTTGACATGTACGTGAAGGATATACCATTTTCTTGACTGCGGTCCAGACGTACTCAGAGTGGGTGATAGATGGAGAGTATGATTGGCCTCAAAAGTGTTGCCAATGCCAAGCTGTGCTTGAAGAGGGGATGGGCTCTCAAACCACATGGGTTGCTTGCGTATGTGATTTTGTAGATATAGTTACTGCTTCTTACATGCAAACTTCTTTTGAGGGAGTGCAGGTTGAGCAAGTACCATTTTACATTACTCAAAATTATTTTTTGCTTTTGTTAGATGTTATACACACGAGCTGTTTGGTTTCACAAATCAAAAGCTTTCCTCCACACACCGCTCCTGCTGGATACGTGTGTCCTTCATGCTCTACTATTCGGTAAGGTTTTTATCACTTGTACTGTCATCTTAATTACACCCATTTGTGTGGCATTTCTTTTGCTGATGATTAGCTACAGGTACAGAAACAGGTTTCAGAATGTTTGTTTGCTATTTTGAAGGGTATTATTGAATGTTATTGCAATGATTGGTTGATAGGGCCTTAAAGAAAGTAATTAAAAGAAAATAAAAATCTAAAAGATACATTCCTAAATAGTCATTAAAAGGGGCAGTAACGTTCACGTTTGAGAATGTTCGGTGGCTATTTTGAAAGGTGATTTGAATGTTATTGCAATGGTTGTTTGATGGGTCTCTAAAGGAATTAAATAAAAGAAAAATATACGAAAGACACATTCTTAAATATGCATTAAAAGGGGCAGTAACATGGTAGTTTTGAAGTTTAAAATCTGATATTAATGTGCTTTTGAGTGATATGAGAAGTGGTACGTATAAGAATTGGCTTTGGCTAGGAGCACCACCTATTGGATCTGAAGTTGGAATCACTGATTACTATTTTTTTTTTTTTCCAGTGTTTAGTGGTCTTCCAATTCTATTTAGGAAATTTGTGGAAATATAATACCCCTAGTTGGTGGCCCAAGAGCATTTGTACCCTAAGCATGTGGTTCAAAACCAAAGTTTTTACCACTCAATCCACCGCTTCAGGGTTAATATCCATGTTTTCCTTATGACATATTGTTATGTTTTCTTCCTCAACCAGACTTAAGTAGCACTGTGATCTTTACTATTTAATGATTACCTTTGGAGCTCTATGCTTTTGTTTGGTTTAGATACAGATTTTTATTCTTGATTGTGTCTCTGAGTTGGAGGAGAGTTGAGTTTAGATATGTGTTTGTGAAAGCTTAGCACGTGATAGTATCTACCGAAGTTTGAAGTCTCCTATACTAGTTGGGCAGTTTTAAGGTCTTCCTTTGATTAGGCTAAATATTGGTGGCCTTATGTTGATATAGCTGTAACGAGTTTGTGTTAATTTATCCATTCTAAATTTTCAATTTAGAGCTAGCACTAGTATTCTTGGAAACATGAAGCAATAGACAGAGGATGAAAAGCTGTAGTTGGATTTGTGAGATTCAATTGTTGAAGTACCTTGAGTGTGGCATGTTTTGTTTTGATGCCCTGAAGAATGTGTAAGTACTGATTATGGGGAAAGTGATTAACTCCTACGGGTGTTCTTAATGTGTTCTCATGGCACATGTTAAGATCGTTAGTTGGCTTCAAAAGCAATTCATGATGAATGCGTTTGTTTGCTGGATGGGTTTGTTTGCTTTGTTCCATATAAATTGTTTTTTATTTAAAAAGTCTACAATGCCCGTCCAGCAAATCCAAAGATAACAAGAAAAGTCCTCAAATTATGATATTCTTCTGCAACCATGAATACCAAAACAAAATTTCATATGAAATTACTCTTTATTTTAAAATTTTTTAATATTACCTATAACAACTCTTAAATTTTCAGGGACCTAGAGCTGGAAATTTAAAATTTGATATTCTCTGTTCATTGTGGCTGAGCAATTATATGAAATGGAAAACACAAATTAAAACAATTTAATCAATAAATATGATGAAAACTTCCCTGTATTTGAATGCTTTTCATAATTTTTCATTCTAAATTCTAAAATAACTATTTTTTTATGCCATGGTTCACCATGTGGTGCTCATTTTATTGCAGATATGGCCTCCTAAGAGTGTCAAAGATTGTGGATCTTGTCTTCATTCACTGTTAAAGGAAGCAATTTTGCAGGTGAGAGTCATGGTTGGCTCTAGGTTGTAAATAAATGCTCATTCCCAATGGAACCTGGTTGCTGTTGTGTACTACTATGCACACTAATTGTTGTTCCATTGAAGCTGAAAGTCATACTTTGTTACAGTTGATGTCGAAGTCTCACTTTTGAGTTATCCATAAGTTTTGCTGCTTTCACCATAGTTGATGGCTTGATGCTACTTGTTTTCTTTGATGGTTGGGTGGGTTACATGATGAAATGGTGCGTATTATGTGAGTAAATGAATGCTTTTTTTTTTTTGCCAGGAATGAAAATGTGCATGAATCTTTGTGGTAGACCTTTTCTTGGGATTCAGTGACTGGCTAATGATTTCAGTGTTGGCATGTTTGTTGATTGTAATAAATAGAAGGATCTTTAAACAGGTGATGAGGTCATTAGGCTTGGTTATCCCTGTGTTCTGGTACTTTTAATAACGTGTGTAATATTATGCAGACTGGTCTGGAAAAGAATTTGTTCAGCAATCGTCCAGTTTCTTTGACAGCATCAGAATCCCAGTCCTGCATTTGCCTCTGATCTAATGATTCTGGCTTTAAATTTTAAAAGAGCGACGGCAAGTTCTATTTTGATCCGTAAATTTAGAGTTTATTTAATTATTGATTTAAATTTTATACTAAGAGTACTAAATGGTGTTATATTTAGATTTTGAACATATATTATTATATTTATTTTGTCTAAATTTGAATGTTCTGTTTTTATTTGGCCCCTCCAAAATCAATAACTCTGGCTCTGCCCCTATGTAAGATTGTATCTGACAACATTTGCCAAAAAAAACATTGTCATCAAACATGTTTCAACATTTTGCCAAAAAAACATTGTCATCAAACATGTTTCTCTATTTAATATGTGTATAATTTATTTTTAAAAAGATGAAGTATATTTAGATTGTGTTTTAAACAAACATTTAAAGAAGATAGGTTATTAAACATGGCGTACATGTACAAGGGCGTTTGTATATTTTACATTAAAATATAAAACATGCCCTTTTTCAGAAACCAAAAGCAATTCAGAGTCTCTGTCAGTCAAGTCAATGAAGACTTGTAGTGTTGTATGTGTTTGCAACATCGAGGAATCTTCTCAAGTTAATGAAGACTCGTCGTGTTGCATGTGTGCGAAATTTCGAGGAAGTTTCTTAAGTCAATGAAGACTCGTCGTGTTGCATGTGTTTGAAATTTCGAGGAATCTTCATCAGGTACAGGTGAAATATTTGTATAAATGTTCACTAGCTAAAATCAAATAATGCACTATCTCAAAAAAAAAAAAAAAAATCAAATAATACACTTCTCTCATCATCAATGGAATTGTCTTCTTCCAGCCCTTGTTCATTTTTCAAGTATGATGTCTTTCTGAGTTTCAGAGGCGAGGATACCCGCTATGGTTTCACCAGCCATCTTTACAAAGCTTTGTGTGAGAAAGGAATTATAACTTTCATTGACAACGATCTCATAAGAGGAGATGAAATCTCTTCATCTCTTCTTCAAGCAATTGAAGAATCACACATCTCTCTTATTATCTTCTCCAAAGACTATGCATCTTCCAGATGGTGTCTTCAAGAGCTAGTGAAGATCCTAGAGTGCAAGAACAGGTATAAATATATATATATATATGGGGTAGGATCGAGGGACACAAGTTTTGACACAAATTTTGACACGATTTTATTGACCATTGGATGAAGAGGATTTTAATGGTTTAGATTTACTCACACCACTACATACAACTCTATTTTACACTCTACATAAATATTTTCTCTCTCCTCTCTCTTCATTATTACACCATCTCTCTCATCTCTCTTCATTATTACACCATCTCTCTCCTCTCTCTTCATTATTATACTATCTCTCATCTCTCCCATTAATATTAAAATCTCAATATTTAAATTATTTTTTTCTCACCCAATCCAATTATATTTAAAAACTCATCAAGAAAATTTAAAAAAAAAACAGCAATTGTTTTTTTTTTTAACTTGATAAATTTATTATTTAAATGATGATTTATTTTTTAAAATAGTTTAAACCAAGCAATTTTTAGTAAGAAAAATTTTACTACCACTAAAAAAAAAAAATCTTATTTCAAAAACAATTTCTAACCAAAATAAGTAAAATAGATTTTATTTTTCAAAAACACAAAACACTTAACCAAAAAGTTTTTCTTACTAAAGATTGTTTGGTTTAAACTATTTTAAAAAATAAATTATCATTTAACTAATAAATTTATCAAGTTAAAAAAAAAAACAATTGTAGCTTTTTTTTTTAATTTTCTTGATGGGTTTTTAAATATAATTGGATTGGGTGAGAAAAAAATAATTTAAATATTGGGATTTTAATATTAATGGGAGAGAGAAGAGATAGTGTAATAATGAAGAGAGATGTGAGAGAAAACATTTATGTAGAGTGTAAAATGAAGTTTGTGCACAAAAGATTGAATTTTGAATTTTTTTTGTTGTCTATGAATATGGTTTTCATGTTTCAAGCTTGGAGTTTTACTTCAATTGTCACTGCTAGATTAGTGATGCCACTCCAAAAATGCAATTAGTGTGATGGCAATATGTTATTTTATTTTATTTTGGTGTGTTTTTTAAGTTATTGTAGGAAGTTTGATAGTTTGAAGGGTATTGAAGATCTGGATGTTGATAAAAATTTGGTTTGGTTGAAGAACAATATTGAAGAACGAAATCTTATACTGATTTATATTAGTTTGGGTTAATCAGTACAAGATATGACGGAGAAGAAGATTAATCTGGTTTTTTTTTTTTTTTTTCAATTTTATTATGTTTATATGCTATTTTTAATATTAATTTTAAAATTTAAAATTTATTTATATTTAAATTTTGAAGGATATAAAATATTTTTTTTATTGTTTTATATAAATTGATTTCCACCGTCCATCAAGATTGATGGATGGTAGAGATTGATATATTAATTTTTGAATTTTTTTGAAAAAAATATTTTTATTTAAATTTTTAGATTTTTTTTTTCAGTTTTATTATGGTGTAAAAGGGTAATTGATTAATAGAATAATTTTTTTTTTCATTTTTTAATTTTTCAAAATAGTAAGGACATCTTCGTTTTTCATGTTTTTGTCACAAAACCATCGAACTTTTGGATGGAAACTGCTTTTGACTAATAGCAGAGGGTATTTTGGTTAATATTTTAAAATATTGAGGTAAACTATGAATTTTTACCATTTCGGGGGGTTTTTAGATTTTTCCTTGATTATATGATTTATATTTATATATATAACATGCAATTTGTAAGGGTATTTTCGTAATTATGGTTTGATATAAATAACCACTGTAATCCTATTGAAAGTTTAATAGAATTTTTTAACCGTACGAAAGTGGATATAGACACATTGTCGAATTACTATAATTCTCTATGTGTGAGTGTGTGTGTGTGTGTGTGTTTTTTTTTTTTTTTCATACTTTATTATTTGTGTCTCAATTGCACAACAAAGATCATGTTTGAAACCAAACTACAAACTACTGAATGCAGGGAAACGAATAAACAAATCGTGATTCCAATTTTCTATGGGGTAACTCCAACAGATGTAAGAAATCAAATGGGAAGTTATGCGGATGCATTTGTTAAGCATGAACAACATTTTAAAGATGATGTGCAGAGATGGAGGGATGCTCTTAAGGAAGCAGCCAATCTTTCTGGGTGTCCTTCAAGCTCCAACAAGTAAGTGATCATTTTTTCTTATAACAGTTGAAGAGAAAAAGAGATAGAAATTGCAACATGAATTAATTCTATGTAAAGCACTTCCATTTTGAAATTTTTATTGCAAGGAATCTATTCGCTACAACAAAATAGGGCTATAGGGAGAGTTTTTAGAGGCAAAAATACTTAAAAATTGAGTGGCAATATATTCACCCTTCTAAAATCATATTTACACCCCTTAATTTATATATTTTTGATATTTTATTATTACCCTTAAATTAAATTATTAACACTTTAATTAAAAAGATTATATGGTTATTATTATAATTAAATTTCAATACTCTAATTTCAATTCTCAATAAGAAACTTGGTTTATTTTGATAAAAGGTAGTCAAAGATAAGGGTTTTTTGTTGTGTTTTTAGAGGTTTTATAAATGATGAAAATGAAGGTCTAGATTTGAAGGGTTTTGTAACTTTTTTTTTTGGATTTGTTAAAACTTAGCTTGAGTGAAAATAAAGGTTTTTAGTTTTGTTTGATAATTTTATATATGGAATTTTGGTGAAATACAAGAATTTTGAGTGAAAATGAGAAATAACATAAAATGGAAAAATCATGAACATGAAAAAAAAATGTCAAAACAAGCTGAAAAAGGAAAGTTTGACTATTTTAATGTCTTAATTTAATTAATTTAATTATCTTTATAATTATTTACCTATAATATTTAAAAAGTAAATAAATTAATGAACATAATTGATAATACATAGGATGTACTTATAGCTTATGAATTTTTAAAAATCTTAATGGGGGTGTAAATACAAAAAGGGGTGTCTATACAATTTTTAAGGGGTGGAAATATCGCCACTATTAAAAATTTTGCCTATAGAAAGACTTTATAGGGACGAAATACAATTCATCCCTAAAAGAATAATATATGTAGGGACAAATTATTGTTTGAAGATCTATCAGGAAGAGCTATTATTTTGTCCTTAAAATAAAATACTTTTAATTATTTTTGTTCCTAAAAGGACCTCTATAGGGACGAAATAAGATTCACCCTTCAAAAAAAAAAAAAAAAAAATTAAAGACAAATTTAAAATCATTTACTATTGATACGAATTTCATCCCTATAAATGTTTACAAGAACAAAAATTAAAATTCGTTCGGACGAAATAAAAATTCATCTGTAAAAGAAGAATATTTAAAAATAAATTCAAGATCGTATACTATAGCATAAAACCACATTAGTCCCTAAACGATGTCCAAAGGGATGAAATTAAAAATTCACCCCTAAAATAACATAATTAAATATAAATATAAAAATTTTATGCTATTAGGACAAAGATTCGTCCCCAAAAGATGTCTATACTAAGGGTGGCAATTAGGGGTTCATGGGTTGGATTTGGATAAACTCAATTCGGCATGAACCGAATCACCTTAACTCGACACAACACAATTAATTAATGGAGAGTAAATAAGAGAGATTTTGAGTATTAATTTAAATTACAGGAGAAAAAAGGATTATTCCTTAGTTAACGGGGTTGAAATTCTAAATCCGGCACGAATCCATTTAATAAATGGGTGATGTGACGCGACTCAAGAACCCGTTTATTAAACGAATCAGGTTGAGTCAGGACTACAACAAAGGTGGTCAGCAACAACAGCGGTGGTGGTGGATTAAGATAAGAGGAACAACAATAGTGGAGAACTGAGATGAGAGTTGAACAGCGATCGACTAATGGGATGACCAACGATCGTCAAGTGGCAATGAAGACCGACAACGACAAGTGAGAGATGGGGTGCAATTGCAATAGGTGAGCTAAGAGAGGTGACATTGAGATGAGAGAAAAGGTATCAATGATGACAGTTAGTGGTGACTAACAATCGACAACGACTGGTGAAAGAGTTGGCAATGACGAGTGAGAGGGAGATGGGATGCGGCTGTGGTGTGTGAGATGACTTAGGTGAGAGTGATAAAGGTGAGATAAACGATTAGTTATTTGAAAAGTAAAAATTATTTACTCTAATTATTTATAAGTACAAATGTACCCTTAATAATGAGGTCATCTTGTGAACCTGATAAGCAAACTGGACATGAACTCAGTCAATAAATGAGTTAAATGGGTCACATGATTATGATCCAAACCCGAATATTTCAACCTGAACCCAATTATCAACACTGGGTTCATGTCCAATTTGCGGGTTATGACCCAACTTGCCACTTCTTCTACAAGGACAAATTTGAAAATTCGTCCCAAAAAGAATCTAATTAAATATCATTCTAAAACTATACATTATAGTGATGAAACCACATTTATCCCTAAAAGACATCTATAGGAATAAAATTTAAAATTCGTCCATAAAAGTTAATACATAGGAACATATAATTAAGAATTTGTCCCTAAAAGAATATAATTCAAAATAAATCTTAAATTACATACTACAAGGAAGAAACCGTATTCACCCTTAAAAGACATCTATAGGGACAAATTCAAAATTTGTCTCTAAAAGTGTATAATTAAATATAAATTTAAAATTGTATGCTATAGGCATGAAATCACATTTATCCCTAGAAGGCGTCTATAAGGACAAGCTATAGTTCATCCCTAAAAGTTCTTCTATAGGGATAAATATTTAAATTAAAATAAAGAACAACTCAATTAAAATTTTACCATATGTATATATAGTAATTCTATCATCAGTACCTCCTAACTTTAATAAAGTTAAAATTAAACAATCTCAACTATAGATTAGATCTAATGGATAGAAATAGAAAAATAGAAATGGAGATAAATAATTATATTATATTAGAGTAATAAAATTGTACCCTTACATCAACAATTAGGAGGTATTGATGGTAAGTTGGTTAAGTTGACTTTTATCTCTATTTCTGTTTTCTCTGTTTCTGACAATTGGATTTAATCTACAGTTGAGATTGTTTGGTCATAACTTTTTTAAGGTTAGAAGGTGCTGATGGTAGAATTACTATATATAATATATATACATATAAATAAATATACATATATATGAAATTAAGTTGTCTATTTCAACAGAGTATTAGAATTTACATATGTTGTAGTAAATATTAATTTCACTACTTCTAAATAAAGTTAAATTTTTATGATACATCTTAAATTTTTATTAGATTTTAATTTAACTATATCTAAATAAAACTAAATTTATGTAATAAATCTTAAATTTTTGTTGGATGTTAAAATCAAATAAAGTTGTCAAATTGTTAAAAGTGAGCTTATTAATTTCAGTACATCTAAATAAAGTTAAATTTTTATGATACATCTTAAATTTTTATTGGATTTTAATTTAACTATATCTAAATAAAACTAAATTTAAGTGATAAATCTTAAATTGTTATTGGATGTTAAAATCAAGTAAAGTTGTCAAATTGTTAAAACTTAGCTTAATAAGTTAATGTAAAAACTAATAAATTAATATAAAAGTAAAGTGGTTCGTTTATATTTTTTGTCACATTCAACTATCAAAAGTTTGGTAAATTGATAAAATTATTCTAGTTTTATGATTTGATAGTTTATGGATCTCACAAGCCAAAAATATAAATATTTGTCAAAAGTTGATAAGTGTATACCCAAAAATGAAAACAATTTTCATCTTAAAAAATAATTAAAATATTATTGAGTTTAAATACAAATATTAATTTTGAAATTAGTTGGTTGAATATTTGATAAAAACAAAATATATATATAGACACACATATATAGATGGCTGATTTGCACAATATCCCTCCCTCTAAGGAATGCCTAAAATCAAGTGAAAACACATTTACTATTTTATTACACAATATTCTCACTCTGTTAGTCAAATTCTATTAAAAATTAGTCAACTTAAGACTAATTTCGTCTTTTATAATTTTTTTAAGTTTTTTTTTTTAAATTTAAAATTATAAAAAATAAATAAAAATTAAAAATATTATATAATTTTTAAAAATAAAATCTAGATCTTTAATAAATGGGTGATCTTTTGTCATGAGTTATTACCTATGATAGCTTTCGAAAATGGATTTTGGTTCTCTTATGCTAGAATTGCCCAAAAGTCCACTATTTCCAATTCCTTCTTCTTGAAACCTAAATATAAACATCAAAAACACAAAATGATATAAAAGTATCAATTCCACAAGGAAACATAATATAAATAATAGGTAAAATGAGCACATAATATTGATAATTATTGACCTAATAATAATATATATATTGTGAATATATATATTTATTGTCAATTTATATCATATATATAATATATATGGAGAATATATATATAGAGAGAGAGAGAGACAGTGTGTGTGTATGTGTGAGTGTTATTATTTGGTGCTAGGTGTCCAATCTAACGACCGTTCAGTGTGGGGTGTTGATTCTAATAAGGTGGTGGGTGGGTGGTTAATGGAATCTATGTAGGCCAAAAGACTGTTATTAGGTGTTACACATCAAGTTGCAACTTCCGAACATATATTTATTAGGCTGTTATTTGATGTTGGCATCCAATCTGGGGGAACATTTAATGTGGGGTGTTGATTCTAATAACGGTGGTAGGTAGGTGATCAATGGAATCTAGGTAGGCTTGTGGGTTATTATTATTATTATTATTATTATTATAAGTTTTTGGGACAAAAATATATTTATTGGGTTGTTATTTGGTGTTGGGTGTCCAATCTAGAGGGTGTTCAATATAGGGTTAGGAAAAAAATGGACTGATCTAGCAGGACCAATCCGACCCAACCTGACCTGACCTAATATAAAAATGTCAGTTTTCAATTTGATTTCGATAAAGGTTGGTTTTGAAGGTTAAAATCTGATTTTTTCTGGTTTCGGGTTGGTTTTGGATCAAAAAAACCAACCCGAAATTGAAAACCGATTTAAAAAATATATAAAATGTCTAAAATACACAACACAACCCTAGCCGTGAAGCCTTAAAAGCAAACACACAACCAAGCGGTCAAAACCAAACACTTCCACTTCTCTCAGTTGACATTCATCCTTTAGCACCTTTGTTGACCTCCATCTGTCGTCTTCCACTTCACCTTAGTCTTTTCTCCTTCCATTTCCACTTTTAAATCTTCTTATTTTTGTTGCCGCTGACATTGCTCTTCCACCTATCATCTTCAACTTGGGCAACTCTAACTCCAACACCAATGGCCTTGCTGTCAACCTCGTCTTCCCTGTCAACCTCGCCGACCATGCAAAACCTTAACTTCATCTTCGCTATTTTCACTACTATCTATGGTTTGTGGTGGTGGGTTTTTGGTTTATGGAAGAGAGAAAATTGGAGGAGCCATTTTGGCTCCATCAAACTCATTATTTTTTATTTTATTTTTATTTTTTCAAGCATTGAACGAGAAATCAAATTGAAATTGGTGGTCCATCGACTCCTCCAAGCTCAAAGCTCTCACTTTTGACTTCATCTTCTTCAAGTTCAAAGCTCTCACCATCGACTTTATTGACTCCACCAGCCTCTCTAACGATCATCATTTTTTGTGGTCGTGGTTTTTTTTTTTTTTTCTTTTTTGTTCTTTTTCGAAAGACAAGTATAAACAAAAGGTTGGAGGTGGCGAAAATTAAAAACAGTTTTTTTTTTATATATATATATTTTTTTCTAATTTATTTTTCCTGTCTCATGTGTTTGTAATTTGTGGATTTGGTGATATTGGTTTTGGTGATAAATTGAAAATTTTGGTTTTGTGAACTGGTAATTGGTGGTGTTGATCTTGGTTTTTCAATTTTGATTTGGATTTAGTTGTAAACTGCTGAAACCGACGTAAATTGAATAGATCGAACCAACCCGACACTAGTCGGTATTGGTCGATTTTCCTTCTTAAATTGGGTCAGGTCAGTTTTCAATTTGAAAAATTGAAAATAGTCTGTTTAATCCAAAACTGAATTGACCTGACTTATACCCATTCCTAATTCAATGTGGGGTGTTGATTCTAATAGGGGTGGTGGGTGGGTGGTTAATGGAGTCTAGGTAGGCTTGTGGACACACATATATATATATATATATATGCTTTTGGAACAAAATTATTTTTGTCCCAAATGATAGTCTTTTGGGACGAAAATATTTCGTCCCAATAGATTTGTTTTTGTCCCAATAGACTGTTTTAATAGATGAAATCTTTTTCGTCCCAATAGACTATCTATTGGGACGAAAATATTTAGTCCTAATAGACACTAATAGACATGTATTTGGGACGAATCAATTTCATACCTATAGATAATTTTAGGGACAATTGGTTTTTCGTCCCTTTTTCTCTGTTGCTACACTTCTTAAGGGATGGATTTTGGGATGAATTTTTTTTTTTTCTTTTCATCCCAAAAAAGCTCTAGGGATGAATTTTGTTTTCTAAGGAGAAAAATTTTATGTCTCCATAGACAATTTTTCTTGTAGTGATTTCTCCTACAGTAATGTTATTTTGCCTAAATTTATGCTCACATGATGTAACATCTTAGAATATGGGAAGACTAACCAATCAAATTTTAATTTATCAATTTTAATTGGTTAGTCCTTCTATATTTTAGGATGTTGCGTCATTGGACATTAAATTGGGCTTCACTTTGAGTAAAATAGTATTATTCTTTCCTTTATAAAAAAAGAAAAGTAATGTCATTTCAAATATATAGTCAGTATTGCTAATTAGATTTGCATTTCATTTTAATCCTTTTTGATTTATTGCAGCTTAATACTATTTTTGTTTTGGTCAGGCTCGAGTCTGTGCTTATAAAGGATATTGTCCAAGATGTTTTAATGAGACAAAATAACTTGTCGTCAAATGATACAAGCAACCTTGTTGCTATAGATTCAAAGGTTAAGGAAATTACATCGTGGTTCTGCACTGGCGTTCGCAGTGTAGGAATTTGGGGAATCGGTGGTATAGGCAAGACAACTCTTGCTAAAGCTATATACAATAATATCGCTCATCAATTTGAAGGTTCTTGCTTCATTGATGATGTTAGGGAATGGTCGAATCAGAGTGGAGGATTAAATCATATGCAACAACAACTTCTTTCAATGATTTTGGGGGATGGAAATGTAAACATTGGTAGTTCTACCACTGTATGCACCTTCATAAAGAATAGACTTTGCTCCAAGAAACTTCTCATTGTTCTTGACGATGTGTCCAATAAAGGACAACTAGGATCTTTGATTGAAGATTTAAATAATCTCAATCTACAAAGTCGGATAATTATAACAACAAGAGACAAACACGTGCTTAGCACTTGTACAGTGGAGAAAGTATATGAAGTTCCAAAATTAAATTATCAAGAAGCTCTTAAGCTATTTTGCAAGCATGCCTTTAAAGAAAATCATCTCGAGGAAGATTATGTGGAGATATCAAATAAGGTAATACAATATACTGGAGGTGTTCCATTGGCTTTAAAAATTTTGGGGGCCCATCTATTTGGCAAGCGAAAAGATATTTGGGAAAGTGAATTGAAAAAGCTGAAAAAAATGCCTCATATGGATATCCATAAAGTATTGAAAATAAGTTATGATGGACTTGATGATGAAGTGAAAGACATATTTTTGGATATTGCAATATTTTTCAAAAACGATGACATGAGAATTGTAAAATCGTTCCTAGATGCTTTTGGGTTTGAAACAGAGGCTGGAATAAGTGTTCTCATTAATAAATTTCTAATAGCTATATCATATGACAAAATAACAATGCATGACTTACTACAAATGATGGCCAAGGAAATTATCCGCCAAGAATCTCTGAAAGATCCTGGAAAACGTAGTCGATTGTGGAATCATGAGGATATATGTCACGTTCTGACAAAAAATAAGGTGAGAATCATCTACAAATTTATCATTATGGAAAGGCATGTGTTGGGCATGATTAATTTATACATAAAATGAAACTTTTATTGTTTTGACCATTAAATCATTAGTTTACAGTTTGCATATTTAATACTAATTTATAATCTTTTTGTTTAGGGAACCGAAATGATTGAAGGCATCTCTTTGGATATGTCAAAAATAAGAGATATATCCTTAAAGCCAGATGCTTTTGTGAATATGGGGAGATTAAGATTCTTGGAATTTAAAACCTCATGTCACAAAGAGAGGAGAAATAAGGTGCATGTTTGCCAGGGCCTTGAATGTGATTTTTCTGAGTTAAGGCATCTCGATTGGTATGGATGTCCATTAGAATCACTGCCTCCAAGTATTCGTTTCGAGAACCTTGTCACTCTTAATATGCGTGGCAGCAAACTTAAACGACTTTGGAGTGGTGTTCTGGTATGTATTATATTTATATTACACTATATTGATGTTGCTCTTCGCAAAATACCACATAAATTTAGTACTAGAGTGAGTTATTTTTTTTCTATTTTACTTGCAGCATCTCGAGAAGTTGAAAAAAATAGACCTCAGTGACTCCAACTTAACCATTTGTCCAGACCTCTCAGGTAATAAAGGAAATTCATCATTTGTTATTATAATTATGATTTTACTGATTTTACATTCTTCTAGGAGTTTAGGATTCATTATTTTATGTTGTTATCTTTTAGTTTAGGATTAAAATTAAATTAGAATTCCTATTTCTAATAGGTTTAAGGTTAGAAATATTTTTAAAATTTTTGGCTTATTGATATTTTGTATGCCATAATTTTGTCTCATTCTCTCAATCTCTTTATCAGGTTCACCAAATCTTGAGACATTGATGTTAATGAAATGTGTATGTTTGCGTGAAATTCCACCTTCTATTCAATGTCTCAAAAAGCTTCACACTCTATGTGTAAGCCTCTGCAAACGCCTTAGTAGCATTCCAAATTGCAGTGACTTGAATTCTCTGAGAGATCTTAATCTCTCATATTGCTCAAGTCTGGAGCTGTTGCCTGAGATGCCATGTAATATAGAAGAATTATACTTAACTCCCACTGCTAGAGGAGAACTTCCCTCATCCATGAACTTCCCTCATGCCATGTACTGGTTACACTGGATCTTAGTTATTGTAAAAGGCTTAAGAGCCTTCGATACAGCGTTTGTAAGTGTAGATCTCTTATAACTCTGGTACTTGATGGTTGCTGTAAACTTGATGAGTTGCCTCATACAACTTTTCTTGATCTAAGTTATCGTGGAATCATGAAGTTACCTGACAACCTCGGTTGCTTATCCTCTCTAGAGGAATTACATCTGGATGGAAATGGTTTTGAAAGCATACCAGAAAGCATCATAAATCTCTCTAGACTACGTTGCCTAGACATAAGCAATTGCCAGAGGATTCAATATTTACCAGAGCTTCCACTTAAATGTAGATATTTAGAGGCGTACAATTGCACATCACTGCAAGTATTCTCTTTTGAACGCATTCTCGAAAATGCTATACGGAATGGGGATGAGGTTTGTTTTGCTCCCTTCTTTTTTATATGATCCATTTTCTTTGTCAATCTTTCACCTTCTTACTTATTTTTCCTTCTTTATTCTTTATATTTGACCCTACAAAAAGGATATTCTTACATATCCTACGAGACAAAAAGGATTGGAAGACCCTACAAAGACAAATTAAGTTAAAAAGTTATTAAACATTTTTCCTCAAACTTTTTTAAGAGTTTAATATTTTGTCTTTAAATTGGCTACCCATGGTGCTCTCTTAGCACCACTACCTTCTGTTACTCACTTAGTAAACCTTTACGATTATAGAGATAGCCAAATGTTAACAGATTTAAAAAATATATATTAAAAATTAAACATTAAAATATTGAAAATATTAAAATCTCAGAATTTAAAAAGAATAGATAAAACAAACTATGAAAAATCTTTGTTGAAATCAACTAAACAAGTTCCAAATATAATAGTTAGATGAATCTATTATAAAAGTCATGACTATCTTGAAGAAAGGGAGAGTGAAGGTATTATTATTATTATTTTTGAAACTGAGATATTATTATTATTGTTATTATTATTATTAAAGAAAATCAATTTAATAATTTTAGAAGTTTGTAGGCAACACATTTCTCATGGGTATTGTCTTTTGATTAACTTAATACCTAAAATGATAATTTTTTTTTTTTTTAAATGAGGACCAAAAATTAAAAACATTTGAAAATTATGACATGTCCATCAATTACAATAATTGGATTGATTGTAAGAGTGGTTATTGAAATCAATCCAATTGTTGCAATTTATGGGTAAAGTAATCCAACCAGTAAAATAGCTAAATCCTTATAAAAAAGTAGGAAATGCTTTTTCCTTAGTTGTGTTTAAAAGTAAGTTGATGTTAGAAATGCAATACTTATTTATTTTCATTGTACAGTTGGATGAAGAGTGGCGGGGCTTTCATGTTTTCTATCCGGGCAGCCAAATTCCATATTGGTTTAATTTTCAACAGATGGGATCTTCTATAAAAGTGGAGCTGCTTCCATTAGAGTTGATGACTATGGAGCTTGCTATTTGCGTTGTTGTGGCTCCGTCTCCTGATCATCAAGAAAGTATTGGAAAATGGGATATATATTGGGATTGCCAGCTCAAATCTGAACATGTTATGGGTGGCAATTTTGATGATTTTTGTCGATCATGGGATTCTGATATCATATTTGAGTCAAATCACGTAATCTTGCACCCACTTATTATGGGCCGCCTTGAGAATGACGTATTCAAGGAAAAATTACATCACCAAGGATTATCACAGGCTGAGATTTATGACTTTTATTTCCACTTCAAAATCCACGATCACATAAAATACCACAAGATTATAAAATGTGGTGTGCATTTAATTTCTCATCGATCGTCACCAAAACTTGGCCCAAGTGTATTTGGAGGATATAGCCAACCGATCACGGTTCATGAGAAGTGTTTGGGGGGAGATGAACCACACCCCAAAAGACTAAAATTTTAAGATTATTTTTCAAAGCTTCCAACTAATCAAGGTAAACCATTTGCTTGACTCTATATCATTGTTGTAAAACTTAGCAAACAGATCCGACTACTCACGGAGAATGTAGTCGTGGTTTTCCACTGACCCGAGAACCCCTAAATCGGGGGTTTAACTCGTTGGAGGTGAATAGTCACCGAGTTGAGCTGAATACGACCTAACTCAGTCAACTTAGCGAGTACTTGACCCAAATAGGTTTTATAAGACGGATTTACTCGGTAAGTACTCGACTCAGGTCAACTTGGTGAATGCTACGCTAAAGTTGCTTTTGAAATTATATGAAATAAGTTTTATCTTGTTTTGTAGCCATATGATTATATTTTGATTCTATGAATTTTTTTTATAAATATTTTTTATAGATTTTGATTAGGTTTGACAGTCGGTCAATAGGTTGACCACTGATCAATAGTCAAACCAAGTACTCATCAAGTAGCCAAATACTCGCTACTTGCTAGGTTGCCTAGTGACTAGTGAGTTCCTAAACATTGCTCTATATTTGAATATCGCGAACCGAACTTGTAGTCCAACACACAACTAATCAAGGTTGAAAACTTTCAAATTTTTTCTAGCACTGGCACGTATTTATGGTAAATTAATTGATTGATTGCTTCTATATTTGAATATCACTTGTAGTCCACAACAACTGTGAAGAGGAAGATGAAGCGTAGCCCCAAAGATTGAAAATGTTCAATTTTTTGCCCGAACACCCAACTAGTCAAGGTAAATCTATTCTTCTTTATTTGAATATCACTGACCTAACTTGTATAAGTTGTTTTGTTTTGATTAATTTGTTTAACACATCAAAATCAAGTTAAAACATTTTACTATTTGTTTTTCAAAAATTATGATTGAAATAATTAATTGCAATATATATATTTTTCACAAAATGTTGTTGGATGCTGATTAGTACTTTTTTTTTTGGATATTATGAAAAACCTCTAGAAAATAAATTAATCAAACATTAATCACGCTTTTTAAACTATTAGACAAATTATCCCCTATAGTTGAAAAATATTTAATAGTGTTAAAATAAATTTGTTAGTTTAATACTAAGAAGATGAGAGCCATATTATCCCTAAAACCTATAATAGAGAAAATGGTTTTGATGTAATGATAAAACCAAAAAGGTCCACTCACTTGCCTTATTAAAAAGGTTATGGGTCAAACTCACAAGTCCCACTATATGTGGACAATTTTCCCTATGTATGTGGGTTGTTACATCGCATCTTTTAGGAGTTGATCCTTGAATTATGTATTAAAATCATATCGTAATTGGTCTCGATAACACCCTGATTCATCTCATAATAAAAAAATAAATAAATTTTATAATAAAAAAAAAAACTAAGAAATACAAATTTAAGAATTAATTAAAAAGAAAACTTGAACAGCATGTCAACCGCTTTTTCTCCATTTCTCACATCTCCCTTTTGTTCTCTCCACATCTTCCCGTCTCCTATTTCTTCGCTAGTGCCATCTACCTCTCTACTCTTTCTTTGTTTCCTCTCCCCCTTTCTCCACTTATCTCTTCTTTCTTTCTCCCATCTTCATTCTCTGCTTGACCCTCGTCATTCTCTTTGCTCCCCTCTAGCCTCCCTCTCATCAAATGGTGGCGATTGAGCGACCTCTTCGTCTTTGTTAGTGCCTCTTTATGAGATGTCATCATGGTGCTCTCTTCTCCTTTTCTTCTCTTTTCATTTTGGGGTTTAATGATAGGCCAACTTCATCAAATGGAGCTATTTGCTCTATCAATGATGGAGCGATGCTCCATTTCTGAAGGAGTAGATTGCTCCATCCAAATGGAGCAATCTACTTTATGTGTGTGTGTGTGTTTTTTTTTTTTTAATTTAACTTTTGTTTGTGATTGATTTGTAGGTTGTTGGGTGTTTAGGGTGGATTTCAGTTATTGGGTGGTGGCGGCTGGGTGGATTTTAGCTAGTGGATGTGTTTGAGGATGAGTTTTTGGTTTAATTGGTTGAAGAAATTTAGGTTTATTTTATTGGAGAAATCTAGGTTTGTTTTCTTGAAAGAATCTAACACTTTTTTTAGTATTTTTTTGGATAAGTTTTGGGTTTATTTAGGTTGGTAAATGACTTTCAAGATGAGTTTTAGATTTATTTGGTTGAAGAAATTTGAGTTCATATACTTTAATGAGGATAGTTCAGTCATTGTACCAATTTAAGGGTATGATGGGAATTTCATATAGACTTAGCAAAGGTAATCTAGTCATTTCACAATTTTGGATGGAAACATATTGCTTTTTGGATGAAAACCTACCGCAGGGGCTGTTTACCTAATATTTTTAAAAACGAGACTAAATTTGCATTAGTTTATTTTTTAGGGGTCATTTTTCTAATATTTCTTTTTTCAATATCATTTATGATGTAACCACTAAAACTTAACTCATTATGTGGGTGAATATGGACTTTCTCCCACATTGAATGATGGTTGTTGGAAATTTGTTTGAGTCAATAAAATTGTTTTATTCTTATTTGTGCTATTTTTATGTTCTTAGTAACATGATGTTAAATTTTGTTATTTCTATGCTAATGAATTTCATGATAATTAAATTAGGAAACCTATTAAGCTCTTGAATTTGATAGTTTAAAGATTGAGCAGTATTGCTAAATTTAAAATTTATTTGTGTTTATATGATTTTTTATTTTGAAAATGCAATCTTGTTATTCTATGGAGCATATTCCAGTAAAAAACATCTAATCAGTAATTTATAATTAATAAGTACAAAATTAAAAATTTAAGTACATTGTCTGTCGATTATTTTAACTATTACCTTGAAATATTGTGTGATTTATGTTGCCCTAGTTAAAGAAAAAATAAATGTTTCAAAATATTTTAAATCAATATACCTTAGCATTTATATTGTAGAATAAAATTGGAGAAATAACAAATCTATTATAGAAAATAGTTTTTAATCTTGTGTTGTTTTAAATTAAGTGCACACATGTCTATTTTTGTCTCTAGTTAACCTTTGTAAACATTGAAGTATTTTCCATGAAGCCATAATCGTTTTAACATGAATTTTTCTAAAGCAAAGCATTATAAAAGTTCTGTCATCTATATAACTATTTTCATATGGCTACTAGTTCCCATGAAATTTTATATTTTTATAGAATGATATTTATAATTACTTGTACTTATAATTCCTTATATTTGTTTCCAATAAGGATAGACTTATTGTTTTGATGATAGTAGGGCAAATTATGCTATTTCGAAACATATTATGTTGTTTTCTTTTTATTTGATTTATGTTTGATTTTTAATTACCACCTCTTTTAACTGCTTATGATCTCCAGATGGTTGAGACTTCATGTGTGCAAGTAGCTAATTCTGTTGGCCGTTAGCTTGGATTTTGCTTGGAGTAGTCCTCTCGTGCCTTCTTGAACATTTCTCTCCAAAATTTAAATTTAGCTGATTTATGTCTTCTATAAACATTCTTGTGTTTTTTTCAGACTCAGTTTCACATTCATGTTTTTTTTTTTTTTTTTTTTTGTAATTTCTGTCTTATGCAATTTGATTTTATTTGGTTTATATCGTAGTAATTTATGCATTTCTTGAGGAGTAAGGTTCGTTATATTCCCTTCTAACTAGGTATGACTTTTTTATTTTTATTTATTAATAAAATTACCCTCACTATTGAGGTTCACCAAATAATTGAAGGGAAAATACTAAAAATTCCCTTTAAATGCAAAATAATGTCAATCAACACCAACTTTTCAAAAAATCCAGATGTGTTTGTCGAGCAAGTCGCAAGCAGTAGAAAACTAAAGAAACACTCGGACGACTTGTATTCCATAGTCCAATGTCTAGGAGAACGTCTCAAGGATTATGTCGGTCGATTAAACAATAAACAAGTATCGATCCCTAACTATAATGTTTCCACTATAATCTCTACTTTTAGGAAGGGATTGCTCCATGACTCTGACCTCTACAAGTAGTTGACAAAGTATTCTCCCAAGACTATGAAGGATGTGCTTACCAAGGCATGAGCACAAATTAAATGGGAAGAAGATGTAGCTAACCATCAGCAGAAGGGATTGAACGTTAGGAGGGAGGGTAGAAGTACTCAACTAGATAGTAAGGCAAATTCTAGTAGCTCCTACAAACCAAAACCGTACCCCACCAAAGGAGAGGATAATAGACAGGAAAGACGTCAACCGTATGATTGATCAAGTAGACAATATGATCGGTCAAATAGGTAGCAAAATTAATAATATTATATATAATTAGTATATAACTAAATTATTAAAAAATATAAAATTTTCATTGTTTGAGGGGGCCATGGCCCTATGGATCACCCTCTCTCTGTGCCACTAATGAAACAGATGAATTACGAAATTCATTAGAAATTGAGACTATATTGCTCTGCATATTATGAAATACGATGAGGTTCTTAAACTATTAATTAAATATGCCGAGATAGAAATTATTGGTGAAAAATTAAGGCAAAGCTAAAGTCATTTCAAACTTAAAATTCCGGACCTACAGTTGATATTTGATGACATCAAACTTAATGAATAGATTTTTTTTTTCGTATGAAAGAAAATAAAGAGCTTGTAGAATCTAGTTTGATTATAAATAATTCTTGAATATCCCGTCATAATTTACAGAAAATAATTATGAGCTTAATGGCCCTATAGTGTCAAATCTAAACACAATTGGCGTCTAATTTTGTGCTTAAAAAGACATAAAATTACACCATTGTAAAGTATTTGAATATTCTACTAATTTTTTTTTTTAATACGTTATCTTCAAAATGTGATGATATAAAAATTAAAAATTGCTCTAAATCTTGTAAATTTATGCACTACTAATTGCAAGAAATAAAATCTAGTGCATGTATTGAGGACCTAACTTTAGATCCAACAACAAGTCTTCATCACCCCAAAATCACACCACGAACAAGATAAATTTTGAATCAAGCAACCCATAGAATTAGATAAATTGATCCTCTAGAATCAAATCACGGAATTAACTTGAATCTAGCCCAAACGATTCCAAGTATTGCTACTTGGAAAAGCTGAAAAACAAGAGATAATTGCCTCACCAAGAAGCAAGATTTTATTAATTTCTCAAAAGCCAAAAACATACATCATAAATCCTAACAATAATCATCTACTTATACTAGCACAATTCTAATTTTTATAGGAAACAAACATCCCTTAGGAAGTAGAATTCTAAAAGGAAATTAAACAAATTAAGGAAATAGAATCCCTAAAAATAATTAAGGGTTATTATCATTTTACCCACTGGAATTGAAAATAATATCAAAGCATCCCTGAGATTGAAATTAATAGTTAAAACAGTCCAACTGTTAAATGACATAGTAAATCCGTCAATGAACTAACGGATCTGTTAATTTTAAGGGTATAATCATCAATGTCTTTACATCTCTTAATGGGACAATTGGATTGAATTAAAAAAATAAATAAAATTTAAAAAAAAAACAAAAAACAAAAAACAAAAAAAAAAAAGCAAATTAAAGCAGAAGTATCTCTATCATCTCAGTATTCTCCCTCTACCATAACTCTCTCTCTCTCATCTCACCCAACCACCATCACCATTCAACTTTATCACCACCCACCTACCATCAAACCTAAGCCCATCACCACTCAACAGTGGCGACTCGAATGATTATCAATAAATCGACGACAAGAACCATAATGTCATTAGCGGCGATAACAATAGCAACCTCGAATCACTCACCGGAAGGTTTGGATTCGGTTCCTGTTAGATCCAACGGCACCGACACCTTTCCCAAAAGCTTCCCAAAATTTACATAATAGGTGGTGCCTCGCTGCCCCATGTAGATTGCAATTTTGATACAAATGAAATCATTGAAATGCAACATTTTAAATAGAGGAAATGAAAGGCTGGAAACGTTGTTGTTTTGGTAACCTTAGGAGAGCAAAAATGATGTTATTTTATAGAATGATTACTTGAGTTAGTTAACTGGCTGTTAAGTCAGTTAACTGGCTATAGTTAGTTGGGAAGTGGTTAAGAGAAGAGAGCTAAGAATGTAAAGGGTGGAAAATGGTTGTAAGAAATAGATTTAGAAATAAAGAAGTTCTCGTGTCTCTCATGCTTCTTAATTCTTTTCTTTTCTCTGCAAATTCTTTTTTTATTTTCATTTTTGGTTTAGTTCGTATCAAATTTTTAGGCATATCTTCGTCGCCAACTTCTCCAGATTCGACTTGCTGAGGTGGAAAGTCACCGCCACCGTATGGAGTGGTTGTCGAGGGATAGATTCTTCGGTGGAACGAATAGGACGATGTTGGTTGGACGAGGAAACCTTTTAGCTTGATTTTGTAGAAACAGGGAGACTAGGAATGGTGCACGACGGATCACATCAGTTTCATAGCTATTGGTACTTTGAGACCTAGATTGCTTACTGCGAGGTGCACGAAAGGGCACGGAGCCATAGCTAGACAGCTTGGAGTGTGTGTGTGTGTGTGTGTGTGTATTACTTTGAAAAAGAAAAAAACCAAACTAATAGTGACGCGACCTAATCGAAATCTCTCGAAACTCTTATCTAGAAAGGTCTCGCTTGGCACCCCAACGGATCCCTCTTAAACCCTACTAGACGGGCTAAGAAAATTCACGGAGCGAACCCTTAGACTTTCGCTTTCAAGCTCTTTTAATCAACTTTATTTTCTAAAATAGTCGTGTAAGCCCTCGACCTTATTTACGGATGAATAGTACTATTTTCGAATAAATAATGTCTTCGGGTGAATAGTACACGATGAATAATGAAATTTTGAGACGGACCCTGAAAAATCGAAATACTTGGAATGATTAGTAGAATCCAATAAAACTGAAACAAAGTAAAAATGAGTCCGTTTGAGTAGTTTTTGAAGGTTCCGAAAGTTACATGATGAAAACGCCCTTATGGACAGGATTGTGAATACTGTTGACCTAAACTCCATTTGAATTGTTTTCGAACCTATGGATTGAGTCCTAAGGGATCTAATTAGAGTATTGTAAAGTCAATTTGATGAATGAGTGATCATAGAATTAATTTGGAATTTATTTCGGAACAAATTGTAAATGATATTAAATGAATAGTAAGTATGACCAGGGACTAAAATGAAATAAGTTTTCCTACTTGTGGTCAAAGTGGGATTAAGAGAAAGTGAAGTAGGGATCAAATGGAGATAAGTTTTTGCATGAAATGGGCCAAAAGGGAATAAGGAAAAGCTAAGGGCCAAAATATAATTAATTAAGGGACATAATGGTCATTTTGAAAATATTAAAATATATATATGTTGACTTACCACAAAATGAAGCAATTCTTGCCAAAATGAAAGAAGGAAACCGAGAGAGCGGAGAAAAATGGGTAATTTCGGCCATGCATGGATATGAAGTGAATCAAGTGGATTTCATGCCAATTTTATCTTCCAAATCAAGTAATCAAGCAACCTTGAGCTAAAAGAACAAGCTTGGCACAAAATCAAAGTTAAAAATAGGTGAGTTCCATCACTTTTAAATGTGTTTGTGGTGGTTATTCATGATATTTGTGTGATGTTTTGGTGGGGTTTTTGACATGGGTTTTTATGTGTGATCTAAGTTGAATTTTTTTGAGACAAAAACTAAGTATAAACTATATGGAAATCATTAGGTTTGGTGTGTTAGGGTTTTGTTGGAATGAATATTAAGTTGCTTGAATTGGTTTTATATGAATTTTTATGCCCACCAAGTGTTTGATAAAATGCCTAAGTGAAGAAAAATGTAAAAATTGAATGAAATGGATTAATTATGTATTAGGTCATGTAAGACTATGATGAGGAAAGCATGGAACCAATGTCATTTGAGATTATTAAGTGTGGTCCCATGATGAAAAAGTGATAAGGAAACCTATGAAAAACTTATAATAATATTCGGAATTCATTTGGATAATTTGGCCTTTATAACTTAAAGTGAAGGGCATTAATGGATACTATGAAATATCATCCCGTGTATGTGTTTTCATGCATTAAATGAATATGTCTAAGTTTGTATGACATTAAGGAAGTATTAAGGAAAGAAGAAATGAGAATTAGAATGAAAATGAATAAAAATGGCACTTAAAAAGTGATGAAAAATAAGGTTTTTCCTAGGTTTGGACACTCGAAAGTTGAAATTTTTCAGAACCTCTTTACGGGTGATCTAAATGCGAGTTAAGGAGATGATTGGAACAAAAATTAAGCAAAGAAAATCAAGGGGGAAGGCTGGGTATACCATTCGGCCAAAGGGGGTGTGTTTTTACCAATTTTCGTTTCAAGCTTCGAATGATGGTTTCATGTGTATGGGGGTGTTTCTACATAAGAATGAGTAGGATTCATGCAAAGAAAACGGAATTTCAAAGCTTCGATTAAGTTGAAACCGAATAGGGAAGTAAGTAGGTAAAATAGTTTTTAAGTGAATTAATTGAGTTCTAAGCTATGTATTGGGTTTTGTATGATTAAGTTTAGCTGATTATAAGCATAAATACGATGTGTAGATGAAAGGGAGGAAGCGGAATCAGAGAAGGCTATTGGAGCCACTTAAGGAAATTTGAATTAAGGTGAATGCTACACTTGATTTCAAAGTTTTTGCAATTGGAATTGGAAATTTTAAGCATATATATTTTATTCTAAGTGCTATATATGGTTTTGAAATATTTGTGATGGATTTATAAAGCCCCTTAAGCAATTGAAGATTTTAAGAAAATTTTCTTATGTGATTGTTAAGGTAACTTATATGTAAGTTGCATTAATTTAAGTGTTTAAGCCAATTGTAAAAGCATTGTTATTTTAGTATTCAAAATGAATACTTTGATTTCTAGACATTTTGTATGGAAAGTTATTATTTATGATTTTATATGTATGAGTTGTATGAAATAAAATTTAAGTTTTAAGTTTTAAATTTTTAAATCTCTTTTGTAAAAGAATCCAATTTTTTTTTATGGCATGCAAAAAGGAAGTATAATTTTTTTATGCACTATGAGTGATTTTAAGTGTTAGTACTTTATAAGTTTGCAAGTTATATGTTTATCTGAGATTTATATAATTATGAAATTTCATGAATTCTTTACATATACTTTGCATTGATATATATATATATCTTTAGATGAAGTTTTATTAGTCATTTATATGTTTATCAAATTTTAAGTTTCATATGAGATTTAATATATATATAAATGGTTAAATTCAAAATGATATTTTGTGCTTTTGCACTAAGTAAAGAAAAATAAAAATAAGTTTTCAAATGCCATAAGTATACCCACCTTTATAAGTAAGTTTCAGACCCGGCCAGTATATCCCACATTAGTATGACAAGTCTAGGGGGGATGCGTCACTAACTTGGGGGAATAATTAAGTTTGTCGTATCGTCTCTACTTTTGTGGGATATTATCTCGTGATTATGGTTAGCGATGTAACATTCCGCACAAAATCACGGGATGTCTTTGTAAGTAAGTAAGTGTCATGGTTGGTGTCTAATAAAAGCGTCACGTGACTCCATGTCGGTTAGCGTTATTATAGCTTCCGCGTGGTTGTAAGCATTACGAGGTACGAATGGTGCTTTTTGAAAAAAAAAATTAAGTAAGTATTTTAAGTATTGAAAACCAAGGAAAAAGTTTTAATATGTTTCAAGTGTGTTTTACGATTGAATGAAATTAAATTTCAGGAAATTTAAAGAAATGGAATCCATTCTATTCATTTTATAATCCCTTAAGTTTCTATGAAATTTTATGAATATGTATGAGCTTTAATGAAATTCCATTTTAAGTTACGTATGGAAATGGAATTGAAAATTTTATATGTTATATAGTTTATAAATTTACGAATTTCCTAATTTAAGTTATACATTGAAAGGGAATCAAAATTTTATACGATTTCTAACCTACAAATTTTATATAAATTTTTATGGAGGTTTAAGTTCAAATATTATTCAATTTTTATAAGTTTTGTATGAATTGTAAGTATATATAAATTATAAGTTACATATGTACGTTCAGTAATTTAAATAAGAGTTGTATTTATTTTTTAAGTTTAAATTAAATGAAGTTTATATATATGAAGTTTTAAGTAGATATATAAGTTCACGTTATATTCAATTTATAAGTTTTATACGAATTTTATGTACGTATGCGTTTATAATTTTTATAAGCATGCCTTGTAATTCAAGAAAAAAAAAAATTTATGCTTGAAAATTTTTAAGTTATATGGAAATTTTATGCATATATGAGTTATATATATATTTTAATGCTTTTATGGGTTTTATGGTTTTATAAGTTATGTATGAGAATTTACGCAATTATGTATTTATTAAATTCAGCACACACACTATACAACGAAATAAGTTTTGGAATTTATGAAAACTTTAAGAAACGGAAACGTATTTTGAAAAGGGTTTTAAGGAGATATTTTAATAAAACCAAATCTTTTAAGTTTAAAGAAACATCAGCACTCATTGAGCTTCTATAGCTCATCATTTTTTGTTTTTATGTTAAAAACTTCCTTAGGTATGGAAGTGGGTGACCGAGGTCAAAAAACTCCTCCAGAAGAGTAGACGGGTAAGAATATGGCATTGCTTTTGTATTAACACATTTTCATATTTTGTATGTGAAATAAATCGTTTGTAAATATATGTTTAAGTCTTAAATGAGTGGTAATTTAATTATGCATAAATTTGAAAAGTTTTAATCACTTTTAAAAGAAAATTTCATAAGTTGCAAAGTATATGATTTATGATTTTATGTTTTCGATTATTAACGAATGGAAAATTTATTTATAACATTAAAAGTATGCTTGTGGAAGAAGTTGGGTTGGAAAAATAACAATATATGGAAGTGTATTTTTACCTTGCAGGTTATTTTGGTTAGGTTGAAATGCAACTGTCATGCTGTCGAATTTTCTATGTGAAAAAAAAAAAAAATCCAACCCATCCTAATTTTTCTAAGTAAGAAAAAATTTAAGGGTTCGCTCCGCGAATTCTCCTTAGCCTATTAAGTAGGGTTAGGAGGGATCCATTAGGGTGACAAGCAGGGCCCTCCATATATAAGTACGATAAGCTTCGGAATGGGTCCTGTCAAGTCGGGTCGGTTTTGTTTTAAAACTGAATTTCCATTTCAAACTTTTAAATGCAAAACATTTTATAAAACGAAAATCCGGCAGCATAACGGCTGCATTTTTGACATTTCCAAAACTTGTAAAAGGAAATTTACACTTCTAACTATTTTCTCAAACTCAACCCAACTTCTTTATCCATAAAAATGCATTTCAAATCACATTTCCATTTCATCAAAATAAAAAGCATGAAATGATAACTCAAGCTTTTCTCAAACTTGCATAATTTCTCGAAAGCAATTGAAACTTTCATCTCATAAAAAGTGTTTACCACTCATTTACATGCCAAAAGAATGTATTTACAAATGATTTTCTCTAAGCTACAAAACATGCATAATGTAAACTTGCAAATGCATTGTCGTGTCATGCCCACCTACTATTCTGGAGGAGTTATCTCTTCTCAGTCACCCAAGCCAACACTTGAGGAGGTTTTTAAAAGAAAAACAGAAAACTATGAGCTATGAAAGCTCAGTGAGTACTTGTAATTCTTTTTCAACTAAGGTATTTAATTTCTAAAATACCTCCTTAAAACATTTGAAAATAACTTTCTATCTCTCAAAATGCTTAAATATAAATCTCATTTAAATGCAAAGCATTCATAGATAATTTATCTAACTCATATACATAACAAAGTTCATAGAAAGCTTGTAACTTCTAAAACATACAAAATGCTAAATACTTTCATTACTTGTAAATAAAGCTTAAAAATACTTTTGTTTACTTTCAATATCTCAAACACTCGGTGTACTTTCTAAAAGCACCATTCGTACCCCTAAATAATTTGACCACACGGCGACTAACTAACATTGCTTGTTGTGGCAATGCCACGTGGCGATTTTGAACTGACACCAACCGTGACGCTATTTGAGATATCTCACGATTATGTGTGAAATTCTACATCGCTAACCATAGCACAAGATAATATCCCACATAAGTAGAGGCGACACGACAAACTCAACTTCCCCCCAAGTTAGTGATGCATCCCCCCCAAGACTTTGTCATACTGATGTGGGATATACCAGTCGGGCCTAAAACTTAAAATGTAATATGAGGGTATACTCATGACATTTGAAAACTTTTTTAGCTTTAGCTTTCTAGTGCAATAAGCACAAAATCTCTTTTCTGGGCGCATTCAGCACCAAATCTCAGTTCTGAGTACAATAAGCACTAAAACTCATTTGTTTTAAATGTATCAAGCACAAAATATCATTTCTAAGTGCAAAAAGCGCAAACATGTTCATTTCAAGTTTTAAAACATGGCATATAACTTTCAACATGTTTAAGCATTTCAACAAGCATAAAACTTTTACAAACTTAATTTAACACTCACTTGGACTCAGGCTTGGTATATGAAGCTCAATGACCTTCTCTTGCCCCGTTTGCTTACTCTTCACCTACATATCACATTCTAACTTAGAACATACTAATTTTAGCTTTACAAAACTCATTAAATAACTTCTAACTCCATTAACCCATTAAAGGGCACTTTTCACTAAAAACCTTCTCTATTTGGTCTTTACTTAACCCAAGCTTTAAAATTCTGATTTCTTTCCATGAATCTTATTTATTCTCACCTAGGAACACCCTCATTTACCCAAAATAATTTTCTGAAGCTCGAAACGAAAAATTATAAATTTAGACCCCTCTTGGTCAAACCATCACTAGGGACCAATCCCTAGGCTTTCTTTTCTCCATTTTTGCTCCATTCATCTCCCTAACTCGAACTTAGGTCAGTCCAAAAGTCAAATCGAAAAGAAAGGGCTATCGGGTAATGGTTTCTAGCTAAAAACCCATTTTTTCGACACTAATTTAAGGGCATCTTTGACATTTTTCATTCCTAATCTCAATTCTCTTTTCCTTAGTGCTATTTATACTCAAGTATACTCATTCAATGCACTTAAACTCATAGATAAAATGGTATTATATGATAACCACTTATGCCTTTCATTTAGACTAAAATTTGGAAAGTTGTCTAATTCAATTTCTAACACTTCTATAAGTTTATCTTAGCTTTTTCTAGCATAAATTCAACATGGAATCATGCTTAAAACCCTTAAATTTCATTGGCATTATATACCCCTCTCTATGGCCTTGCATGGCCTTATACTTACCAAGTCTATTTCTTTCAAATTTTTCATGTGAAATCACTTAAACATTTAATCAAACACTTAGTCTACAACATATTTCAATGAAAACAAACTTAAATAAATCTTAGGGTTTCTCCCATCAAAACCCTAGCACATCAACCCTTAATGATACTACACGATCTATTCTTGCTTTTGGTCTCTAAATGTTCAACTCATATCATAAATAAAAACGCCCATCCAATCTCAACAAAATCACTAACATCTAGCCACCATCACAACTTCAAAAATAATGAAAACTAACCTCTTTTCTTCTTGGTTTCTTGCTCTAACATGGTTCTCTAGCTTGGGTTAGCTTGAAGACTTGATTGGAGACTTGAAAATGGATGGAAATCACTTGATCTCACCTTTTTCCTCACATGGCCGAACATTCTCTTCTCTCTCGGCCTTGTCTCACGGTTTTGTGTCTCTCATGTTTGGTTGAACAAAATGGCTTCAATTTGTGTTAAAAGAGGAAAAACTTCACTTTATGAACTCTAACTTCTTCAAAAATGACAATCATGTCCTTAAAAATTTGGTTTCGCCCCTAACTTTACTTAATTCGATTTTGACCCCTAATATGAAAACTTGTTTTCAGTTTAGTCCTTTATCACACTTAATAATCACTTAAGGCCATTTACCATTTTACCCTTCTATTGATTCTCCAATACGAGTTCAATCAATCTCTAAAAATTCCTTACATTCTTTAGACACTTCCATTAATCATTTAGGGTCTCCAAATATCACTTAGAGACTATTATTAGGGAAATCATAAATATAAATCGAGGGTTTACAATTTCAACCCTCCTTATAAAAATTTCATCCTCGAAATTAAATTACATACCTGACTTAAAAGGTTCGGATATTGTGCACGCATCTGCTCCTCATGCTCCCATGTAGCTTCCTCTGATCCATAGTTCCTCCACAACACTTTCATTAATGGAATGACCTTGCTACGCAACACTTGATCTCTCCGATCTAGAATCTCCACTGGTTGCTTTTCATAGGTCAAATTTTCTCTGAGTTGCATCGGCTGCTCTCTTAATATGTGTGAAGGATCAACTACATACTTCCGAAGCATGGAAACATGGAAAACATCATGAATATTGGCTAACTCTTGTGGTAACATCAAGCGGTATGCCACTTCACCCACTCTCTCTACAATCTCGTACGGCCCGATATAACGCGAACTCAATTTCCCTCGCTTTCCAAATCTCAGTACTCCTTTCCACGGTGAGATCCTCAAGAACACTCTATCACCCACTTGAAACTTTAAGTCTCTTCTTCAATTGTCTGCATTGCTTTTCTGTCTGTTACTAGCTATCTTCAACCTGTCTCTAATTAAATTGATCTTTTCAGTTGTAACTTGGACAATCTTTGGGCCAATCAACTTTCTCTCACCCACCTCATCCCAACAAACTAGGGTTCTATACTTTCTGCCATATAACGCTTTATATGGCGCCATGCGAATACTAGATTGATAACTGTTGTTATAGGCAAACTCTATCAAAGGTAGGTGGGTATCTCAGCTCCCTTTAAACTCCATAACACAAGCTCTCAACATGTCTTCAAGGGTCTGGATTGTTCTCTCTGATTGCCTATCTGTTTGTGGGTGAAAAGTCGTACTAAAGTGCAATCCGGTGCCTAAAGCTTCTTGTAACTTAGGCCAGAATCTGGATATAAATCATGGGTCTCTGTCTGAAACAATCGATACTGGTACGCCATGTAGTCGTACGATCTCATCTACATACAACTGATATAACGTTTCTAGGAAATAAGTATTCTTGATGGCTAGGAAATGAGCGGACTTCGTCAATTTATCAATTATCACCCAAATGGCATCATGCCCGCTCTAAGTCCGTGTAAGCCCTACCATAAAGTCCATTGTGATTCTCTCCCATTTCCACTCAGGGATAGGTAGGGGCTATAATAACCCAACTGGTTTTTGATGCTCTGCTTTAATCTGCTAACAGGTTAGACATCTGGATACGAACTCTGTTATGTCTTTTTTTATTCCTCTCCACCAGTAATGACCTTTTAGAGTCTGATACATCTTAGTAATCCCTAGATGCATGACATATGCTGATGAATGTGCCTCTTCCATGATCTCTTTCTTTAAATCTCCCACATTGGGCACACATAATCTTTGTCCCAACACCAGTGTCCTATCATCTCTACGGGAAGGCCATTTGTCCGGTCCCACGTAACGGAAAACCTCATCGCTACGGGAAGCTAGCCATTATATACCTCTATACGTGCATGGTTGACACACTGACTGGACTAATTGACTCAGCCCCTTTTTCGTGGGTGCCTCCCGCTGTTAGTATGGTTAGTGATAAACATCCCTGACACTACCACGCACGTCTTTAAGGTACTCTTCACCAGGTACAACTCACTGAGATACCTAGAAGGCGTGCCATAGGCTAATAAAAACATTTTCTTTCCTCTGCTTTTCATTTTCAGAATTTCCATTTCATAAACTTTTCATAATATCATGTACAAGGTTTTCATAGCATTTTCATTTGAATAAAAATTCATATAAAGCATTTAATGACATATAATTTATACATTTCACAATCACTCATTTAATTATAAAACAATTGCATAAAACATTTTATAAAATCATTAACATAAAATACTTTGAAAGAACACTCACCTCTTTTCCTTAGCTTGCTTCTAAGCTTATAATTTAGGTTTCCATTAATTACACGCCACCTACGCATTTTACATATTCTAATCTTAGGCAATTTTGCAAACAATTTCAATTCGCATGCAATTTAAATATAGCACATTTCTACCAACGTATCAAGTCACGATAATCGCATGACTACGGAAACTCTTCGAAAAGTCTTATTCTAGTAGCAACAACACTAGTTTTCACTAACGCCTTTCCATTTACTAAATTTAGGCTATTTTGCAACCTAATTTCGTAGGTTCGCATGCTGTCATGCTTTTACTTTAAAAACTATCATATAATTCTAACTCGAAAGCCATCCAAAGATTACACAAACTGCCATGTATTGCATCTATATGCTGTCATGGGCTATTTTAGTCACTTAAAATGATGCACAAGCTGTCCCATTAATATTTTAACATACACACATGCTTCCCAATGCAATTTTATCAACTCTTGCATCATTTTTACCATTCAATTGGATTGCATTATCATCCATTTACTTATATATCATTCTAGATACTCATAAAATCATATCTAGTCACATAAAACTCATTGAACTTAAAACCAGACAGCATATATACCAATATGTTCATTTTGACCGTGTGACGTCCATATGAACCCGAATTCAATTCTTTCAATTTCCATGATCATTCTAACATCAAAATAACTTAATATATCATTTAAATACATCAAAAACCAGCAGCTATCATTCAAAACACCCCTTGGCCGTGAGGTACCCATAGTACCCATAGTACCCATAACATTTTAGTTTTCCATTCTAACATAATTTCAAGCTATTTTCATGCATGTCCATATCCATCACATATTTGAGTTAAAGATGCTCAAGTCCATTTTCATTAAATCATAATAGCCCCTACATCACATTTCTCATCCATTTTCACAGCAAAGTTAAGGAGAAAATCATTACTAACCTTTAAAATGACTTGGTATGGATGTAATCTTGCTGTTTGCTTACTCTCCCTTCTTGAATGAGCTTGAATAGATCCAAATCACCTTGAAATTACATGGAACAGCTTGCTGCCCCTGACTTCATGTATTTCATCATCAAAATCAAAGAAAATCACACTAATCTCTTAAAGTGAGTGGGTATAGGTCTTACCTTGGTGCCTAGCTTGTGTTTCCCTCTTGGATGAGTTAAAATCCTTCAAAAAATCACCCATAAACTACATGGAATGGCTACTGCCCTTGGTTTTCTCCTTCTTGTCGTGCAACTCCCCTTTTTTCTTCTTCTTGCCGTAACACTCCACTCCACTCACACACACAATTGACTTCACTTTTTCATTTTTCATGCATTCTAATATATACTTGGCCATTTAATTGATAATTGCCCTTAGAGTTGCTTTAATCTACAAGTTTGCCATCCTTGCATGCTAGCCAAGTGTCCAACATGCATCATTTCTCTTGCCAAGTGTTACCCATGCATGCATTCTTTATGACACATGTCAACCATGCATAAGATTTCTTTACACATGTCCTCCATGCACTCTCCCCTTTTGACAAGTGTCTTGCATGCATACTACTGTAAACCCTCTATTTTTATTATTGTACGGATACCTAGGAATCGTCCCTAAGTGGTGATTAGAGATCCTAAATTAATTATGGAGACGCTTAAGGTCATAGAGAACCCATTGGAATTGATTTAAACTCAATTGGAGATTAAACGGGAAGTTAAAATGATAAATGAAGTTGAATAATTTTTAAGGTAGAAATGGATTAAAGTGAGAATAATTTTTAATAATTGTGGCCGTAGTAAGATTAAACTAGAATCTAAGGGAGGAGAATGGATTTGTCTTAGGGCGTAAGTGGAATTATTGAGTCTTGTGTGGAGGAAAATAGAAGCCAAGAAATATGTTGACTTTTCAAAACAAAAAGCAAACAAACCAGTAGCTTTCTCTCTCTCGCGAGAAAAGAAAAGAAAAGAAAGAAAGAAAGAAAGAAAGAAAGAAAGAAAGAAAAAGAAGAAGAAAAGAAAGGAAGAAGAAGAAGAGAGGAGGAGGACCAACGCCGACCAGCCGTGCACCATCGCCGAGCAGCAGTCGTCCAGCCGTCGAGATCGCCGTGAACTGAAGCAAAAATCTGCAGCAAAATTGTGACAGATCAAGGTGGAAACAAGCTGAAATCGTCGACGAAACAGCCCCAATCAACGCCGACGAGTTACCCCAGCCCAACCTGCACCTAGATCAGCTCAAACCTGACTTGAATGGAGCTGAAACGGAGCTGATCCAGCGGCCAAAACAGCCCCTGCGCGTGCAGATCGGACAGCAGATTCACGCCCAGAACAGCCGCAAATCGCGGCAGAACCAAGGGGGAAAGAGAGAGAGGAAGAGAGGGGAAGAAAAGAGGAAGGAAACCAGCCCAAACCCAGCCCAGATCCATCCTAAAATCAGTCCAAAACCATCCCAAAAGCGAAGTCAACGCGATAGAAAAAGGGGTGAGTTGTTTGAGTTCGAAAATGATGATTTTTGTTGGTATATGAGTTGATTTGAGATGGGTTTTGTTGTGAATTGTTGGTTGGTTATTTTTGAGTGAAAACAAGTTGAAAAACAAGTATTTGAGGTTGATAAGGAGTTTAGAAAACCAAGAAAATACCAAAGATTCAAATAGAAACCAAAAATGCGCGTAAACTAGTTTTATGGATAATTTTGTAAATTGACCCATACGGCGTCCGTTGAGAGTTCGGATGACCCTAATGAGTTTACTTAGGCGTATTTAAGTTGATAAAAGTCGGAAATTTGATTAAGGAAATCAAAAGGGAGAGATTACGCCTAAAAATGGTCAATTAGAGACGATGGTGTAGTTTTTAATTATTTTGAGTTTACGGAGGTTGACGCAAGCGTAAATTTACATATATATATATGTTGTGTAGGTGACGAGCGATCCGGTGGAGCCAGGGAAGAGCGCTAGAGCACAGTTTTAGAGGCTTCCGGAAATCCGTTTGGAATTGATAGCGGAAGGTGAGTGTCAAACTGATTTTTATACGTTTTTGTTGATTTGATAAATGAATGGATGTTTCATGCATGTTTTGATATTTTTGATGAAAATGAAATATGATTTGAATGAAAAATGGCACGGTAACTGTTGATATGATTTTGTGATTTCATGAAATGATGGTTTCATGTTTGAATTGCTTATATGTGAAATAGATTGAAAATATAAAAATAAAACCTATGGCTTTCCATATAGTATCATATAAGTACAGTCTGGGTAGAGTACCTGAAGCGTGCATTGGTAGAGTAGTAGTGTCAGCATGTTATTAACTGTACTAACCACGGGAGATGCCCGCAAAGAGTCGTGTCAGTCACATCTTTAAGAGATTAGCCCAATGCACGTGAAAGGTATATTATATGCTAGCTTACCCGAGCGAGACATAGTCTGCTCTGTAGCGATGCAGGATTCCGCTGCATGACCTGGAAAATGAGCGATGCAGGATTCCGCTCCATACTAGGGGGCCATGAGGCACGGGTCACTATAGGTTGGCGGGAGCCGGATTGGTTGGCAGGACACCTTCGAGCGGAGTCGGACCAGTTCGTTTCATTAAAAAGAAAAATGATTTTTGAATAAAAACCCCGCAACCATAGGAGATCCCTTTATAAAGTTGATAACCGTGCAATATGTGTTTTATATGAATAATGCATGAAACTTGATTGTAAATAAATGAATTTGAAAATGTTTTAGGGAGGTTTTTATAAAGTATGGTTTTAAATGATACTATATGACACTCACTGAGCTTTTAAAGCTCACCCAATATTTTCTGTATTTTTAAACAAACCTCCCAGGCACAGGTACCATAGCTGCGGATTTCCCCGGACGACATTAGGCAACCGCGGCGTCAGTGTTAATGTGATTTCCCAATTACCTTTTGGTTTAATGTTAAGTGATGTAAATATTTTGTCATATCCACATGGTTTTGTAAATATTATCTTGTGGATTTAAATTATGTTTTTGAAGTAAATGGATGCATGACTTAGGATTTTATTGATAATAAGTTCATATATTGAAACACGAAATTGTGGTTATGGTCGTGTTGGAAAATGAGAGCCTGAGGCTCCGTAGTTTGGGGGAAATTGTTTTTATGATTTTAGAAGTGTTAAATTTTATTATCTACAGGGTGGCAAAGTCCGAAAAACAGACGGGATGCTGCCCAAATTTTTATAAAATATTTTGTAAAGTTTTTTTAAAATAAAAATGAAAAATTTCCCCTCGTTTCCGCTGTTTTCGAAAAAGATTGAGAAAGATTATGGCTTAGCTCTGCGGGGGATCCTTTAGTTGAGCGAAATGGCTAGCTGGAGGGTCACCGTAGGGTGCCAGCAGATCGCCTAAGGAAAGGGGTCTGTCAACTACTCTCATGTCACATGTCCTTCATGCATGCATCCTAGCCCCACTTGTCCACTTATTCTTATCTCTTTTCGTTCGAATCTTCCGGAATGCCCGAATTCGGCTTTTCCGTGACTTTTTCGAAATTCTTTGAAAACTCTCCAGGGCCTATATTTGGACTTCTTACATGCTTCTAGTGAGCTCGGTAACTCTTAATTGTCATCCTAAACCTTTTTTTGGGTCTCCGAAAATTCACTCGATCGGCTTAGGGGATTTCCGAATTGGTTCCGTTTCGATCCGAATTTCGTTCAAAAGTGTCTTTTAAGGTTCTAAGGTGTTTCTTAAGCTTATTAACACTCATTCCGACATTTTTCTAAATTTTTTAGAATCCTTGAAAATTCTTGCAGGATTTTCGATCGGATTTTGAGAACATTTTCGGTTCGTTCGAAAGCTTATCGAAACGATACGGATGCATTCAAAATACATTCTAAACACTTTATCATGTCAAAATAAGGTCATACACATCATCGTACAGACTACATAGATAATTCCGGAATGGCATGTTACATTAGGGCCTACTGCTACTGGTCTAGTCTGGGGACCTCTCCTCTCTGGTCCATGACCCCCACTAGTCTATCTTGGTCTTGGTGTGGTAGTCTTACTCTTTGGTTTATTTGATGCAATTACACTTGGATAGTCCTTCATAAAGTGACCTTGTTGACCACACCTATAACATCCAATGCTACTTATAAAGCACTCGCCTGGATGATTTTTACCACATTTCAGGTAGGCAGGCTGTAGCCTCCAGCTCTCTCTGATACTTACGGACCCAACTAATTGTTTCACTAAACTTTGACTATTCTGGGCCCCTCTGACTCTGCTTTCTACTTTCTGACCAGGAAGATTTCTCTCCACTCTTGGCAGTTTTGCTGGATCCTCCCTTGTGGTTACCTGTCCAACTACGCTTTTGGCTGAACTTCCTCGGCTGGGGAATGGTCTTCATACTCCTCTCAACTCTGGTAGCTACCTCTACCAACTCCTCATACCGTGAATGCGTAGAAGATGCCACATATGTCTTGATTCTTAGGTTAAGGCCTGACATGAACTTGTTTATCTTCTATTCTTCATCATCTAGAATAGATGGAACAAGGCGTCCCAACTCTAAAAACCTCATCTCATATTCTGCTACTGAGAGGTTGCCCTATTCTAACTTGAAGAACTCCTTAATCTTGGCCTCCTTATAACTTCTAGGATAGAACTTCTCTAAGAATTCCCTCCTGAAAATGGCCTATGCTACCCTATCAGTATATCTCCTCTAAAGTGCCTTCCACCAATCTTTTGCTCTATCTTTAAGCAAGAAGGCTGAAAATGTGACCATCTAGTTCTCTATGCAACCCATAACCTGAAAAATCTCCTCATTCATCTCTAGCCATGAAAGCACAATCTTTGGCTTTCCTATGCCATCATACGGCTTCGCGTCCAATTTTCGTGCGCGCTCTATAGAAGCTCCCGACTCACAAGGCTGATGTAGGGCTGTTGCTAACACTTGGGCCATCTGTTCTAAGTTCACCTGTGCACCACTTGACCCTTCTGGATATGATGGTTCTACTTGGGGTTGATTTTTTGGCATGTTAATGGACTCATCAACATGCGGCTCCTTATGTGTGGGTGCCTCTGTGGCTGCCCTCCTTGTTCTTGGGTGACCACAACGACACATGTTTCTGAAAAATTCAAATATGAATGAGTGGTCATGTAATGCACAAAAACAACTTTAAAGCTTTATAAAATCTTTCTCAAAACTTTATAAAACTCTGGCTTTGATATCACTTTAACGGTATGCATGGACTTATGCTTTCTGACATCAGAGGTACCTCAGACGCAAGTTTTACATGCAGCCTCTCGGCTTGCGCAACCGACATGGGAGACCAAACTTGCAACGGACGTGTCGGGATAAGAGCCAATGCTTCGCCAACCATTTCTCACACTGTGAGAACCCCCGATCATGTGGGCCGAATTTACTATGGTCCTCTTCCTGAAACCTGCTCTAATACCACTTTAACGCGACCCAATCCGGATCTCTCTAAACTCTTATCCTGAAAGATCTCGCCTGGCACCCTAACGGATCCCTCTTAAACCCTACTAGACGGGCTAAGAGAAATTCAAGGAGCGAACCCTTAGACTTTCGCTTTAAAACTCTTTTAATTAACTTTATTTTTTAAAATAGTTGGGCTAGTTTCGTTTTAAAATTGAATTTCCATTTCAAACTTTTAAATGCAAAACATTTTATAGAACGAAAATCCAGTAGCATAACGGCTGTATTTTTTACATTTCCAAAACTTATAAAAGGAAATTTACACTTCTAACTATTTTTTCAAACTCAACCCAACTTTTTTATCCACAAACATGCATTTCAAATCATATTTCCATTTCATCAAAATGAAAAGCATGAAATGATAACTCAAGCTTTTCTCAAACTTGCATAATTTCTCTCGAAAGCAATTGAAACTTTCATCTCATAAAAAGTGTTTATCACTCATTTAGATGCCAAAAGAATGCATTTACAAATGATTTTCTTTAAGCTACAAAACATGCATAATGTAAACTTGCAAATGCATTGTCGTGTCATGCCCACCTACTCTACTGGAGGAGTTATCTCTTCTTAGTCACCCACGCTAACACCTGAGGAGGTTTTTAAAAGAAAAATAGAAAACTATGAGTTATGAAAGTTCAGTGAGTGCTTGTAATTCTTTTTCAATTAAGGTATTTAATTTCTAAAATACCTCCTTAAAACATTTAAAAATAACTTTCTATCTCTCAAAATGCTCAAATATAAATCTCATTTAAATGCAAAGCATTCATAGATAATTTATCAAACTCATATGCATATAAAACTTCATAGAAAGCTTGTAACTTCTAAAACATACAAAATGCTAAATACTTTCATTACTTGTAAATAAAGCTCAAAAATACTTTTGTTTACTTTCAATATCTCAAACACTCGGTATACTTTTTAAAAGCACCATTCGTACCCCTAAATAATCTAACCACACGGCGACTAACCAATGCCGCTCGTTGTGGCAATGTCACATGAAGATTTTGAACTGACACCAACCGTGACGCTATCTGAGACATCTCACGATTATGTGCGGAATTCTGCATCGCTAACCATAACGCAATATATTATCCCACACAAGTACGGCGACGCAACTGACTCAATTTCCCTCCAAGTTAGTGACGTCACCCCAAGACTTTGTCATACTAATATGAGATATACTGGCCAGGTCTAAAACTTAAAAGATAATCTGAGGGTATATTCATGGTCTTTGAAAACTTTTTTAGTTTTAGCTTTCTGGTACAATAAGCATAAAATCTCTTTTTTGGGCGCATTCAGCACCAAATCTTATTTTTTGAGTGCAATAAACACTAAAACTCATTTCTGAGTACAATAAACATTAAAACTCATTTCTTTTAAGTGCATCAAGCACAAAATATCATTTCTAAGTGCAAGAAGCACAAAACATGCTCATTTCAAGTTTTAAAACATGGCATATAACTTTCAACATGTATAAGCATTTAAACAAGCATAAAACTTTTATAAACTTAATTTAGCACTCACTTGGACTTAAGCTTGGTATATGAAGCTTAAATGATCTTCTCTTGCCCCGCTTGCTTCCTCTTTTCTAACTTAGAATAGACTAATTTTAGCTTCACAAAACTCATTAAATAACTTCTAACTCAATTAACCCATAAAAGGGCACTTTTCACTACAAAGCTTCTCTACTTGGTTTCTACTTAACCTAAGCTTTAAAATTCAGATTCTTTTCATGAATCTTATTTATTCTCACCTAGAAACACCCCTATATACCCAAAATAATTTTCTGAAGCTCGAAATGAAAAATGATAAATTTAGACCCCCCTTGGCCGAACCATCACTAAGGACCAATCTCTAGGCTTTCTTTTCTCCATTTTTGCTCCATTCATCTTCCTAACTTGCACTTAGGTCGGTCCAAAAGTCAAATCGAAGAGAAAGGGCCATCAAGTAATGTTTTCTAGTTAAAAATCCCTTTTTTCAACACTAATTTAAGAGCATCTTTGGCATTTTTCATTCCTAATCTCAATTCTCTTTTCCTTAGTGTTATTCACACTCAAATATACTCATTCAATAATTTAAACTCATAGATAAAGTGGTATTACATGATAACCACTTATGCCCTTCATTTAGACTAAAATTTGAAAAGTTGTCTAATTCAATTTCTAACACTTCTATAAGTTTATCATAGGTTTTTCTAGCATAAATGCAATATAGAATCATGCTTAAAACCCTTAAATTTCATTGGTATTATATACCCCTCTCTATGGCCTTGCATGACCTTATAAATACGAAGTTTATTTCATTCAAATTTTTCATGTGAAATCACTTGGACATTTCATCAAACACTTAGTCTACAACATATTTCAATGAAAACAAACTTAAATAAATCTTAGGGTTTCTCCCATCAAAGCCCTAACACATCAACCCTTAATGCTATTACATGATCTATTCTTGCTTTTGGTCTCTAAATGTTCAACTCATATCATAAATAAAAACCCCCATCCAATCTCAACAAAATCACTAACATCCAACCACCATCACAACTTCAAAAATAATGAAAACTAACCTCTTTTCTTCTTGGTTTCTCGCTCTAACTTGGTTCTCTAGCTTGGGTTAGCTTGAAGACTTGATTGGAGACTTGAAAATGGATGGAAATCACTTGATCTAACCTTTTTCCTCACATGGCCGAACATTCTCTTCTCTCTCGACCTTGTCTCATGATTTTGTGTCTCTCACATTGGTTAAACAAAATGGCTTCAATTTGTGTTAAAAGAGGAAAAACTTCACTTTATAAACTCTAACTTTTTCAAAAATGACAATCACGTCCTTAAAAATTTGGTTTTCGCCCCTCAGCTTTACTTAATTCTATTTTGACCCCTAATATGAAAATTTATTTTCAATTTAGTCCCTTATCACTCTTAATAATTAGTTAAGGCCATTTACCATTTTACCCTTTTATTTATTCTCCAATACAAGTTCAATCAAACTCTAAAAATTCTTTACATTCTTTGGGCACTTCCATTAATCATTTAGAGTCTTCAAATATCACTTAGGGACTATTACTAGAGAAAACATAAATATAAATCGAGGGTTTATAAATAGGGACAAAGGGAGTAATGGGTCAAGTTAAAGAGAGAGTGGGAATAAGAGGAAGAAGAAGACACTGGATTAATCTGAGAGGGAAAAAATAGTGGTTATGGGTTGTTTGTTGAAGATTATGTGTTTGAGGAATTATGTCTTTGATAAATTGTGTGTGAGAGAAACAATAAATAAATAAATAAAGGTCAAGTTTGTATTTGTTCATTTTATTGATGCGTGATGAATGGTGCCTGGGTTCATGGACAAACCTAGGTGTTTGCTTTGTTTTTTAATTTGTTGAACTTTTTAATTTTTAATTTTTTGGATTTTGATTTTGGAAATTTTTATTATTTAATATATATTTAATAATATTAATTATTTTAACTATTTAAATTGTAAATTATTTATCTATTTTTATATCAATTTAATTTAAATTCTAAAAACTTTTATTTTTTATTTTTTATATTTTGGTTATGAAAGGATAATTTGGTAATTAACTATTTTGTTTTGTTTTTATTTTTTAATTTTTCAATATAGTAAGAGTATTTTGATCTTTTATTAGTTTTGTCTCAAAACCATTAAAAATTTGGATGGAAACCGTTTTTGGCTGACAATAGAAGATTTTTTTGCTAATGTTTTAAACAATTGGGGTAAAATGAGATTATTTATCATTTCAGCGGGTTGTTAGATTTTTCCCAAATAATTACCCTAATAAATAAAGGTAACAAACCTTCGATAGGAATTATAATCCTAAAAGGAAACACACTTAATAACTTAAAGAAATAGAATCGCTAAAAAGAATTAGTCTAATTAATAAAAGGAAATACATCAACTAAAATAATAAATAAAATAAAAATCCTAAATTAACAAAAGAGGTATATTGGATAAAATAGGAAAATATAACTAATTAAAATTTATTTGCAATCCTAATTCCAATCGGAGTTGACTAGCTCTTTATCTGCACCGATAGCCTTTATTGCGACCTACAACCGTGAGTTATGACTAGTGATCCACTCTCGCGACACTCGTGCCACTCATCACGACTTGCAATCACTAGTCGCAACTTGCCACATTGTCTTGCGATACCCTTTGCTTGACCATCGCAACTTAATGTCGTCGAACGCGTCTTGCAACTCATACTTGTGATTGACTCTGCTTGGATAACATGAATTGTGTCGCAGGTTGATGTTCGCGACACATACTCATGATCAATTCCATGGTTCAATGATATGCGCTTTCGGTATTATACTTTACTATACAAAACTCGTGCAACTATATATGGTCTTTAAGAAATATAGTGGCGAATCAAGGTCGATCTCACAGAGACGGTTCAAACTAGAACTTATTACTGAAATTGATTTACGCAACTTTATTCAAAAATCGATTAATAAAATTAGTTAAAAGTAAAATTGTAAAAACTCAATTCACAAGAAAACTTAAACTAACTAGTGGCAAACACTTGAATAAAAGATTTAGGGAAATTCTACTTTATTTAATACTTCACTATTCTTTTGTCATTTTCATTTCAATATATTATAATTTCATATTGTATTTGATCGAGTAAACAATTATATCCATGAGTCTCTTTCGTGTTCATCACAAGCATGTTCGCATTAAACATTTAGCTATATTTCTATGCTAAATGGTTATTACAAACACCTTACACATAAATACTTACATAAGGTCACACATGAAAACTAGATATATCTCTATTCCAATTCTCAAATGCTATTTTATCAAGTTCTAATTATCAATATCTTTTTCAAACATGTTAATAACACAAAATCATTCAATTGACTAAGCTTAAAATCAATCGAAAGCATTAAGAAATAATAAAACAGAATACTAACATATGAAATCAACTCATTAACATCAATAAATCATCCACAAAAATAGATTTGTATCAAACTACATTGAACTCCCTAGAAATAACTTAGTTCTCCATAGATCTATATAAAAGCAAGCTAGAAATGAAAGAACAATTGAACAACATAATGATTGAAACAAGAACAAAAGATAACATCATGATTTAACTGCTCTTGCTCTATAATCCACCCAAACCTCTTCTATGTTGCTCTTGAATGACTCTAATGAAGTGTTGAATGAATCTCCAATGGAACTTAACTTGAATCTATGAAAAATCTCTGTAAAAATGAAGAAAAATAAATTTGAAAATGTTCTAGTGTCTGCTGTACGATTGTTGATATCGAGAAAATTATCAATTTATAGGTGAAATGGTTTAAGGTTGGAGAGTTCCTTTCATGCACGTTTGACACCAATTTGTGACTTAAAATTGTGTGTCACGTTTTGCAATCGAGACTAACGAAAATCCCTGAAAAATTACAGCAACTAGCATTTGGCGAACTGCGTTCAGCAAGATCATCTGAATAGTATTTTATGACCTTAAGATTGTGAGTTACGTTTAGCGAACGCTCTTCGTAAAAAGCTCCAATCCCTTTTAAAATTTGATTTCTTCCACTATTTTCCTCCATCTTCTCCTAAATAACCCTGCAAACACAAACACTAGAAAATTACATTAAAATAACATAATCTACTTAAGTTTTTCTCACAAAAACTAGGATTAAAAATATAAAATCACACCTAAAATCAACATGATCATTCAACAAGTTGCCAACCGCACACTTCTTCGACTTTTCTTTGCCGATTAATGGAGGTTCTCATTATTCTCCCACTCTTCAAGAATACCCATGTCCTTAAGGGTAGGATTTGGAACCATCTTTTTATCTCACCATAATCGTCCCCAACACTTATTATTGCACAACAATGTAAATCATCATTGCATAATTTTTCCATCAGCAATCCGTAGCCCTATTTGACCTTCTTGTAAACAACGCCAATCCCTCCATGCCTAAGTTTGAAGCCCTTAGAAAAATCGCATGTTACGGTTTGCAAATCTATCTATGAAAACTCTACTAATAAGCCAAATACACTAGCATTTCCAAGATACACCTCAAACTTTAGCTACCTTGTGGATTTTTTCTTAGCAATAGCATCACTCCACGAAGAGTTTCGTGTAGCTGACAGGACCCAACCTAAATTCACTCCATACATATATCTCAAGGGCCCTGCCTGGCACTCCAACAGAATCCTCTTACACGTTGCTAATTGGGCTAAAAGTACTCCGTGGAGCAAACCCTTAAACTTTCGCTATTAAACTTCTTAAATCAACTTTCATTTTCTAAAACTAGCTGGGTTGGTTCCATTTTAAAACTAAAGTTCCATTTCAACTTTTTAAAACCAAATCATTTTATAAAACAAAAATATGGCAGAATAACAGCTGCATTATTAATATGGCCAAAGAACCTGTAAAAGAAAATTTACACTTCTAAATATTTATTAGACTCAACCCAACTTCTTTTGGCCACAAACATATATTTCAATGACACAAATCACAATTTCAATTTCATCAAAAGTAAAAGTATAAAGTGATAAATCAAGACATTTGCAATTTCACACAATGGTTTTAAAAAAACTAAAACTTTTATATCATAAAAGAATTTGGACCACTCATTTACAACTTAAACATATATTTACACACGATTTCTTTCAAATACAAAATATGCAAAATGTAACCATGCAGAAACATTATCGTGTCATTGCCCACCTACTCTTCTAGAGGAGTTCTCTGATCTCGATTACCCACTTCTATACCTGAAGAGGTTTTTAGGATAAAAACAAGAAAACTATGAGCTATGAAAGTTCAATGAGTGCTTGTATATCTTTTTCACTAAAACTTTAGTTTCTAAAATACCTCCTTAAAAACTTTTCAAAAATGCATTTCTATTTCGTAAAACTTCTCAAATTTCAAATCTTATTCCATTGCAAAGCCTAAATAGAAAATCTATAAAATGCATGTGTGCATAAAACTTCACATACAGCTATAAAACTATAAAACTCATAAAAGCATCAAAATGCATATAAGCATATATAGATAAAAACTTCATATAACTTGTAACTTAAAAAGCATAAATCTCATTTATTTCGCAAAGCATGCATATAAAACTATAACTCTTTTGTGCATAAAATTCATATAAACCTTATAAATGGAATAGCATTTTGAACTCATATATGCATAGAGCTATATGCCAAAACCTATAAAACTCATAGATTCATAAAACTTCATATAAAAAGCTTATATATTTCAATGCAAAGTGTGCATAGAGAATTTATAAAACTCATATTTGCATAACCTTCATATAAAACTTATAAATTGCAAAGCATACCAAGTACTAAACAATTAAAATTACTTATGGTAAAATATGAAAATGTTTTTCTTTGCTTTTAGTATCTCAAATACTTACTTTGCTTTCCAAAAGCACTATTCGTACCTCATAATGTTTACAACCACATGATAGCTAGGCTAACGCTAATCGATGTAGAGTCATGTGACGATTTTGAACTGACACCAACCGTGACACTTACTTACAAAGATATCTCGTAATTATGTACGGAATGCTACATCACTAACCATAACGCAAGATAATATCTCACATAAGTAAAGGCAACACGACAGACTCAATTTCCCCCCAAGTTAGTGACGCATTTCCCCCATGACTTTACCATACTAATGTGGGATATATTGGTCTGGTCTAAAACTTAATCTTATAATCTGAGGGTATACTTATGACATTTGAAATTTTTTTTTTTTTCTTTAGCTTACTAGTGCAATAAGCACAAAACTTTCTTTTCTAAGTGCATTAAGTACAAAATCTTATTTTTGAGTGCATTAAGCACTAAAACTTATTTCTGAGTACAAAAAGCACCAAAACTTATTTTTCCAATGCAATCAGCACAAAAACTCGTTTCTAAGTGCCATAAGCACCAAAATACCTTGGCTCAGTGCAAAAAGCACAAAATAGCTCATCTTAATCTACTCATTTTAAGATTTAAAGCTAACATAATAGAAATTCTTCTTATAAATTTTCACATAAACAACAAACTTTGGTAAAACTTAATTTAGCACTCACAATATAACTTTTCTCTTAACTTTTAAAATCTAATTTCAAACACTTTAAAACAAGTGTAGCACTCACTCAATCTCAAGCTTCATATAAGGAGCTTCAATGGCTTTGCCATGCTCTTTTTGCTTCCTCTTCACCTACACATCATATTCTAGCTTAGAATAGGATAATTTTAACTTCACAAAACTCATTATATAGTTTCTAACTCAATTAACCCATTAAAAGGGTAATTTGACTACAAACTTCCCTTCTCAGTTTCAACTTAATCAAAGCTTTAAAATTCCATTTTCTTTGCGTGAAACTTACTTATTCTCACCTAGAAACACCCCCATATACCCGAAATAATTTTCTGAAGCTCGAAACGAAAAATGATGTTTTTATACCCCCTTTGGCTAAACCTTACCTAGGGAGCAATCCCTGGGTTTTCTTCCATCCATTCTTGCTCCATTCATCTTCCTAACTCGCACTTAGGTAGGTCCAAAAGTTAATTCGAAAAGAAATAGCCATTAGTTGAAGGTTTCTAGCGAAAATGCCCTATTTTTGCTACTAATTTATGAGCAACTTTCACATTTCCACTTCTAATCTCAATTCTCCTTTTCTTAGTGTTATACATACTCGATTATCAATGCATTCAAACACATACAAGAAGTGGTATTACATAATACCCACTAATGCCCTTCATATAAGCTATACTATGCAAGTTGTCTAAATTGGTTTCTAACATTTTCATAAGCTTATCATAGGTTTCTCTAGCATGAATTCAACATGGAATCATGCTTTAAAACATCAAATGACATTGGTATCATACTTCCCTCACTATGGCCTTATATGGACTAACACATACCAAATCCTTTTTATTCAAGTTTTTCAATGTTTAATCACTTAGATATTTCATCAAACACTTAATCTACAATAGAATTCACTTATCCCAAACATAAATAAACTTTAGAGTTTCTCCCATATAAACCCTAACATATCAAACTTAATGATTCTACCAATTTAACTTTTGCTTTTAGTCCATTAGTGTTCAACTTTAATCATACATAAAAACCCACATCAATTTCCAACCAAATCACCAACACTACCATCATATAAACAACTTCAAAAGTAATGGAACTTACCTCTTTTTGGCTCAATCTTGGTCTAAACTTGTTCTTCTAGCTTAGGTGAACTTGAATTTTTGGTTGGAAGCTTGAAAATGACATGAAATCACTTAGTTCTTCTTCTCCCCCACTTGGCCGAATCACCCCTCAAGTCTCTCTCTTTGTCTCGGTTTTGTGGCATTCAAATGTGTTAAGTGTGGCAAAAACTCCCATATTTATACTAATGACTTTTCCAAAATGACCATTATGTCCTGAAAAATTTGGTTTTTGTCCCTCAACTTTGGATTAATTCTAACTTAACCCCAAATATGAAAACTTACTTAAATTTAGTCCCTTGTGTCACTCACAATCACTTAATCACCATTTTACTCTTATACTTATTCATTTAGTCTCTCATTGGGTTCAATCAATTTCTAAAAATTCTTTACATTCATAGACACTTTCATTTATCATATAGGACCTCAAAATATCATTTAGGGACTAGTATTAGGGAAACCATATAATAGAATTGAGGGCATACAGTAGCAATCTCCTTAACCAAGTGATGTGGCAAATCGACATTATCATTAATCCACATCTTGGTTGACACTGGTTGCACAGGAGCATAATTCGAAAATTCCATGTTGGATTTAATCATGTTGCCAATGTCAGCAGATTTAGGAAGCATAGAATCCTTAATCTTTGTAGAGGTATCATTTTTCTCCATACCCACAATAAGACCAAAGACTTTCTGATTATCTGTCATCCCATCCGTCTTATGTCTAAGAGTTTGGCTCCTAGTTTTTCTCCATGAGTTCGTCTAACATCCCTCTCTCCTCTAATTTCCTCTAATCTCCTCTCGATTCGCTTGAACCCTACTTCGGTGGTTTGCTTTAGTCTTTCTATTAACTGCTTGAATTGCTCCATAGGCGTAACCACTCCTTCTATTGACTAATTTTTTCTTTTTTTTTTCTTTTTTTCAAAGTTCCCAATGGATTTTTTTTTTTTTTTTGCTTTTTCAAAAACTCTTAATCACTTTTTTTTTTTTTTTTAAAAAAAAATTTTCTCAATGAAATTACCATCGGAAAACTCTCAATGAAATCTTCTAACGAAATTATCGTCGGGTCACTTTCAATGACATTAACCTCAATGAAATTAAACTCTCAAAACTCTCTCATTGAAAATCTCCCAATGAAATTATCGTCAGGACACTCTCAATGAAATCATCAAATTTTAAGGACCTAATTTTAGATCCAACAACAAGTCCCAATCACCCCAAAATCACACCACGAACAAGATAGATTTTGAATCAATCAACCCATAGAATTGGGCAAATTGATCATTTAGAATCAAATCACGGAATTGACCTGAATCTAGCCTAAGCAATTATAAGTACTGCTACCTACAAAAGTTGACAAACAAGAGATAATTGTCTCACCAAGAAGCAAGATTTTGTTAATTTCTCAAAAGCCAAAAGCATACATCATAAACCCGAACAATAATAATTTATTTATACTAGCATAATTCTAATTTTCCTAGGAAACAAACCTTCTTTAGGAAATTGAATTCTAAAAGCAAATAAACTAAACAATTTAAGAAAATAGATTCCCTAAAAATAAGTACCCTAATTAATAAAAGGAAACAAACCTTCCTTAGGAAATAAAATCCTAAAAAGAATTAAACTAAACAACTTAAGGAAATAGAATCCCTAAAAAGAATTAGCCTATTTAATAAAAGGAAATACATCAACTAAAATAAGAAATAAATTAAAAATCTTAAATTAATAAAGCTACATTCTACAGTACATCAAGGGTAACAATACACTTAACAAAAAAAATGAGTGATTGTATTGTAAAATTACTTATTGTAATTTATTACATTATTAGTATATTTGATTACAACTAAATATGTCTTATTACAATCGGTAAATGTGATTCTGTCTGTCGATTGTTATAAACGTGATCTAACTCATTTAGTTGTAATAAAATATAATGAATATATAATAAATTACAATCACAAATTTTAGAGTGCAATCGCCAATTTTTTTTATCAAGTGTATCGATAGCTCAGGTGTATTCAAGGGGACCTCATTAACAAAAGAGGTATATTAGATAAAATAGGAAAATATAACTAATTAAAACTTAATTGAAATCCTAATTCCAATAGGAGTTGACCAGCTTTTGATCTACGCTTGACAGTCTCCATAACAACCTGTGATCGCGAGTTGCGACTCGAGATCCACTTTCGCGACACTCTCGGGGCATATCGCTACTTGTAATTGCTGGACACGGCCTGCAACACTGTCTCGCGATACCCTCTACCTAAACATTGCGACTTGAAGTTGCTGAACACGTCTCATGACTCATACTCGCGATCAACTCTGCCTAGATAATGTGACTTGTGGTCGCAGGTTGATGTTCGCGACACATACTCGTGATTAATTCTGTGGTTCCACAAGCTGCTAGCCGCATGCTCATCCTCCTTTTCCCTGCCGATCAACAAAGGTACTCATCATTATGATACATGATGTAAATAATTTAATAAGAATATTGACATATGCAAGGTAGAAGGAGGGGGAGCGTATATATCAATGGACAAAAGTCCAAAATAGCAGCCCAAACAATGCGCAAAGATAAGTCCAACCCCAAATAGCCACATAGCCCAAACAATAGGATTTTGGTAGAACTGGAGATGAGATGGTATTCTCCTGCGTCAAACCCCACATAGCCACCCACATCAAGCCATGCCTCTTTGCTTTCAATCATCAACCCATCAAATTGAAACCGAAACCAGCTTTCAAACGCTCTCCCTGGCGGCTCCCCCCAATATGCGCCATCGACAACGCCCAGCCTTTCGACTACGAATCCCAACTCCAATCCCAGTACCTGCAAACCGCCTCACTGAAAATCGCCATCATCGGCTTCGGCAACTTCGGGCAGTTCCTGGGCAAAGCCTTCGCCCGCCACAACCACACCCTCCTCCTCCACTCGCGCTCTGACTACTCCCACATTGCCCACCAACTCAACGCCAGATGTCGTCCTCATCTCCACTTCCATTCTATCGACTGAGTCCGTCCTCAAAGCAATACCCTTTCAGTGGCTAAAGAGGAGTACCCTTTTCGTCGACGTCCTCCCCGTCAAAGAATTCCCCAGGAATCTCTTCCTCAAGTACTTGCCTCTTGACTTCGACATCCTGTGTACGCACCCCATGTTTGGTCCTGAGAGTGGTAAGCATTCCTGGGTTGGCCTTCCTTTCGTGTATGATAAGGTTAGAGTGGGAGATGATGAGCAGAGAGTGAGGAGGGTCGAGAGGTTTCTCGACATTTTCGCCAAAGAAGGGTGTAGAATGGTGGAGATGAGTTGTGGTGAGCATGATAGGTATGCAGCTGTCTCACAGTTTGTTACGCATACAATGGGCCGCGTCCTTGAGAGGTTCGGCCTCCAGTCTTCGCCTATTAATACCAAAGGGTATGAGACGTTGCTTGATTTGGTCGAAAACACGAAAGGGGATAGCTTTGATTTGTATTATGGCTTGTTTATGTATAATAAGAACTCTTTGGAGCAGTTGGAGAGATTGGATATGGCTTTTGAGGCCATTAAGAAAGACCTTTTCAGCTGCTTGCATCAGGTTTATAGGAAGCAATTGTTTGGTAGTTCGGACGATTCTCCGCCCACCAAGTTGCTTCCCAATGGTGCTCCAAAGGAGAGTAGTAGTGAATGAATGGAACAGGCCTTTAATGTTTTTTTTTTTTTCATTGTGGTATGAGAACCTCTTTAATGTTTTTATGCAATCTCCAAAAGTTATTGCTAGTACTTTTTTTTCTTTTTTGTGTTTTGGTAACATTAGATGTTTTGTTGGATCTGGTCTTTTAAGCTGTAAACATATTAGATGTGCTTTTGGGATGGTGGAGGTGTTTGGAATTTAGAGTTAACAAACACCGTGTATATTGTGAACTTTCTCCTCTGATTGCAGTTTCTGAGAACACAGCATTAAAGATGGGAATCTGTGTCAACAGATTTAGCAGATTTAGAGAAATGTTTATAATATGTTATAGTTATAACGTATAGCCTTTGAGAGGGGACACGAGGGAAAATAAGAAGACCAAACAGTATCGTAAATAAACGAATTAGAATACACATGGGAATGCCATGAATATGGCTGATTGGTGATAGGATTCAAGCATATGACCATTATGCTTGTCACCAGGGTGTGTGAGGGGTGGTTGGTGGTCATAAGTTTCGCTAGAGTATGTCACATGAAAGCGCTCCAGCACTTTTAAGTCTTGGGCACAGCCCTGATGGAACAAGTAGCCCTTCACAGACTTTGATTCTTAGCGTATTCTTGGATGATGAAATTGGTTAGGGGGAAGTAACTACTAACTATAAAGTATCTTATGTGTTTTGCATCTCTTAAAAAAAATCTTATGGAAAATGTAGTCAATGCATTTTTTTTGAATTGGCTTATTTTATTGCTTTGCTTTGCAGCATATTCAACTTCATTTTAGTAGTCCTTGAAAAACGTCTTTTCAAAATGTGCCTTACGAGCATGTATCTGTACTTTCTTCAGGATCTGATTGACAATTAATTTAAGTATTGTTATTAAATGTTGAACTTCATCTTAGATACAGTATGGGGTAACTACTTTTGTGGGGATATATTTTACAACTTAGGGTGTTGTCCCTAAAGTTAGAAACCAAGCGAGATAGAAGAATGGATAAGACCATTATGGTTGGAAAGTTGTAGAGGAGAAGGTGATGTGAGAAAACAGATCAAACAACATGCAGTCTGCAATTTCCAGGAGCTGTTCCTAATAGACTTATTGTATTTTAATTTATTTTTTGTTGCATTAGATGTTCTGTTGATAAGGTCTTTAGTTTTGAACATTTTAAAAGTGCTTTAAGATTAAGCATTGACAATTTAAAGTATAACAATATTGTGTGCCTATGAAGTGCCTTCTCACTATTGTTTACGTCTTTGAACTTTGTGGAATTACATCATAAAAGGTGGCGATTTGTTTCGATAGATGTAATATATTGATAGAAGTGTTTATAATGTGGTATACCTTTTAATTTTTTAAAGAAAGAAAACATGGAAAATAAGGACAGAGCAAATACTGTGGTAAATTAATAAACCTGCGCATAATGTGTCTGGAGGTGCTGCTTGCTTTTATACATGGATGATTTATTCACTTTTTTTGCATTATCGAACATTGATTCTTTTTCTCCTTGATAAGTTTTACCTTTAATTTCACCTCAGGTCAAAGACATAGATTCTCAGTGTATTCTTGGATGATAAAATTGATTGTTAGGGGAAATTAACAATAAAACATATATTGTGTTTTGCATTTCCTTTACAGCCTATGGAAAATGCAGACCATGCTTCTTGTCTGGATAATTTATGTGTGTTTGCAGTGTATTTACCTTCAGTTTTGTTGTCCTAGAAAAAGCCCTTGGGGAATGCTCTTAATGAGCCTGTATATGCGTCACAAGACAAGAATTTTCATTTTTGGTTTTTACAGGGCCCATGTTGTTTTAATGACAGAATCCTAACTTATTGGAAATTATGTTGATTTCGACTGACAGATTTTAAGATGTTGCTTCTTAGAAAATTTTAGAACAAGTTACTATACATTGATTCAATGTACAATCGAAAAACGAGCTTATCAGACTGTCGTAAGTCAAATTTGTTTATTAACCAAGTTTCTTACACTTACATTTTGATGTGATACTTTGCTTTCACACATGATTTCCCACATTGCTAATGCATAGAACACAAATCAAATTTTGGCTAAAGCAGCTTTTTGTCTCTAATTCTGATGTTAAAAGCTCTGTGATCATTATGTTTTTGTGTTGGATCCCTCATTCCTATTCTTTAGGTCTGTTTCTCGAGTGAATATGTTGGATTTGATGTGTTTTGTGTAATGTTTCAGGTGTGCATATGTTGTTTAATAGTTGCTGTCAAAAGGAGTGTATTTTGGATAAAAATAGTTGGAAAAGTACTACATTTGGCAGAGGCAACAGCTATGAAGCGCTGCTAGCTCCACGTCCGCGGCCTGAGGTCGTAGTTTGCTCTGCCATCTTTCCGATATGAAGCGCCGCTAGTTTTAGGTCGCAGCCTCAAGTCACAATTCCTTCTATTTTCAATCCGCTAGGAAGATCTGCTAGCTCAAGGTCACGGATTGAGCTAGTGAATTCCTCTACTGCAGTTTCAAATGTATCAACTCTAAGGGGTAGTTTGGTCCATTCGCTTGCTAGGTTTTCCGACTATTTAGAGATGATTTTTGGAGAGTTTCAACAACCATCTTCGGGGGAGAAAAACAAATCTCATTCACATGATATATTTCTTAATCCGTAATCCATTTTGGTATTTATCAAGTTTTTGGAAGCCAATCCGGGGAAGGAGGAAGAGATTCAAAGAGAAGTTCTTGAGCAAGAAGAGCTGACTTCTAGAGTTGGAAGACCATTCCATGGAGATCATTGGTTTAATCTTTCCTTCATTATCTTGTGATTGTATTCAAACTTTGATGAGTAACTAAACTTTATTTGGGGATCCAATGTTCTTTATACTTTGATAAACTATGGAGCAATTCAGTTAATTATTCTATTAACTTAGTTTATTGATAAATTCGTTTTCTTGGTTCTGAATTTTAAATGACCATTTATGTTCTTATTCTTGAAATGAAATAGTTTGGATATTAGGGATTATTGAGGGATTTCTTAATAAACCCTAATGGACCTAGGTGAATGATAGGTTTCATCGAGGATGACCATCGTTTCATTAGGTTAATAACTAATATATTAATAGGTTTTCAATTGCAAAAGCACTCTAGGACCAATGGATGTTGTAATTGAGAATATAGGCTTCATATAGTGACTGAATCAATAGAACTCGCCATTAAAGATTAGGTATATTAATTGAATTGCTAAGGATTAATTATATCAAAGTACAATAGAACATTGGTGACCTAACATTTCATTTGGTTGTTTCCTCATTAAGAAGTTGTCATTTATTCTCTATTTCATTGTTCAATTTTTAATTTCACAAAACCATCATACTCAATTCTTGTTTATTTTCATGCACGGTACTCATATTAAGAATTAATATAGTAAATAAAAAAAAAAAAAACCCATCTTTGTAAAACGATCTCACAATTATTGTACTACATCTTTTTTATTAGTGCACTTGCGAGGTTTTATTTACGAAAAACATCAGGTACTCTACACGTCTAGAAAAAGTTATCAATAACAAGTTGGGGATTATGGTAGATAATGAATCTCATTGTCATATTATAAGAGTGAAAGTTTACTCTTATCCCATATTTATTTTTTTCTAATATGATATCTAACAGCTTGAGATTTTGGATTTGGTTTGTCAAATGTGATATCCAGATTGTTCTTATTTGTGATCTCTCTATGTGGATGATCAATTTATTTAAGTTTGTCTAGTTTGTATGTGAAGGATGGTGTTAAAATGCATGTCTTAAACGGGAAGAGATAGATATTGCTACTTGTACCATGATGACCTTGTGTTAATAGCAAAAATGCTGATTCTAGAAATTCATAGCCAAAAGCAGGCTTAAAAATGCACATAGTAACTTAATAAGCATGCTGAAAGTAGATGTTGTAGATGCTAATAAAGTGTCAGGAGGCTTCGGATGAGAAGCTTTCTTTCATAATACATAGTTACAAGACCAAACATCTATCATTTGCACAAACAAAGCATAAGAGAGCATTGTTTCACAGGATTGCACTTTTGCAATATGCATGCCCTCTGGCCTTGCTAGTAGTAGTCCCAATATATATCAGCATAATCTTTCACCTTCTTGAATAATCTTGGTCTTTCCTCATTGATTAGGCCTTCTTCTGGTCCAATCTCTTTATTCACTTGAGGTGTATAAAACACACCACCCTATGCACTGGGCTTTTGAATATTCCATTGGTCATTATCTGCAAGTATCATCCATAACTTGGTTACTGAATATGGTATTTACATGCTATAGGAGCTCATTTGAGAGTTAAAAACCTCCATTTGATCACCCATGAGGACTAGGACAGCTTCCGATATTTTGGGTACTATAAACCACCTCTCATCTTTGAATACTTGAAGACCTTTTTCATCCTGCAATACAATAGTGTACCCTGATTCATCCGCATGTGGTTTTAAGCCAAGAACAAGATCAGGCCTCTGAGAGTGTGAGTAGTAGTTAAACCGAGCTTGGTACTGTGCTTCTTCCCCATATTGATTCAAGAAGCAATTCTCTTCTAAATTCAGTGACTTTGGCTTTTAACACAAGCCCCGTCACCATCTTTATCTTGAGAGAGTATTCTTCTAACATACCTCTGTAAATGAGTCATTTATAACAAATATTAAAAGAAAAATTTATAAATTCTCGGTGTTAATTATCACCAGACACGTTAACACGTTCTTTCATATATAATGTAGACAGATGACAAAGGGGAGAGAGAGTTTTAACCATAGGTCTTCAAACTTCGATACCATATTAGTTACCATCAGATCGAAAAGCTTAAATTGATAAAAAAAATACCTAACTATAGTATTTAAAATTTAAGATTATAATACGTTGATACTTGATATGATATTACTTGAAAGATTGTGGTCTTTGTGACCAAAAGATGAGTTTTCTTCCATGTTCGGGGTAAACATTAAGAAATAGGCGATCAAACCAATCTAGAAATTTGCCTGCTACGGGGACGGGTTCAGCCTCATAACCTTGAAACTCCGTAACTCCCTTGGCTTGCTTTTTCTTCTCTTCCATTGGCTGTTCAAAGTATTCCTTGGTAACTTGCTGCATCTTGTCTAAAAATGTACTTGAAATTCCGTGACCTATTGCCTGAAAATGCAGAATAAATTATGATAAATATGAATAAATTGTGTATTTTATTATATGTTAATTTATAATGAAGAGCATATTTATAGGATACAGAAGAGATATAAATTTACTAAATAATCTGATACCATGATAAATATAAATAAATTGTATATTTTACTATATATTAATTTACAATGGAAGATCTATTTATAGAATACAGTAGATATTCAAATCCCCTAAACAAGGTAATTATAGTAATACAATAAATAGGAAATTATGAAAACATGTCATAATACAATATGAGAATATATGAATTTGATTAATAACATGGTAACAAACTGCAATATAGAAAAGGGGACACATGATGATTTTGTGGAATGATTTACATCTCTCACGCATGCTTTCGTTGTTTTAAAAATTCTATGTTATGACTATCAAAATTAGACCGAAAGCAGCCCCATGAAGAGAGTGCTGATCTTAGTTTCTCCAGTTCTTCTTCCTGCGAGAGGAGACTGAGGTCAGTGATGGGAACGAGAGATAATGAAGCAGAAACCTCTTCAACCGTATCACCATCTCTGCAAATGTACGGTGCTGTTGGTTGTTCACCATCGAGTAACATATCCTGCACCCGTTTTGATAGCAAAACCTCAGCTCCAACCTCAGAAGCCATAAGAATTACCGACTAGTTTGTTGCTATTTTGGTTTGTGTAAGTGTCCGATGGTTAGCATAATTGAAGTCCTCTGTATGGATGATATATAACTTGGTGGGTCTGATTTGTAGGCATCTGTCGTTTCCACAGTTTTTAGATATTTGTTATACACTCTCATTCAGTCATTCTCATAGGCACATAGCAGCAGATGATTGGATTCCCCATTGGAAAGGTGCAGCCAATTGGACAACTAGAAGTGGACAGTTTAACTTAACCGAGCAAATATTTTGATTAAGCAGCACCTCTTTCAGAGGAAAAAATCTTTTATGGTACTGTCTTACCACTATTATGGTAAGATGGAGGAATGAGATATCTAAGGCAAAAAAATAAAAAGAAGACCAATAAAAAAGATAAACTAAAAAGAAATAATACTATTTTATTATTTTACTCAGGCTTTAAAGTCTGAGTTGATAATAAGAAAAGATACAACGTCTTCATTGGAGGATGAGATTTTAGAGCTACTAAGGTATCCACAACCGGCAGCCCAAAGAAAAGGGAGAAACAAGTGGCGGAACGGAGGACCTAGTCGAAGATGAACAACTTTCCGACATAACCTCCTTGGAGTTGAAGGAATTTACTTTGGAGGATGAAAAGGGCCTATGCTAATTTGAAGTCCCTCACAACACGCTCAAGTACAGTAGAAATTACAAGGGGAAGGGCAAAATCGAGAGTTAATAGCTTGTATTTTTATCTTTTTGACTTTTCATTGTACTTTTATTCTAATTGAAGTTTTAATCAATGAAATTTATATTTTTCCCAGTCTTTGTATGTAGCTTTATTGAAGTTCTTTTGTTTGGACATTCTGTTTATAACTCTTGTAGTTTAGAATGTATGATAACGATAATATTGCAATTGTAGATTACTTTTTTTTATCGAAGATTCCACTTTGCACCTGCAAATGTAACTTAGAAAAAATTGAACATAATTTTAACATTACCTTCAATCATAAATATGTTCTACGATTGAAGATCCTCTGTGATACTTTTTACGTTGAACTAGTTATGATGTTGAATTTGCTCTGGACAAAGCGTTGCACTCGTACGAAGTTTCAAATACTTTAGAATTTGGAATAGTTGAACTCAAATGCTTCAAAGTTGAACTTGTAGGTTGTCATATTGTTGAATCAAAGGCTTGTCTTCATTCTATGTAGCTTCAAATATTGTAGATCAAATCTTAGGTGCCTTAAGCACACCATCTGATCGAAGGTGTCCCTTTGTTCTGAGATGCCTTAAATGCATCATCTTAGATGCCTTAAGCACGCCATCTAGTTGAAAGTGTACCTTCGTTCTCATATGCCTCAGTTGCATCACACTAAAAGAATTACATCTGAAGATTATAGTACTAATGACCATCGCTAAATAAACTTCGCCTACATTACAACAACACAATGATTTGCATTTATATGAACACAAAAATTATCAAAAATACCTCTTGAAATGGTCAGCATTTGACTCAAAGATTCCCCTACTGGGGATGGCCTAAAATTCGCTAGCATTTGTTGGTATGGGGGCATTACTGGGTTTTGTATACAGGTTATACAGTTAAAAGCTGATACAGGTGGTTGGATTATGGTCATAGTCTACACTTGAAATAATGTTAGGTTTCCTTGTATATTGGCTATTTGAGGGTTTGATGAATCAAATGCTAGATTAGTAAAGTGGTTTGGATCCATTTTCGCAAAGGTTTGGTTTTTAGTCCCTCTATCTAGCACTAATGTTATGCTTAAAAATGTCATACAAAGGTAAGCTACAACTTTGGGCGAACCCTTTCTTCATACGAATGTTGGTCTCGATCGACTACCGCAACTAAACCTACCAAACAAGTGAAAACCTTCATCAAGATGATCCGAAGACTGTTAATGGAAACACCTTTCAATGCTTAAGTCAGTTTATCTCCCTAAAACTTGTTTATCTTACTCAAAACTGTTGGTAAATCACTCTTAATCTATAATGAACTAAAAAATTACCTTTAATAAATGAATAAAGTCTACTTTCCAGGTGTCGCTACAAATGCGAGGGTGCTTGCCATTTGTCGCTTAAATCAACTTCGTACTGACAAATGTTTGCTATATGTTGGACATTTGTCATTACCTTGTTGGGATAGTTCCTTCGAAGCTCACTAGATCTTTCGAAGGTTTGTATTCCTTGCTTTCGGTGATAAATTACTTAGCATAATCTAGTGTAGTTAACGTCACCTTCGCTGGAACTAATGTAGCTCCCAACCAATGAAATTCCTCTAAGCTTTGAATGTGCAGCCCCCAAACTAATGCAGCTTGTGCAGTTTGTCACTTCTTTTACATGCAATAACTTCCAATTAGCTTTGCTTGTTTTTTTCTTTCTCAAAAATATACAAAGTTTATCGTAGAAATTAGGTATATAAAGTTTATTGTTTAAACCTCAATTACACTAGAGAAAGTCTGAATGGCTTGTATCTATTCATTCATTCTCTGCTCTTTAGATTCTTCCGGTAAAAAAAGAAGGCATACTTCATTAAAGTGTAGAACCTACAATAATTCTCTAGTTCGAATCAATTCTAAAATTTGTTTTCAGATCAATCGGTGTTTAGCGGTGTAGAAAAATTTCAAAAGTGGTTTTGACTTGAGAAGCACTTTACAACCTATATATCCTTGTTGGGCCCGGACGTAGCATGTTTTGGCAAGCAGTGGTGCTTTAGCTCGGGCCCTATATTTACCTAATTAAACCCACTTTTTCAAGAAAACTTCATATTCTCTTTACACTCCTATTCGGTTAAATTTGAATTTCCTTTTCAAATTCTTCTTTCTTTCTCTCTATTTGTGACATTGACAGTGTAAATGCGCAAAGTATAAACTATAGAGGGCATATGAACAAAGAACAAGTGTATTTTTGTGGAGGATAAGCATTCATTAGGTGAGGTTCAAAAAAAAAAAAAGATCTCATCTGGTGTTACTACTTAGTGTGTGGGTTGATAGCACAACCTTACCAATACAAGCTTATTCCTTTAAAAAGGAACCCCACCCCTTGGAATAGCAGTTTTTGGTGCTAATTTTACCCGTCAATTTCATCAGTCTAGTTCTACCCTATACACTTTTCTATGGAGCCTCAGCGCATCACCTTTATTTGTTTTTATTTATTTTTATTTTTATTTTATTTTAATTTTTATTTGTTATTAGTATTATTATTTTTAAAATTGAATTCAAAATTTCAATTTTTATTTAGAGATTTGGTTACTATTAGACTATAAATATGATCACTTACTTTTTTATTGACACAAGTACATACAACCCGCTCATCGAAATTAGTATGTGATTATGTAATGATTGTTTTATTGTATAAGGATATTTATCACCCATTCTAGCAAAATGACAAACAATTATAGGAAATATAATTTTAGATTGCCACTGGTAATAGTTTATGAAAATATTTAACTAATTATTATATGTATTTTTTAAAAGTTTAGCTACCATACAAGATTTATGTGGTTATAGGAGTAGTTATAGGAGAAAACCATTTTTCTTTTGAAATTAGCTATAGGAGAAAACTATTTTATTTTAGTTTTTTTTTTTCTAATTTCAAATATTTGTTTATTATAAGCCTTTGAGTTGAAATTCATGTGCTACTAACCAACCATGTAACCATATTTATTCTTTTACTTGAAGATTTTTTATTATTTTAATAAAACACTATATTTAAATGATATATTTTTTCTTATTTAAAGTAGATGCCCAAAGTTATCTATTTAATTTCATTGTTTTCTTTTTAATATTTTGAGACTTAAAAAAGAGATGAATTCCATTTCAATATTTCAACTTCTAAAATTCAATTTGCAAAATTTCAAATCATTTACTATAAATTCGATTATAGATGATCTTTAAAATTTAAAAGAACGACAAGTTCCGTTTTGATCCGTAAATTTAGAGTTTATTTAATTATTGATTTAAATTTTATAATAAGAGTACTAAATGGTGTTATATTTAGATTTTGAACATATATTATTATATTTATTTTGTCTAAATTTGAATGTTCCTTTTTTATTCAGCCCCTCCAAAATCAATAATTCTGGCTCTGCCCCTATTTAAGATTGTATCTGACAACAACATTTGCCAAAAAAAACATTGTCATCAGACATGTTTCAAGATTTTGCCAAAAAAAACGTTGTCATCAAACATGTTTCTCTATCTAATATGTGTATAATTTATTTTTAAAAAGATGAAGTATATTTAGATTATGTTTTAAACAAACGTTCAAAGAAGATTGGTTATAAACCATTGCATCCAACGGTCAGGATGTTTCGAAAACAAAATAAAAATAAAAAAAGGATGAAAATGTGCTACCGGCTAAGTGAGTAAAGAAGAGAGAGAAGGTGAAACAAAAACAAAACCATGGAAGACCCAAATTATCCTCTCCATTCTCACCACAAAATACCAACAACAATTGTTCCATTCTCACCACAAAATACAAAAACCCCTACTTCTTTCTCTTCTGAACGACAAATCGGGGTTACAAAATGTACAAACAGAGAATTTAAATGAATTGTTGTTGAAAGAGCTGAGTGAAGGTTACAACATAGTTGGTCTCTCTCAGGTAATATATTGTGATTGGAACATTGTAATTGTTGGCGTTTTTGTAAGGTGGCATGTTTCATAAAATTGTCACTTTCTGTATAATTGTATGATCTCATAAAGAGTTTCTTGTTAAGATTGTACTATTCTAAAAGGGCTGCAGTTTTAAACTCGACTTCTCAAAGCAGGATTTTTGGGCTTCCAAAAAAAAAAAAAAAAGGAATATTGGTTCTCAGTTGACATCAGTTATTACTTGCATCTATACACTATAATCTTTTGGGTTATTGTTGGTTTCCTTGGTTGCTGAAGTTCCACTTCTGTCTGAAATCCTGCAAATAATGTGGTGGGATTATATGGAAGAGTTCATAATTTGGTTCCTTTAGAGTAACCTGGATGATTGTTTTGATTATCTAAAGTTGTTTTGGAAGACTGTGGTCTGTGTATATTTTCATCTTCTGCTTTTCTGTATGAAAATTGTAACATTTTCTTGACATGTTGTACATGAAGGATATACCATTTTCTTGACTGTGGTCCGGACTTACACAGAGTGGGTGATGGATGGAGAGTATGATTGACCTCAAAAGTGTTGCCAATGCCAAGCTGTGCTTGAAGAGGGGATGGGCTCTCAAACCACTCGGTTGGGTTGCTTACGTATGTGATTTTGTAGATATAGTTACTGCTTCTTATATGCAAACTTCTTTTGAGAGAGTGCAGGTTGAGCAAGTACCATTTTACATTACTCAAAATTATTTTTTGCTTATGCTAGATGTTATACACATAAGCTGTTTGGTTTCACACATCAAAAGCTTTCCTCCGCACACTGCTCCTGCTGGATATGTGTGTCCATCATGCTCTACTTCGGTAAGGTTTTTATCACTTGTACTGTCATCTTAATTAGCTACAGGTACAGAAACAGGTTTCAGAATGTTTGTTTGCTATTTTGAAGGGTATTATTGAATGTTATTGCAATGATTGGTTGAGAGGGCCTTAAAGAAAGTAACTAAAAGAAAATAAAAATCTAAAAGATACATTCCTAAATAGTCATTAAAAGGGGCAGTAACATTCACGATTGAGAATGTTCTGTGGCTATTTTGAAAGGTGATTTGAATGTTATTGCAATGCTTGTTTGATGGGTCTGTAAAGGAACTAAATAAAAGAAAAATATATATACGAAAGACACATTCTTAAATATGCATTAAAAGGGGCAGTAAGATGGTAGTTTTGAAGTTTAAAATCCGATATTAATGTGCTTTTGAGTTATATGAGAAGTGGTACGTATAAGAATTGGCTTTGGCTAGGAGCACCACCTATTGGATCTGAAGTTGGAATCACTGATTACTATTTTCTTTTCCAGTATTTAGTGGTCTTCCAATTCTATTTAGGAAATTTGTGGAAATATAATACCCCTAGTTGGTGGCCCAAGAGCATTTGTACCCTAAGCATGTGGTTCAAAACCAAAGTTTAATGATTACCTTTGGAGCATTTGTAAGTAGCACTGTGATCTCCACTATTTAATGATTACCTTTGGAGCTCTATGGTTTTGTTTGGTTTAGATACAGATTTTTATTCTTGATTGTGGCTCTCAGTTGGAGGAGGGTTGAGTGTAGATATGTGTTTGTGAAAGCTCAGCATGTGATAGTATCTACCAAAGTTTGAAGTCTCCTATACTAGTTGGGCAGTTTTAAGGTCTTCCTTTGATTAGGCTAAATATTGGTGGCCATATGTTGATATAGCTGTAACAAGTTTGTGTTAACTTATCCATTCTAAATTTTCAATTTTGAGCTAGCACTAGTATTCTTGGAAACATGAAGCAATAGATAGAGGATGAAAAGCTGTAGTTGGATTTGTGAGATTCAATTGTTGAAGTACCTTGAGTGTGGCATGTTTTGTTTCGATGCCCTGAAGAATGTGTAAGTACTGATTATGAGGAAAGTGATTAACTTCTACGGGTGTTCTTAATGTGTACTCATGGCACATGTTAAGATCATTAGTTGGCTTCAAAAGCAATTCATGATGAATGCGTTTGTTTACTGGATGGGTTTGTTTGCTTTGTTCCATATAAATTGTTTTTTATTTAAAAAGTCTACAATGCCCGTCCAGTAAATCCAAAGATAACAAGAAAAGTCCTCAAATTATGATATTCTTCTGCAACCATGAATACCAAAACAAAATTTCATATGAAATTACTCTTTAACAACTCTCAAATTTTCAGGGACCTAGAGCTGGAAATTTAAAATTTGATATTCTCTGTTCATTGTGGCTGAGCAAGTATATGAAATGGAAAACACAAATTAAAACAATTTAATCAATAAATATGATGAAAACTTCCCTGTATTTGAATACTTTTCATAATTTTTCATGCTAAATCCTAAAATAACTATTTTTTTCTTTGATGGTTGGGTGGGTTACATGATGAAATGGTTAGTATTATGTGAGTAAATGAATGCTTTTTTTTTGCCTGGAATGAAAATGTGCATGAATATTTGTAATAGACCTTTTCTTGGGATTCAGTGACTGCCTAATGGCATGTTTGTTGATTGTAATAAATAGAAGGATCTTTAAACAGGTGATGAGGTCATTAGGCTTGTTCATCCCTGTGTTCTGGTACTTTTAATAACGTGTGTAATATTATGCAGACTGGTCTGGAAAAGAATTTGTTCGGCAATCGTCCAGTTTCTTTGACAGCATCAGAATCCCAGTCCTGCGTTTGCATCTGATCTAATAATTCTGGCTTTAAATTTTAAAAGAGCGACGACAAGTTCTATTTTGATCCGTAAATTTAGATTTTATTTAATTATTGATTTAAATTTTATACTAAGAGTACTAAATGGTGTTATATTTAGATTTTGAACATATATTATTATATTTATTTTGTCTAAATTTGAATGTTCCTTTTTTATTTGGCCCCTCTGAAATCAATAATTCTGGCTCTGCCCCTATGTAAGATTGTATCTGACAACATTTGCCAAAAAAACATTGTCATCAAACATGTTTCAACATTTTGCCAAAAAAACATTGTCATCTAACATGTTTTCTCTATTTAATGTGTATAATTTATTTTAAAAAAGATGAAGTGTATTGAGATTATGTTTTAAACAAACATTTAAAGAAGATAGGTTGGCGTACATGTACAAAGACGTTTATATATTTTACATTAAAATATAAAACATCCACTTGTTCAGAAACTAAAAGCAATTCAGAGTCTTTGAACATCCAACTATCAGTCAATGAAGACTTGTAGTGTTGCACGTGTAATGAAGACTCGTCGTTTTGCATGTGTGCGAAATTTCGAGGAAGTTTCTGAAGTCAATGAAGACTAGTCGTGTTGCATGTGTTTGAAATTTCGAGGAATCTTCATCAGGTACAGGTGAAATATTTGTGTAGATGTTCACCAGCTAAAATCAAATAATACACTAACTCCAAAAAAAATCAAATAATACACTTCTCTCATCATCAATGGAATTGTCTTCTTCCAGCCCTTGTCCATTTTTCAAGCATGATGTCTTTTTGAGTTTCAGAGGTGAGGATACCTGCAACAATTTTACTAGCCATCTTCATGAAGCTTTGAATGGGAAAGGAATTATAACTTTTATTGACAACAATCTCAAAAGAGGCGATGAAATCTCTCCATCACTTCTCCGAGCAATTGAAGAATCACACATCTCTCTTATTATCTTCTCCAAAGACTATGCATCTTCCAGATGGTGTCTTCAAGAACTAGTGAAGATCCTAGAGTGCAAGAACAGGTATAAATATATATATATATGTATATGAGCGAATTGCAAAATATATATTTTTTTCTTCTATAAGATTGTTGATTATAGAGGTATTATTATTTTATCCTGAAATTAAAAAAAATATATATCAAATCACTCATAATTTTGAAAATATTATCCAAAAGAACCCAATTATTAGTGGGTTAATGATGTCCGTCTGTAAGTTGACAGATCCGTTACGATATAAAAGTAAAAATGTCAGTCTGTTTGATATCTTTATTTGGGAACAAATGGATTGAAATTATTGATATTTTAAGTTAAATAAAATAAATTTTATAAATTAATCACATTAAAAAAGGGGAAAAAAAATTAAAAAACCCGTACAATCTCTCACACCGTCAACCGTCACTCTCACACCCTCCACTACCTCAGCTCCGCTGCCACTCTCCCTTTCGAGGCTCTGGCGTCGTCTCCGGTCAGATCGTCGATCAGACCCGTATCTCCCTACCGCTACTCTCCCTCTTCACTCCATGCCAACCCTCCCCTTCCACTCCCACTTGTTCTTGATAAAGAATGAGAGATTGGCGGCTAAGGGAGGGGAAGATACGAGTATGCTGCCGCTTTTGGTGTTCTCGATGGCGATGTTCTGCTGCTGCTCTCAAGGGCGATGGTGGCGGTGTTCTTCATCAGGTGCTTTCAGTGGCTTCTTCATCATTCGCTCTCGATGGCGGCGTTGGGTTTTGCTTCTAGGTTCGGCAGCTGCTTCTCTCCAGTTTCCTCCTTTTTATTAATCTGCTTCTGGGTTTTGCTTTTTGTTGAATGTTTTTTTGGTGGGTTATTGGTTTTTGGTGCTGATATGTTGTTTTGAATCATTACTGGTTTGTTTTGGTTATATTATGTTATATGTCATCTGAGTATTTGAGTTTGTGCACAAAAGATTGAATTTTGAATTTTTTTTGTTGTATGTGCATATGGTTTTCATGTTTCAAGCTTGGAGTTTTACTTGAATTGTCACTGCTAGATTAGTGATGCTACTCCAAAAATGCAATTAGTGTGATGGCAATATGTTATTTTATTTTATTTTGGTGTCTTTTTTAAGTTGTTGTAGGAAGTTCGATAGTTTGAAGGGTATTGAAGATCTGGACATGTGATAAAAATTTGGTTTCGTTGAAGAACAATATTGAAGAACGAAATCTTATATTGGTTTATATTAGTTTGGGTAGCATGACGAAGAAGAAGATTAATCTGGTTTATTTATCTTTTTAGATTTTTTCAATTTTATTATGTTTATATGTTATTTTTAATATTAATTTTAAAATTTAAAATTTATTTATATTTAAATTTTAAAGGATATAAAATATTATTTTAATTGTTTTATATAAATTGATTTCCAGCATCCATCAAATTGATGGATGGTGGAGATTGATATCTTAATTTTTGAATTTTTTTGAAAAAAATATTTTTGTTTAATTTTTTAAGTTTTTTTTTTTTTCAGTTTTATTATCATGTAAAAGGGTAATTGATTAATAAATTAATTTTTTTGTTTTTTATTTTTTATTTTTTCAATATAGTAAGGACATTTTTGTTTTTCATGTTTGTGTCACAAAACCATCGAACTTCTAGATGGAAATTGCTTTTGACTGATAGCAGAGGGTTTTTGCTAATATTTTAAAAAATTGAGGTAAACTGAGAATTTTTACCATTTCAGGGGGTTTCTAGATTTTTTTCCTTGATTATATGACTCATACTTATATATACAACATGTAATTTGTAAGAGTACTTTCGTAATTATGGTTTGATATAAATAATCACTGTAATCCTATTGAAAGTTTAATGGAATTTTTCAACTGTACGAGAGTGAATGTAGGCATATTACCGAACCATTATAATTCTCTATGAGTGTGTGTGCGTGTTTTTTTTTTTTTTTCATACTTTATTATTTGTGCCTTAATTGCACAACAAAGATCATGTCTGAAACCAAACTACAAACTATTGAATGCAGGGAAATGAATAAACAGATCGTGATTCCAATTTTCTATGGGGTAACTCTAACAGATGTAAGAAATCAAATTGGGAGTTATGCGGATGCATTTGTTAAGCATGAACAACATTTTAAAGATGATGTGCAAGGATGGAGGAATGCTCTCACGGAAGCAGCCAATCTTTCTGGGTGGCCTTCAAGCTTCCACAAGTAAGTGATCATTTTTTCTTATAACAGTTGAAGAGAAAAAGAGATAGAAATTGCAACATGCATTAATTCTATGTAAAAGCACTTCCATTTTGAAATTCTTATTGCAAGGAATCTATTCACTACAACAAAATAGAGCTATAGGGATAATTTTTAGAGACAAAAATACTTAAAAATTGAGCGGCAATATATCCACCCCTCTAAAATCTTACTTACAACCCTTAATTTATATATTTTTGATATTTTAATATTATCCTTAAATTAAATTATTAACATTTTAATTAAAAGATAATATTGTTATTATTATAATTAAATTTGAATACTCTAATTTCAAATCTCAATAAGAAACTTGGTTTATTTTGATAAAAGGTAGTAAAAGATGAGAGATTTTTGTTGTTTTTAGAGGTTTTATAAATGGTGAAAATGAAGGTCTAGATTTGAAGGGTTTTGTGACTTTTTTTTTTTTGATTGATTAAAGCTTAGCTTAAGTGAAAATGAAGGTTTTTAGTTTTTTTTGATAGTTTTTTACATATGAAGTTTTGGTGAAATACAATAATTTTGAGTGAAGATGAGAAAGAACATAAGATGGAAAAGTCATGAATATAAAATAGAGTGTCAAAACAAACTGAAAAAGGAAAGTTTGACTTTTTTAATGTTTTAATTTAATTAATTTAATTATCTTTATAATTATTTACCTATAATATTTAACAGGTAAATAAATGAATGAACATAATTGATAATACATAGGATGTACTTATAGAATATGAATTTTTAAAAATCTTAATGAGGGTGTAAATACAAAAAAAGGTGTATATATAATTTTTAAGGGGTGGAAAATATCACCACTATTAAAAATTTTACCTCTAGAAAGACTTTATAGGGACGAAATAAAATTCATCCCTAAAAGAATAATATATGTGGGGACAAATTATTGTCTGAAGATCTATCAATAAGAGCTATTATTTTGTCCTTAAAATAAAATACTTTTAATTATTTTTGTTCTTAGAAGGACCTCTATAGGGACGAAATAAGATTCACCCCTCAAAAAAAAAAAAAATATTTAAAGATAAATTTAAAATCATTTACTATAGAAACGAATTTCATCCCTATAAATGTTTACAAGAACAAAAATTTAAATTCGTTCGGATGAAATAAAAATTCATCTGTAAAAGAAGAATATTTAAAAATAAATTTAAGATCATATACTATAGCATGAAACCACATTAGTCCCTAAACGATGTCCAAAGGGACAAAATTAAAAATTCATCCCTAAAATAACATAATTAAATATAAATATAAAATTATATACTATTAGGACAAACTTAGATTCGTCCCCAAAAGATGTCTATACTAAGGGTGGCAATTCGGGGTTCATGGTCGGATTTGGATAAACTCGATTCGGCACGAACCGGATCACCGTAACTCGATACAACACTATTAATTAATGGGGATTAAATAAGGGAGATTTTGAGTATTAATTTAAATTACAGGAGAAAAAATGATTAATCCTTAATTAATGGGGTTGAAATTCTAAATCTAGCACGAATCCGTTAATAAATAGGTGATGTAACGCAACTCGAGAACCCGTTTATTAAACGAATCAGGTTGAGCCAGGACTCCAACAAAGGTGGTCAGCGAAAACAGTGGTGGTGGTGGATTAAGATAAGAGGAACCACAATAGTGGAAGAACTGAGATAAGATATGAGCGACGATCAGCTAATAGGACGACCAATGATTGTCAAGTGACAATGAAGATCGACAATGACAAGTGAGAGATGGCGTGCAATTGCAATAGGTGAGCTGAGAGAGGTGAGATTGAGATGAGAGGAACGGTATCAATGATGACAGCTAGCGGCAACTAACAATCGACAGCGACTGGTGAAGTAGTTGGCAATGAAAAGTGAGAGGGAGATGGGATACGGTTGTGGCGTGTGAGATGACTCATGTGAGAGTGAGAGAGGCGAGATAAACGATTAGTTATCTGAAAAGTAAAAAGTATTTACCCTAATTATTTATAATTACAATTGTACCCTTAATAATGGGTTCATCCTGTGAACTTGATAAGCAAACTGGACATGAACTCATTTAATAAATGAGTTAAATGGGTCAACATGATTACGATCCAAACCCAAATATTTCAACCTGAACCCAATTATCAACACTAGGTTCATGTCCGATTTGCGGGTTATGACCTAACTTGCCACCTCTTCTAAAAGGACAAATTTGAAAATTCGTCCCAAAAAGAATCTAATTAAATATCATTCTAAAACTGTACATTATAGTGATGAAACCACATTTATCCCTAAAAGACATCTATAGGAATAAAAATTAAAATTCGTCCATAAAAGTTAATACATAGGAACATATAATTAAGAATTTGTCCCTAAAAGAATATAATTCAAAATAAATCTTAAATTACATACTACAAGGAAGAAACCGTATTCACCCTTAAAAGACATCTATAGGGACAAATTCAAAATTTGTCTCTAAAAGTGTATAATTAAATATAAATTTAAAATTGTATGCTATAGGAATGAAATCACATTTATCCCTAGAAGGCGTCTATAAGGACAAAAGCTATAGTTCATCTCTAAAAGTTCGTCTATAGGGATAAATATTTAAATTAAAATAAAGAACAACTCAATTAAAATTTTACCATATGTATATATAGTAATTTTATCATCAGTACCTCTTAACTTTAATAAAGTTAAAATTAAACAATCTCAACTATAGATTAGATCTAATGGACAGAAATAGAAAAAACATAAATGGAGATAAATAATTATATTATATTAGAGTAATAAAATTGTACCCTTACATCAACAATTAGGAGGTATTGATGGTAAGTTGGTTAAGTTGACTTTTATCTCTATTTCTGTTTTCTTTGTTTCTGTCAATTGGATTTAATCTACAGTTGAGATTGTTTGGTTATAACTTTTTTAAAGTTAGGAGGTGCTGATGGTAGAATTACTATATATAATATATATACATATATATATATATGAAATTAAGATGTCTATTTCAACAGAGTATTAGAATTTACATATGTTGTAGTAAATATTAATTTCACTACATCTAAATAAAGTTAAATTTTTATGATAAATCTTAAATTTTTATTAGATTTTAATTTAACTATATCTAAACAAAACTAAATTTATGTAATAAATCTTAAATTTTTATTGGATGTTAAAATCAAATAAAGTTCTCAAATTGTTAAAAGTGAGCTTATTAATTTCAGTACATCTAAATAAAGTTAAATTTTTATGATACATCTTAAATTTTTATTGGATTTTAATTTAACTATATCTAAATAAAACTAAATTTATGTGATAAATCTTAAATTGTTATTGGATGTTAAAATCAAGTAAAGTTGTCAAATTGTTAAAAGTTAGCTTAATAAGTTAATATAAAAACTAATAAATTAATATAAAAAGTAAAGTGGTTCGTTTATATTTTTTTCACATTCAACTATCAAAAGTTTGGTAAATTGATAAAATTATTCTAGTTTTATGTTTTGATAGTTTATGGATCTCACAAGCCAAAAATATAAATATTTGTCAAAAGTTGATAAGTGTATACCCAAAAATGAAAACAATTTTCATCTTAAAAAATAATTAAAATATTATTGAGTTTAAATACAAATATTAATTTTGAAATTAGTTGGTTGAATATTTGATAAAAACAAAATATATATATAGACGCACATATATAGATGGCTGAATTGTACAATATCCCGCCCTCTAAGGAATGCCTAAAACCAAGTAAAAACATATTTACTATTTTATTACACAATATTCTCACTCTGTTAGTCAAATTCTATTAAAAATTAGTCAACTTAAGAATAATTTCGTCTTTTATAATTTTTTTAAGTTTTGTTTTTTTAATTTAAATTTATAAAAAATAAATAAAAAATAAAATTATTATATAATTTTTAAAAATAAAATCTAGATCTTTAATGAAAAAATCTTTTTAAAATAAATGAAAAAGGAAAAAAGTTTTTTTTTTTATTAAAAAAAAAAGAAACTTAACCATATCATCATTGATCTGGTGATTATATGGTATTGACTAGATCGTTGGTATTTAATTCATCTCTAGAACAAATCATAATGATTTGATGATGAACCAGATCGACAAACTTTCACTGCTACAGAACCAATCAACATAACCCGTTACAACCACTCAATACAACCAATCAACTCCAAATCACATTAAACCCAGAAATTCAACCTTAGATCTGCCTCTTCAATCCATCACAACCAATCAACACAACCAATGACGCGACCCTTCTCGGATACCTCTAACTCTAATTCAGTAGGTCATGCTGGACACTCTAACGGATCTCTCTTAAACTCGACTTGTCGGGCTGAGCGAAACCCGTGGAGCGAACTCTAAACTTTCTAATACTTTCTAAAACATTGTTAGGTTGGTTTTCTTTAAAAACTAAAAAAACGTAGGAATTTTTTTTTTTTTTCGATTTTTAAACTTATTTTCTAACGAAACTTCGGCAGCATAACGACTGTATTTTTTATGTTCCAGAAAAATCTGTTTACAAAAATCAACACTTCGACTAATATTTAGCATCAACCCAACTTCTGGTTGCCCGTAGACCTCAAACATGCATTTAATTTCCAAATCAAACTTGATAAAATTCAAAACATAATTTGTAAACCACATTTAATTCAAAAACAATTTAAACATAATTATGAACATATAATTACAAAACTACAAATTATTTATACAATTAAAAAGTGTGTACATGTGAATAGGACTGATGCAAAAATAAGCTGCACAAAATGGCGTCGTGTCACACTACCTCGCCCGCTGGAGGTGATACCACTACTCGGCTATTTGTTGAGAGTAGTTGAGGAGGTTTTTGTATAAAAACAGAAAAATAATGAGCTAGAAGCTCAGTGAGTGTTAATTTGTCTTTAGTTTAAAAATTTGATTTCTAAACGTCCTCATCGAAAAACGTTTAAAAAAATTCCTTATTTTTCTAAGCATTTCAAACATTAATTTCTTAAGCTCAATATCAACATGAAAATTTATAAGCGCAAGCATGCATTAATTTCAAAAACTCATAACTTAAAAATTATATGTAGTTTGAATAACAATCACAAAATTTCTTTTCTTTTCAAATTTACTTTCCATTCAAAACTATTTCTTGGCAGCTTTCGAAAACACCATAGTATCCCTAACTCTGGGGTCATGTGACCTCTGTACGAGGAATGCTCCAACGTAGAGGACCAACCGTGACAGCTCTAAGACATCTCGCGGCTATGTAATTTTTTAGCGCTAATCATAACACGTGAAACACTACCCCACATCAACAAAGGCGACTCGATTGACAGACCAGGACACTTTGTCCCCCCAGGTTAGTGACTCAACCCTTCATAGGACTGTGCCAATTGATATGGGATAGACCGGTAGGGTCAAATCTTTTTTGAAAATATCTAAGGATATACTAGTGGCTTTAAAAATGCTATTTCTTTCTTTTCCTTTTTCAAACTTGAAAACTTGGTTTTGGTAATTATATTTTAACATAGGCTTTTAAACTATTTAAGTCATAATACTAAAAGCTTAACAACAATATATATAAAATCAAAATCCTCATTTCAAGCTATAACTCATGCATATATTAACGCATTTAAAATAATTTCAAGTAAGCAAATAATTTCATCAAATCAAACTCAACAAATTTAAAATACGTTTAAAATCTTAAAAAAAAAAAAACACTCACAAAAATGAAAAACTTCAAACGGCGCGTACGGAGCCTTTACTCCTCTCGTTTCGATCCCTGCGCATTCTTGTCACCTACACAATATATGTATACGTAAATTTACGTTCGTGTCAACTTCTGGAAACTCGAAATAACTAAAATTACATGAATGCCCCCAATTGACCCTTTTTACACGTAAACCTCCCTTTTTGGTTTCTTTATTGATTCTAGGGTTCCGAACTCCGTTTTCTTCGTCTGAAACCTATTTATTATCACCTAGGGACGTTCTGGTACTAACGAAATCGGGTTCGGAGGCCCGAAATGAAAAACGTTCGATTTTAACCCCTTTAGGCCGACCACTATTCATAGCCTTACTCGGGGCTTTTCTTCGTTCCGTTTTCACTCCGAACACCTTCCCAACTCACCCTTTAGTCGGTCTAAGTGTTGGTACGTAAGGAAACGGCCATCGGATAGGCGTTTTAGGCTAAAAATGCGTTGTTTTTGTTACTAATTTCGGGCATTTTCTTATTTTTGATTTCTAAATTTAATTATTCACTTTCAATAACCTCAACACGTCTAATTAAACTCGTTAGGGTCATTAGAACATTTAACGGACGCAGTATAGGTCAATTTATGGAATTGCCCTACAAACTAGTATATTTAGCGTTTTATTTTCTCTTTAAGATTTTGATATTTTTCTTTGTTGCCTAGGCCTCCAATAAGCTCAAAATAAAGTCCATTTCGTCCAACTTTTCATTGGACCATTTTGCCTCTATAATAAACTTAAATTCCCAATTAACCTTAATTAAAATTTTCAAACTTTAACACCAAAATCCACTCACAAATTTTTATCAATACAAGTGTACACTCCAAAATTTAATTTGTTTCCAACATCATCAACTTGGGCAGCCCCTTTAACACACCCTAATTCATCAATTTCTAACCCACATTCACATGATTTTGTCCACTTTTAATTACACAACTACTCAACAACAATAAATCATTATAAATCAACCAACATCAATACTAATTCATGACAACCCATGTGCCATTCAAGTCTCATTTTTCCAACACAACTCTAACATCTCAAACCTTAAGGATTTCATAAGATCTACTCTTGTTTTTGTCACTAATTACTCAACTCACACAATCCATAAAAACCCACATAAAAACTCAACAAAATCATCAACATAACATCAAGATAAACCATTTTGGATTTGAACCACTTACCCCTTTTTCATTTTGATTTCTTGCTCAATCTTGGTTCTCTAACTTGGGTGAGCTTGAAGGCTTGGTTGGCAGCTCGAAAATGGCTTGAAGTTGCTGTTAGGCATTGTGCCCTAAGAGCTTGTAATTTGTAAACGTTTAAATAAATAACAAATAAATAAAATTTATTTTATTCAAATTAATGTGCATGTATGAAATGTTTGCTTCGTACGAATATCATGTAACATCCATGATTACTTATGTTGTCTCAAACTAAGTATGTAAGTGTTATATACAAGAGGATTTAGTTTGAGATTAGTAATCTAAAGAGTCCGTAGAAAGCAAACAAAGCTGGGTACTTTGTTTGTGGTAAATCTACAGCTGCGGTCCATTTCGTATTTGATACGATGATCTTATCCGGGATTGTTCATATGGCGATATGAAAATGGAGGCACTTATATAATAGAGATTATATAGGACTGGACCACGATAAAATGAGTTTCTTATTAATATCCGTTAAACAAAAAAATTCTTATTTATCGATTAGATGATCATATATGGATTGATCTTAATCCTGAGTATTTAATGGACTCCTATTTGTTGGTTCATGTCTTTTGATTTACATGGGTGAGATTGTTATAGATTTACGGTCAATAAGCTTCGTACTTTGGAGATGTGATTTAATAAGTGGTTGGGAACATTCTACACAATAGTGGAATCCACTCCTTCTTACGAGAAGTAGATGAGTAGTTCCCTTAAGTGTTGATTCGGGTCTTGAACAATTAAAGCGCTCAACTTTCTATTTATGAGTAAATGGAAAGATAAATTCATAAGTTGTTATGAATATATTGTTCATTAGAGAATCAATGGTACTTAATGGAACAAGATATAATTAGAGAGGTATAACGGATTTTAATAACCTAGCTCTAATTATGAACTACTTGTAGAGGATCAAATCATATGAAATGATTAAATCGATGGACACTGAAAATTCAGATTGTGTAAAACATCTACACTTTTGATAGTGCAACTTTAAGTTTTAGTGGAGTAACTCTAAGGTTAATAATAGTGAATTATTAATTAAAGAGTTTAATTAATAATTTCGATATTATTGGAGCTCAAATTGTAGGTCCATTTGGTCCCCTTGCTAGCTCACAACCACATAAAGAAACAAGTTGAAGAATATAATTGGATTGTTCGATTATTGGTGTACATATAAATTTATGTACATATTCATAAATTATTTAAATAATTTGATTATTTAAATATTTATAATTATTTAATTAATGGTTAATTATTTAATTATTTGTAGAGGTCATGGGTTCAATTATAAATGATGTTATTAAATTAAGTATGATTTAGAATCATTTAATTTAATGAAATAATCATTTAATTAATTAATGGAAGTAATAATTTTAATTGGAATAAGATTCCATTTAAATTATATTAAAAGAGTTTTAATTTAATGGGAATTAGATTCCATATTAAATTAAAAGAATAAAATTCTAATTCAATAAGGAATTTGATTCCATATTGGATATAAATTAAGTCTTTCAATTTTAATAGGAATTTAAATTCCTTGTTAAAATTGAAGAACCCTATTTTGCCAATATAAAAAGATGTTTTATGATTGGTAGTAGAAGTGATGAATGAGAGAATTTTTGGCTACTTGAACCAAAAATTTCCATTGATTAAAAATTACCTAGAAATCATCTACTTCAAAAAGATCTTCAAAAGATTGTGCCCACACACAGTTTCTTTTGTGAAGAGTCATAACAAGGAAGATCAGGTGGTGAAGAATCTACGAATCTGCGAATCAAAAGGGATCAATTCAATCTTCATGCAAGGTAAGATTCGATCTTATTATTTTAATTATTGAATCGTTATTACTAGCATCGATTGGGCATGTTTTGTTTGAAAAATTTTAAAATTCACGTTTCCGCAATCGAATTAAAATCGATTTTTCCCTTCAGTTGCTTGATCTCCTTCTCCTTCTCTCTTGGCCGAACACACCCCCTCTCTCACTCACTCTGTCATCTCTTTCTCTCCCTCTCAGTTTGGTCTGTTTTGCTTCTGGCTTGGTGCGTGAAATGGTTGGGTTTAGAGGTTAGGTGCAGCTTGATCTTTTCTTCTTCTTCCTTGGCCGAGCAGCTCTCCCTCTCTTGCTCAAATCTCTTTTCTCTCAGCTCCTTCTTCTTCTTCTGCATTCGGTTCTTGTTTTGGTTTTTGGTGTGTCACGACTGCACTGTTTTGAGCGGAAATGGCTTGAGTTTGGCTTGGTCTTCCTCTCCTTCTTCTCCTTCACTCGATCTCTCTTTCTTTCGGCCAAATCTCTCCTCTCTCAACATCTCTCTGTTTTGGTTCTGGTTTTTTGCGTTTTGTCTTCGTTTCTGCACTTTGTTTGTGTTAATGAGCTACCATTTTCATGGTTTTTCCACAAACAAATCCTAAAATGACAGTCATATCCCTGTAGAATTTCATTTCATCCCTCAGCTTTTAACTAAATTCTGATTTGACCTCAAATATTAGAACTTATTTTCAATTTAATCCCTGACCACACTTAATAATTACTTAATGTCATTTATTATTTTACCCTTTCATTTATTCTTCAATTGGGTTTAAATCAATTTCCAAAGGTTTTCTACAACCTTGAGCATTTTCATTGATTATTTAGGTCTCAAATTATTATTTAGGGACTATTACTGGGAAGTTCGTAAATATATAAATCTAGAGTTTACAATTAATCTTTATTTGGGTTCCAATTGAACCCAATGATGTTAAAAAAATGTATATATTTTTGGAAGATCTAAGTTCAAAATTCAGATCTTCAAGTTGAAGATCTAGATTTCGAACCCAGATCTTTTAAAAAACCAAAATTAAAAAAAAAAGAAAAATTTAAAAAGAAAAAAATGAGCAGCTACAACCCAAATGATGAACATCATCTAAGACAAACCCAGATGATGTTTATTTGAGTTCAAATTGAACCCAGATGAACATCATCTAGGATCATCCTAGATGAACACCATCTAGGATCACATAAAACATGCACATACACACACACACACACACACACACATAAAGGAGAAAAGAAAAGAGATCGAAGATGATGTTAATCTTGTTCTTCATTGGTGCGATCTGGTTTTCAAATCTTCTTCTAGTTGTTCTTCATTTTTTTTTCTGTTTTTATTATTTATATAATTTTCATCTCCACCGTCCACCATCAATATGAGAAGTGGAGGTACATTTTTAATTTTCAATTTTATTTACTTTATTTTTAATGTTTATTTTATATTTAATAATTTTAAATTTTACAAGAAATTTTTAAAAAATCTCTACCGTCCATCTCTCAAATGGACGATGGAGATACATTTTTAATTTTTAATTTATTTTTATTCTTAATTTATTTATTTTTAATTTTTATTTTGTATTTAATAATTTTATTTTATTTTTGTTTTATTCATGGGCAAAGTGTTCATTTAACCAAAAATCTTGGTCAATTGTTAAAGTTGATGGAAGTCAACTGACGGCGTGGAGGTTTGATGTAATAAAAGAGTAAATGTGTTTACTTTTGGTTTTAAGCATACCTCAAAGGGGTGTTGTGCAATTCATTATATATATATATATATATATATATATCATATACACATAATTATTGGTTACAAAATTATCAAACAAAATTCATTTTAACCTTGTAAGTGCACAAATCGTTTATCAAGTATAGTGAGGAAGCAAAGATCAATCCTACGAGGAGATTTCAACTTACTTTAATTCTAATTATGTTTAAAGCCTTAACTAGAGAGCAATTAAATTAAAGAAAGGGTTTTAAGATATAGTTTAAAGACTAAAAAAATTAAATTACAGCAAAAAACTAAATTAATTATAATCAATAGAGAAAAACTTAGTTAAGATATATTATCCACCATTAAATAATCCTTTAATTTATTCAATAAAATTAATAAAACAAACACATATTAATGCATGATGAAAACATTCACAACAAGGTAATGATCATACTATATGTCGTATTGATTCTTCTTTCGTTAGTATGTAAATCATATGATGTTTGTTCAAATATGTGTATTCTTAATTATAATCTAGCATGCTATCTACTTAGGTTTAAAAATTAGAATCCATTAAAAACAAGAACAATATGAATGTCCCACAAGTCATAGAACATGATGTTTATCCTAGATTTTTGTGAATCAAAATCCCTCAATTAGTTCGTAAGCAATTGATTGTTGCAAATAAAGAATATGCCCGTTTGATGTGCGGTTTATGTTTTTATAACAAAAATCCTACAAACATGTCTTTAAGGTGATCAATAAAAAAATTAAAAATTAAAAAAAATTAAAAAAAAAAACATAATAAATAGAATGCAATTAACATAAAGATAATGATTTCATCGTGCAAAATTACTAAACTTCATTAATAAAATCTACAAATTGAGTTTATGTTTAGGGCTTCAATTTAGCCCTAACCAATAATAAAATTAGCCATACATGGCACTAAAACAACGCATGAAAAGTAAAAGAAAACTAAGAGAAGAAAAGGAGAAGAAATAATTAGCCTCCAATGCCTCTTCTTGCCTTAGCCGCTCTCTACCACTTCCAAAAGTCTACTTTTTCGTGGCTCAAGTCTTCTTTTTTACGTGGAGAATTAAGGTTTTGAGTTGGTGCATAAATTGGTCTCTTATTCTTACTCGGATTCAATCACCACCACTGTCACAACTTAATGTTGCGACTTTCACCTTACGATACAATCTCATAAGAAGGTTTGGATGTTTATTGCTAGTTTTCTTCATGGGTTGCTTCTCGCCACAACTATTAGCAACCCTTCTGCTTGACTATCGTGACTTTTTGTCGCGAGTTTCTTCTCACGGTCTTTCTCGTGATGTTCTCAGATTTGGTGTCGCAACCTGTAGTCGAAAGTTGCCTCCAATGAAAATATCCTTTGACAGCCTCTGGTTGGCTCTCGTGACCTTTTGTCATGAGTTATTACTTGCGATAGCTTTTGAAAATGGATTTTGGTTCTCTGATAGCTTTCGAAAATGGATTTTGGTTCTCTGATAGCTTTCGAAAATGGATTTTGGTTCTCTTATGCTAAATTGCCCAAAAGTCCACTATTTCCAATTCTTTCTTCTTGAAACCTAAACATAAACATCAAAAACACAAAATGATATAAAAGTATCAATTCCACAAGGAAACATAATATAAATAATAGGTAAAATGAACACATAATATTGATAATTATTGACCTAATAATAATATATATATTGTGAATATATATATTTATTGTCAATTTATATCATATATATAATATATATGGAGAATATATATATAGAGAGAGAGAAAGTGTGTGTATGTGTGAATGTTATTATTTGGCGCTAGGTGTCCAATCTAACGGCCGTTTAGTGTGGGGTGTTGACTCTAATAAGGTGGTGGGTGGGTTGTTAATGGAGTCTAGGTAGGCCAAAAGACTGTTATTAGGTACTACACATCAAGTTGTAGCTTCTGAACATATATTTATCAAGCAGTTATTTGATGTTGGCATCCAATCTTAAGGAACATTTAATGTGGGGTGTTGATTCAAGTAAGGGTGGTAGGTAGGTAATCAATGGAATCTAGGTAGGCTTGTGGGTTTTATTATTATTATTATTATAAGATTTTGTGATGAAAATATATTTCTTGGGTTGTTATTTGGTGTTGGGTGTCCAATCTGGAGGGCGTTCAATGTAGGGGCTAGGAAAAAAATGGACCGACCCAGCCGAACCAATCCGACTCGACCAGACCTAATCTGAAAATGTCTGTTTTCAATTTGATTTCAATAAAGGCTGGTTTTGAAGGTTAAAATCCGATTTTTTTTCTGGTGTCAGGTTGGTTTTGGATCAAAAAAAGCAACCCAACATTGAAAACCGATTTAAAAAATATATAAAATGTCTAAAATACACAACACAACCCTAGCTGTGAAGCCTTAAAAGCAAACACACAACCCAAGCCGTCAAAACCAAACACTTCCACTTCTCTCAGTCGCCATTCATCCTTTAGCACCTTTGTTGACCTCCACCTGTCGTCTTCCACTTCACCTTAGTCTTTTCTCCTTCCATTTCCACTTTTAAATCTTCTTATTTTTGTTGCCGCTGACATTGCTCTTCCACCTATCATCTTCAACTTGGGCAACTCCAACTCCAACACCAATGGCCTTACTGTCGACCTTGACTTCCCTGTCAACCTCGTCGACCCTGCAAAACCTTAACTTCATCTTCGCAGTTTTCACTACCATCTATGGTTTGTGGTGGTGGGTTTTTGGTTTATGGAAGAGAGAAAATTGGAGGAGCCATTTTGGCTCCATCAAACTCATTATTTTATTATTTTTATTTTTCCAAGCATTGAACGAGAAACTAAATTGAAATTGGTGGTCCATCGACTCCACCAAGCTCAAAGCTCTCACCTTTAACTTCATCTTCTTCAAGTTCAAAGCTCTCACCTTTGACTTTATTGACTCCACCAACCTCTCTAACGATCATCATTTTTTGTGGTGGTGGTTATTTATTTATTTTTTTTCTCAAGACAAGTATAAACTAAAGGTTGGAGGTGACAACAATTAAAAATAGTTTTTTTTTTAAATATTTTTTCTAATTTATTTTTCTTGTCTCATGCATTTGTAATTTATGGATTTGGTGATATTGATTTTGGTGATAAACTGAAAATTTTGGTTTTGTGAACTGGTAATTGGTCGTGTTGATCTTGGTTTTTCAATTTTGATTTGGATTTAGTGGTAAATTGTTGAAACTGACGTAAATCGTCCAAATTGAACCAACCCAACACTAGTCGGTATTGGTCGATTTTCCTTCTTAAATTGGGTTAGGTCAGTTTTCAATTTGAAAAATCGAAAATAGTCTGTTTTGTCCAGAACTGAACTGGCCTGACTTATACCCAATCCTAATTCAATGTGGGGTGTTGATTCTAATAGGGGTGGTGGCTGGGTGGTTAATGGAGTCTAGGTAGGCTTGTGGACATATATATATATATATATATAGATGCTTTTGGAACAAAATTATTTTTGTCCCAAATGATAGTCTTTTAGGACGAAAATATTTCATCCCAATAGATTTGTTTTTGTCCCAATAGACTGTTTTAATAGATGAAATCTTTTTCGTCCCAATAGACTATCTATTGGGACGAAAATATTTAGTCCTAATAGACACTAATAGACATGTATTTGGGAAGAATCAATTTCATACCTATAGATAATTTTAGGGACAATTGGTTTTTCGTCCCTTTTTCTTTGTTGCCACACACCTTAAGGGATGGATTTTGGGATGAATTTTTTTTTTTCTTTTCATCCCAAAAAAGCTCTAGGGATGAATTTTGTTTTCTAAGGAGAAAAATTTTATGTCTCCATAGACAATTTTTCTTGTAGTGATTTCTCCTACAGTAATGTTATTTTGCGTAAATTTATGCCCACATGATGTGGCATCTTAGAATATGGGAAGACTAACCAATCAAATTTTAATTTATCAATTTTAATTGGTTAGTCCTTCTATATTTTAGGATGTTGCATCATTGGACATCGAATTGGGCATCACTTTGAGTAAAATGGTATTATTCTTTCCTTTATAGAAAAAGAAAAGTAATGTCATTTCAAATATATAGTCAGTATTGCTAATTAGATTTGAATTTCATTTTAATGCTTTTTGATATTTATTGCAGCTTAATACTAATTTTTTTTTGTTAGGCTCGAGTCTATGCTTATAAAGGATATTGTCCAAGATGTTTTAATGAGACGAAACGACTTGTCGTCAAATGATACAAGCGACCTTGTTGCTATAGATTCAAAGGTTAAGGAAATTACATCGTGGTTATGCACTAGTGTTCGCAGTGTAGGAATTTGTGGCATCGGTGGCATAGGCAAGACAACTCTTGCTAAAGCTATATTCAATAATGTCGCTCATCAATTTGAAGGTTCTTGCTTCATTGATGATGTTAGGGAACAGTGGAATCAGAGTGGAGGATTAAATCATATGCAACAAAAACTTCTTTCGACGATTTTGGGGGATGGAAATATAAACATTGGTACTTCCACCACTGTATGCACCTTCATAAAGAATAGACTTTGTTCCAAGAAACTTCTCATTGTTCTTGACGATGTGTCCGATAAAAGCCAACTAGAATCTTTGATTGAAAATTTAAATAACTCAGTCTACAAAGTCAGATAATTATAACAACAAGAGACAAACAAGTGCTTAGCACTTGTAGAGTGGAGAAAGTATACGAAGTTCCAGAATTAAATTATCAAGAAGCTTTTAAGCTATTTTGCAAGCATGCCTTTAAAGAAAATCATCTCGGGGTGGATTATACAGAGATATCAAATAAGGTAATATCATATACTCGAGGTGTTCCATTGGCTCTAAAAATTTTGGGGACCCATCTATTTAATAGGGAAAAAGAGGTTTGGGAAAGTGCAATCAACAAACTGAAAAGAATTCCTCATAAGGAGATCCATAAAGTATTGAAAATAAGTTATGATGGACTTGATGATGAAGAGCAAAAAATATTTCTGGATATTGCAATTTTTTTTAAAAACCATGACATGAGCATTGTAAAATTGTTCCTAGATGGTTGTGGGTTTGGAACAGAGATTGGAATAAGTGTTCTCGTTGAGAAATTTCTAATAGTTATATCAAATAACAGAATAACAATGCATGACTTACTACACATGATGGCTAAGGAAATTATCCGCCAAGAATCTATTGAAGATCCTGGACGACGTAGTCGATTGTGGAATCATGATGATATATGTCGTGTTCTGACAAAAAATATGGTGAGAATCATCGACAAATTTATCATTATGAAAAGACGTGTTGGGCATGATTATTTTATACATAAAATTAAACTTTTATTGTTTTGACCATTAAATCATTAGTTTACAGTTTGCATATTTAACACTAATTTGTAATCTTTTCGTTTAGGGAACCGAAATGATTGAAGGCATCTCTTTGGATATGTCAAAAATAAGAGATATATTCTTAAATCCAGATGCTTTTGTGAATATGTGGAGATTAAGATTCTTGGAATTTAAAACTTCATGTTACGGAGAAGAGGGAGTAATAGGGTTCAAGTTTGCCAGGGCCTTGAATGTGATTTTTCTGAGTTAAGGTATCTCCATTGGCAAGGATGTCCTCTTGAATCACTGCCTCCAAGTATTCATTTCGAGAACCTTGTCACTCTTAATATGCGTGGCAGCAAGCTTAAACAACTTTGGAGTGGTGTTCTGGTATGTATTGTATTTATATACAGTATATTGATGTTGCTCTTCGCAAAATACCACATATATTTAGTACTAGAGTAAGTTAATTTTTTTCTATTTTACTTGCAGCATCTTGAGAAGTTGAAAGAAATAGACCTCAGTGACTCCAGCTTGACCATTTGTCCAGATCTCTCAGGTCATAAAGGAAATTCGTGATTTGTTATTATAATTATGATTTTACTGATTTTACATTCTTCAAGGAGTTTAGGATTCATTATTTTATGTTGTTATCTTTTAGTTTAGGATTAAAATTAAATTAGAATTCCTATTTCTAATAGGTTTAAGATTAGAAATATTTTTAAAATTTTTGGCTTATTGATATTTTGTATGCCATAATTTTGTCTCATTCTCTCAATCTCTTTATCAGGTTCACCAAATCTTGAGACACTGATGCTATATAATTGTGTATGGTTGCGTGAAATTCCACCTTCTATTCAATGTCTCAAAAAGCTTCGGACTCTAGAGCTAAGCCTCTGCAGACGCCTTAGCAGTATATTCCAAATTGCAGTGACTTGAATTCTCTGAGAGATCTTAATCTCTCAGGCTGCTCAAGTCTGGAGCTGTTGCCTGAGATGCCACGTAATATAAAACGATTATACTTAGCTTCCATTGCTATAGAAGAACTTCCCTCATCCATGAAGGATCTAAGTAGACTGGTTGGACTGAGTGTTCGTAATTGTGGAAGGCTTAAGAGTATTCCAAATTGCAGTAACTTGAATTCTCTGAGATATCTTAATCTCTCAGGCTGCTCAAGTCTGGAGCTGTTGCCTGAGATGCCATGTAATATACAAGAATTATACTTGGATTCCATTGCTATAGAAGAACTTTCCTCATCCATGAAGGATCTAAGTAGACTGGTTACACTGGATCTTAGTAATTGTAAAAGGCTTAAGAGTCTTCCAAACAGCGTTTGTAAAAGGCTTAAGACTCTGGTACTTAAAGGTTGCTGTAAACTTGATGAGTTGCCTCATACACTGGACTGGCAGAACTTGACTTTTCTTGATCTAAGTTATAGTGGAATCATGAAGTTACCTGACAGCCTCGGTTGCTTATCCTCTCTAGAGAGATTATATATGGCTGGAAATAGTTTTGAAAGCATACCAGAAAGCATCATAAATCTCTCTGGATTACGTTGCCTAGACGTAAGCAATTGCCAGAGGATTCAATATTTACCAATGCCTCCACTTAAAGGTGGACATTTAGATGCGCACAATTGCACATCACTGCAAGTATTCTCTTTTGAACCCATTCTCGGAAATGCTATACTGAAATGGAATGAGGTTTGTTTTACTCCCTTCTTTTTTATATCAGATATGATCCATTTTCTTTGTCAATCTTTCACCTTCTTACTTATTTTTCCTTCTTTATTCTTTATATTTGAAATGTTACATATCCTACGAGACAAAAAGGATTGGAAGACCCTACAAAGACAAATGAGAGTGAAGGATTGGGCCTTTTTCGCCGTTAAATTAAGTTAAAAAGTTATTAAGTATTTTTCCTCAAACCTCTTACCACCAAGGCAAGTTTTGTGTTGAGATCTCAATCCAATTCTTCGCTTATTATCCGTGTAAATATTTGGTCTTTTTGTCCTGTAGGGTAACTAGGGTCATAAGATTTGAACCCAAAAAACACTTAAGGTTCTAGGTTCAAACCTCAAGATGCTACATATCCTACAAGACAAAAAGGATTGAAAAACCCTATAAAGACAAATGAGAGTGAAGGATTGGGCTGAGGTTATAACAATTTATAACTATCATTTTTCCTTTTTCAGCGTTAAATTAAGTTAAAAAGTTATTAAGTATTTTTCCTCAAACTTTTTTAAGAGTTTAATATTTTGTCTTTAAATTGGCTACCCAAGGTGCTCTCTTAGCACAACTACCTTCTGTTACTCACTTAGTAAACCTTTACGATTATGGAGATAGCCAAATATTAACAGATTTAAAAAATATATATTAAAAATTGAACATTAAAATATTGAAATATTAAAATCTTGGAATTTAAAAAGAATAGATAAAACAAACTATGAAAAATCTGTGTCGAAATCAACTAAACAAGTTCCAAATATAATAGTTAGATGAATCTATTATAAAAGTCATGACTATCTTGAATAAAGGGAGAGTGAAGGTATTATTATTATTATTTTTGAAACTGAGATATTATTATTATTGTTATTTTTATTATTATAGAAAATCAATTTAATAATTTTAGAAGTTTGTAGGCAACACATTTCTCATGGGTATTGTCTTTTGATTAACTGAATACCTAAAATGATAATTTTTTTTTTTTTAAATGAGGACCAAAAATTAAAAACATTTGAAAATTATAACATGTCCATCAATTACAATCATTGAATTGATTGTAAGAGTGATTATTGAAATCAATCCAATTGTTGCAATTAATTTATGGGCAAAGTAATCCAACCAATAAAATAGCTAAATCCTTATAAAAAAAAGTAGGGAATGCTTTTTACTTAGTTGTGTTTAAAAGTAAGTTGATGTTAGAAATGCAATACTCATTTATTTTCGTTGTACAGTTGGATGAAGAATGCTTGGGCTTTCAGGCTTGCTATCCGGGAAGCCAAATTCCATATTGGTTTAATTTTCAACAGATGGGATCTTCTATAAAAGTGGAGCTGCTTCCATTAGATTTGATGACTATGGATCTTGTTTTTTGCGTTGTTGTGGCTCCGTCTCCTGATCATCAAGAAAGTTTTGGAATATGGAATATATATTGGGATTGCCAACTCAAATCTGAACATGTTATGGGCGGCTCTTTCCATTTACGCTATTTCCCATGTCATCGATGGGGGGATTCTCATATCATCTTTAAGTCAAATCACGTACTCTTGAAAACATGTCTTATGGGCCCCCATGAGAATGACGTATTCAAGGAAAAATTAAGTCACCAAGGATTATCACAGACTGAGATTCATGACTTATATTTCCACTTCAAAATCCACGATGACATAAAATACCACAAGATTATAAAATGTGGTGTGCATTTAATTTCTCGTCAATCGTCACCAAAACTTGGCCCAAGTTTATTTGGAGAATATAGCCAACCGATCACGGTTCATGACAAGTGTTTGGGGAGAGATGAACCACACCCCAAAAGACTAAAATTAATTGATTGATTGCTTCTATATTTGAATATCACTTGTAGTCCACAACAACTGTGAAGAGGAAGATGAAGCATAGCCCCAGAGATTGAAAATGTTCAAATTTTTTCCCGAACACCCAACTAGCTAGTCAAGGTAAATCTATTCTTCTTTATTTGAATATCACTAACCTAACTTGTAGAACTTGTTTTGTTTTGATTAATTGGTTTAACACATCAAAATCAAGTTAAAACATTTTACTATTTGTTTTGCAAAAATTATGATTGAAATAATTAATTGCAATATATCTATTTTTCACATTATGTTGTTGGATGCTAAATAGTGCATGTTCGTAATTGTGGAAGGCTTAAGAGTATTCCAAATTGCAGTAACTTGAATTCTCTGAGAGAGCTTTGTCTCTGGGGCTGCTCAAGTCTGGAGCTGTTGCCTGAGATGCCATGTAATATAGAAGAATTAAAGTTGGATTCCATGGCTATAGAAGAACTTCCCTCATCCATGAAGAATCTAAGAAGACTGGTTACACTGGATGTTAGTAATTGTAAAAGGCTTAAGAGTCTTCCAAATTGCAGTAAGTTGAATTCTCTGAGAGAGCTTTATCTCTGGGGCTGCTCAAGCCTGGAGCTGTTGCCTGAGATGCCATGTAATATAGAAAAATTAGAGTTGGGTTCCAAGGCTATAGAAGAACTTCCCTCATCCATGAAGAATCTAAGAAGACTGGTTATACTGGATGTTAGTAATTGTGGAAGGCTTAAGAGTATTCCAAATTGCAGTGACTTGAATTCTCTGAGAGATCTTAGTCTCTCCTATTGCTCAAGTCTGGAGCTGTTGCCTGAGATGCCATGTAATATAGAAGAATTATACTTAGATTCCATTGCTATAGAAGAACTTCCCTCATCCATGATGGATCTAAGTAGACTGGTTACACTGGATCTTAGTAATTGTAAAAGGCTTAAGAGTCTTCCAAACAGCGTTTGTAAAAGGCTTAGGACTCTGGTACTTAAAGGTTGCTGTAAACTTGATGAGTTGCCTGGACTGGCAGAACTTGACTTTTCTTGATCTAAGTTATCGTGGAATCATGAAGTTACCTGACAATTTCGGTTGCTTATCCTCTCTAGAGGAATTACATCTGGATGGAAATGGTTTTGAAAGCATACCAGAAAGCATCATAAATCTCTCTAGACTACGTTGCCTAGCCGTAAGCAATTGCCAGAGGATTCAATATTTACCAATGCCTCCACTTAAAGGTGGACTTTTAGATGCGCACAATTGCACATCACTGCAAGTATTCTCTTTTGAACGCATTCTCGGAAATGCTATACGGAAATGGGATGAGGTTTGTTTTACTCCCTTCTTTTTTATATCAGATATGATCCATTTTCTTTGTCAATCTTTCACCTTCTTACTTATTTTTCCTTCTTTATTCTTTATATTTGAAATGTCATTTGTTTATGTTGGAACCTTAGCCCAATCTCACCTTCTTACTTATTTTTCCTTCTTTATTCTTTATATTTGAAATGTCATTTGTTTATGTTGGAACCTTAGCCCAATCCTCCGCTTATTTATCGCCGTAGAGTTTTGACCTTTTTGTTAGGTAGTGTCTTGAGATTTGCTAAGGTTTGAACCCGAGACCTGAAGTATCTTTTGAGTGCAAACTTCTTACCACCAATGCAAGTTTTGTGTTGAGATCTCAGTCCAATTCTTCGCTTATTATCCGTGTAAAGATTTGGTCTTTTTATCCTATAGGGTACCTAGGGTCATAAGATTTGAACCCAAAAAACACTTAAGGTTTTAGGTTCAAACCTTAAGACGCTACATATCCTACAAGACAAAAAGTATTGGAAAACCCTATAAAGACAAATGAGAGTGAAAGATTGGGTTGAGGTTATAACAATTTATAACTATCATTGTTCGTTTTTCAGCGTTAAATTAAGTTAAAAAGTTATTGAGCTTTTTTCCTTAAACTTATTTAAGAGTTTAATATTTTGTCTTTAAATTGGCTACCTAAGGTGCTCTCTTAGCACCACTACCTTCTGTTACTCACTTAGTAAACCTTTACGATTATAGAGAAAGCCAAACATTAACAAATTTAAAATATATATATATATTAAATATTGAACATTAAAATATTGAAAATATTAAAATCTTAGAATGTAAAAAGAATAGATAAAACAAACTATGAAAAATCTTTGTCAAAATCAACTAAACAAGTTCCAAATATAATAGATAGATGAATCTATTATAAAGGTCATGACTATCTTGAATAAAGGGAGAGTGAAGGTATTATTATTATTTTTGAAACTGAAATATTATTATTATTGTTATTATTATTAGTAAAGAATATCAATTTAATAATTTTAGAAGTTTGTAGGCAACACGTTTCCTCAAGGGTATTGTCTTTTGATTAACTGAATACTTAAAATGATAATTTTTTTTTTTTAAATGAGGACCAAAAATTAAAAACATTTGAAAATTATGACATGTCCATCAATTATAATCATTGGATTGGTTGTAAGTGTGGTTATTGAAATCAATTCAATTATTGCAATTTATGAGTAAAGTAATCCAACCAGTAAAATAGTTAAATCCTTATAAAAAAATAGGGAATGCTTTTTACTTGTGTTTAAAAATAAGTTGATGTTAGAAATGCAATACTTATTTATTTTCATTGTATAGTTGGATGATGACTACTGGGGCTTTAGGGCTTGCTATCCAGGAAGCCAAATTCCATATTGGTTTAATTTTCAACAGATGGGATCTTCTATAAAAGTGGAGCTTCCATTAGATTGGTGGATGACTATGGATCTTGCTTTTTGCATTGTTGTGGCTCCGTCTCTTGATCATGAAGAATGTTTTCGAGAACACGATATATTTTGGGATTGCCAGCGCAAATCTGAACATGTTATGGGCTGCTCTTTCCATGGATGCTATTTCCCAGGTCATCAATGGGGGGATCCTCATATCATCTTTAAGTCAAATCACATAATCTTGAACACACTTACTATGGGCTCCTTCCGAATCAAGTATTCAAGAAAAAATTTAGTCAACAAGGATTATCACAGACTGAGATTCATGACTTTTATTTCCGCTTCAAAATCCACCATCGCATAAAATACCACAAGATTATAAAATGTGGTGTGCATTTAATTTCTCGTCGATCGTCACCAAAACATGGCCCAAGTTTATTTGGAGGATATAGCCAACCGATCACGGTTCATGACAAGTGTTTGGGGGGAGATGAACCACAACCCAAAAGACTAAAATTTTAAGATTATTTTTCAAAGCTTCCAACTAATCAAGGTAAACCATTTGCTTAACTCTATATCATTGTTGTAAAACTTAGCAAATGGATCCGACTACTCACCAAGAACGTAGTTGTGGTTTTCCATTGACTCGAGAACCTCTAAATCGGGAGTTTAACTCGCTACAGATGAATAGTCATCGAGTTGGGCTGAGTACGGTCTAGCTCAATTAACTTAGCGAGTACTTGACCTAAACAGGTTTTATAAGACAGGTTTACTCGGTAAGTACTCGACTCAGGTCAACTTAGTGAATGCTATGCTAAAGTTGTTTTTGAAATTATATGAAATAAGGTTTATGTTGTTTTGTAGCCATATGATTATATTTTGATTCTATGAATTTTTTTTTATAAATATTTTTTATAGATTTTGATTAAGTATGACAGTCGGTCAACAGGTTGACCACTGATCAATAGTCAAATCAAGTACTCATCAAGTAGTCAAATACTCGATACTTGCTAGGTTGCCTAGCGACTGGCGAGTTCTTACACATTGCTCTATATTTGAGTATCACGAACCAAACTTGTAGTCCAACACACAACTTATCAAGGTTGAAAACATTCAAATTTTTTCTAGCGCTAGCAAGTAATTATGGTAAATTAATTGATTGATTGCTTCTATATTTGAATATCACTTGCAGTCCACAACAACTGTGAAGAGGAAGATGAAGCATAGCCCCTAAGACTGAAAATGTTCAAATTTTTTCCTGAACACCCAACTAGCTAGTCAAGGTAAATCTATTCTTCTTTATTTGAATATCATTGACCTAACTTGTAGAACTTGTTTTGTTTTGATTAATTTGTTTAACACATCAAAATCAAGTTAAAACATTTTACTATTTGTTTTGCAAAAATTATGATTGAAATAATTAATTGCAATATATCTATTTTTCACATTATGTTGTTGGATGCTAAATAGTACTTTTTTTTGGGGGGATATTATGAAAAACCTTTAGAAAAAAAATTAATCAAACATTAATCACACTTTTTAAACTATTAGATAAACCTATAGTTGAAAAATATTTAATAGTGTTAAAAATAAAGGAGAAACATAGTCGAATAAATAAATTTATTAGTTTAATACTAAGAAGATGAGAGCCATATTATCCCTAAAACCTATAATAGAGAAAATGGTTTTGATGTAATGATAAAACCAAAAAGGCCCACTCACTTGCCTTATTAAAAAGGTTATGGGTCAAACTCATAACTCCCACTATATGTGGACAATTTTTCCTATGTATGTGGGTTGTTACATCGCTTCTTTTAGGAGTTGATCTCTGAATTATGTATTAAAGTCATATCGTAATTGGTCTCGACAGCACCCTAGTTGGTCTCATAATCAAAAAAATAAATAAATCTTATAATAATAATAAAAAAAAACTAAGAAATACAAATTTAAGAATTAATTAAAAGGGATAATCCCAATTCCCCCCCGTAGTTTGATGAAATAGCCAAAATCCCCCTTTGCTTTAAAAAATCGCTAATATCCCCCTCTTGATTTACAAAATGGATAAAAAAAACCCCTTGTAGTTTATTAAAATATTCAAAAAACTCTTTACCGTCAATTTGAACATTAAAAGTCAATAGTTGACAGTTAATGTGGAAGGGCAAAACTGTCCAAGTGAAATAAAATATAAAAAATATAAATATTTAATAAAATAATAATTTAAGATTTAAAAAATTTGAAAACAAATCTCCACCGTCCACCTTTAAAATGTACGTTGGTGATCAAAACTATTAAAAAAAGTTTAAAAAATTAAAAAATAAAACTAAAACCTACAACACTCTCTCTTCTTCCTCTCTTTCTTCTTTTTCTTCTTCTTCCTCTCTCTCTCTTCTTTCTTCTCTCTCTTCTTCTTCTTCTTCTTCTTCTTCTTTTATCTCTTTCGGCGGTACCTAAACTCGGTTTTCGACCTTCGATCTATGAGTTTTCGATACGGAAACCCATAAATCGATCTGGGTTTCCGTCTATGGGTTTCCGACGTGAAAACCCAGGGATCTCTGGGTTTCCGACACGAAAAACCCATAGATCTAACGAGTTTTAGCATTGAAACCTAGAGATCTCTTGGTGTTCCCATCGGAAACTCGTAGATGGGTTTCCGGTGTGAAAACCCAGAAATCTCTGGGTTTCTAGTGCTGGAAACCCAAGGATTTCTGGGGTTTCCGACGCAGAAAACCCAACCTAAAATTTTTTTTGGTTTTGTTTTTGTTTGTTATGTGTTGTTATGTTTGATGATATTGTTACAATATTAAGGGGTTTGTGTTATGTTGTTGTTGCGTTTGATAATGGTTTGGTTGAATGGAGATGAGTGAAGGTGTCTGGGTTGGATGATAGATGATGATGGTGTTATGCATGGTTACAGTGTTGAGAGCAGTTCGGTCTTTTCGCTCATTATTATAGTCAGAAATCAACTCTCACTAATAGAGTTAACAAAAGGGGTAAAATGAGATTTCTGGAAACTATAGGGGGGTAATTAGCGATTACGTTAAACTAAAGGGGAAAAATTAGGGTTATCCCTAATTAAAAAGAAAACTTGAATAGCGTATCAACCACTTTTTCTCTATCTCTCACATCTCCCTTTTGGTCTCTCTACATCTTCTCTTCTTCGATTCCCTCACTAACGCCATCCATCTCTCTACTCTCTCTTCGTTTCCTCTCCCCATTTCTCCACTTATCTCTTCTTTCTTTCTTTCTTTCTCCCCTCTCCATTCTCTACTTGACCCTCATCATTCTCTTTGCTCCCCTCTACCTTCCTTCGCATCGAATGGTGGCGATTGAACGGCCTCTTCATCTTTGTTAATGCCTCTTTATGAGATGTCATCATGGTGCTCTCTTCTCCTTTTCTTCTCTTTTCATTTTGGGTTTAATGATAGGCTAACTTCATCAAATGGAGCTATTTGCTCTATCAACGATGGAGCGATGCTACATTTCTGAAGGAGTAGATTGCTCCATCCAAATGGAGCAGTTTCATCTACTTTTTCTTTTTTTTTTAATTTAACTTTTGTTTGTGATTGATTTGTAGGTTGTTGGGTGTTTTAGGGTGGATTTCAATTGTTGGGTGGTGGCGGCTGGGTGGGTTTCAACTAGTGGATGTGTTTGAGGATGAGTTTTTGGTTTAATTGGTTGAAGAAATTTAGGTTTATTTTATTGTAGAAATCTGGGTTTGTTTGCTTGAAAGAATCTAACACCTTTTTTTAGTTTTTTTTTGGGATAAGTTTTGGGTTTATTTAGGCTGGTAAATGACTTTCAAGATGAGTTTTAGATTTATTTGGTTGAAGAAATTTGAGTTCATATACTTTAATGAGGATAGTTCAGTCATTGTACAAATTTAACGGTATGATGGGAATTTCATATAGACTTAGCAAAGGTAATCTAGTCATTTCACGATTTTGGATGCAGATATGTTGCTTTCTAGATGAAAACCTACAGTACGAGCTGTTTACCTAATATTTTAAAAAACGAGACTAAATTTGCTTTAGTTTATTTTTTAGGGGTCATTTTCCTAACATTCCTTTTTTTAATAGCATTTATGAAGTAACCACTAAAACCTAAATCATTATGTGGGTGAATATGGACTTTCTCCCACATTGAACGATGGTTGTTGGAAATTTGTTTGAGTCAATAAAATTGTTTTATTCTTATTTGTGCCATTTTTATATTCTTAGTAACATGATGTTAAATTTTGTTATTTCTATGCTAATGAATTTCATGATAATTAAATTAGGAAGCCTATTAAGCTCTTGAATTTGATAGTTTAAAGATTGAGCAGTATTGCTAAATTTAAAAGTTATTTGTGTTTATATGATTTTTTATTATGAAAATGCAATCTTGTTATTGCTATGGAGCATATTCCAATAAAAAAACATCTAATCAGTAATTTATAATTAATAAGTACAAAATTAAAAATTTTAGTACATCATTTGTCGATTATTTTAACTATTACCTTGAAATATTGTGTGATTTATGCTGTCCTAGTTAAAGAAAAAATAAATGTTTCAAAATATCTTAAATCAATATACCTTAGCATTTATATTGTAGAACAAAATCGGAGAAATAACAAATCTATTATAGAAAATAGTTTTTAATCTTATATTGTTTTAAATTAACTGCACTCATGTCTGTTTTTGTCTCTAGTTATTCTTTGTAAACATTGAAGTATTTTCCATGAAGCCATAATCGTTTTAACATGAATTTTTCAAAAGCAGAACTTTATGAAAGTTCTATCATTTGTATAACGATTTTTATAATTGATTTTTATCATCTGAAGTTCCCATGAAATTTTATATTTGTTTCCAATAAGGATAGACTTATAACTTATTGTTTTGATAATATGAGGGCAAATTATGCTATTTCGAAACATATTATGCTGTTTTCTTTATATTTGATTTATGTTTGATTTTTTAATCACCACCTCTTTTTACTGCTTATGATCTCCAGATGGTTGAGACTTCGTGTGTGCAAGTAGCTTGGATTTATGTTCTCTAGATGATTTATGTCTGATTCTGTTGGCCGTTAGCTTGGATTTTGCTTGGGGTAGTCCTCTTGTGCCTTCTTGAACATTTCTCTCCAAAATTTAAATTCAGCTGATATATGTATTCTATAAACATTTTTGTGTTCGTTTCAGACTCAATTTCACATTCATGTTTTTTTTTTTTTTTTGTAATTTTTGTCTTATTTAATTTGATTTTATTTGGTTTGTATCGTAATAATTTTATGCATTTCTTGAGGAGTAAGGTTCATTATATTCCCTCCTAACTAGGTATGACTATTTATTTATTTATTAATAAAATTACCCTCATTGTCGAGGTTCACTAAATAATTGGACGGAAAATACTAAAAATCCCTTTTAAATGCAAAATAATGTCAATCAACACCAACTTTTCAAAAAATTCAGATGTGTTTGTCGAGCAGGTCGCAAGCAGCAGAAAACTGGAGAAACACTCGGATAACTTGTATTCCATAGTCCAATGTCTAGGAGAACGTCTCAAGGATTATGTCGGTTGATTAAACAAGAAACAAGTATCGATCCCTAACTAGACTGTTTCCACTATAATCTCTACTTTTAGGAAGGGATTGCTCCATGACTTTGACCTCTACAAATGGTTGACAAAGTATTCTTCCAAGACTATGAAGGATGTGCTCACCAAGGCGTGAGCACAAATTAAATGGGAAGAAGATGTAGCTAACCATCAGCAGAAGGGATCAAACATTAGGAGGGATAGTAGAAGTACACAACCATATAGTAAGGCAATTCTAGTAGCTCCTACAAACCAAAACTGTAACCCACCAAAGGAGGGGATAATAGATAGGAAAGGCGTCGACCGTATGATCGATCAACTAGGCAATATGATCGATCAGATAGGCCACTAAATTAATAATATTATATATAATTAGTATATAATTAAATTATTAAAAACTATAAAATTCTCATTGTTTGAGAGGGCCATGGCCCTTATGGATTACCCTCTCTCTTTGCCACTAATGAAACAGATGAATTACGAAATTCATTAGAAATTGAGACTATATTGCTCTGGATATTATGATATACGATAAGGTTCTTAAACTATTAATTAAATATGCTGACATAGAAATTATTGGTGAAAAATTAAGGCAAAGCTAAAGTCATTTCAAACTTAAAATTCTGGACCTACAGTCATGATATTTAATGACATCAAACTTATTTTATAGATTTTGTTCCGTACGAAATAAAATAAAGAGCTTGTAAAATCCAGTTTGATTATAAATAATCTTTGAATATCCCTTCATAATTTAGAGAAAATAATTATGAGCTTAATGGCCCTGTAGTGTCAAATCTAAACACAATTGGTGTCTAATTTTGCATTTAAAAAGACATAAAATTACACCATTGTAAAGTATTTGAATATTCTACTAATTTTTTTTTAATACATTATCTTCAAAATGTGATGATGTAACAGTTAAAAATTACTCTAAATCTTGTAAATTTATGCACTACTAATTGAAAAAAAAAAAAAAAATCTAGTGCCATGTGTTGAGGATCTAACTTTAGATTCAATAAGAAGCCTTAATTACCCCAAAATCACACTACAAACAAGATAGACTTTGAATCAAACAATCCATAGAATTAGACAAATTGATCTTCTAGAATCAAATTACGGATTGACTTTAATCTCGCCCAAATGATTCCAAGTATTGCTACTTAGAAAAACCGAAAAACAAGAGATAATTGCCTCACTAAGAAGCCGTAAAACATCCAAAACCAAGCTTTCTTTTTCTCTTTTCTTTCCCTCTTTCTATCTTCTGTCACCACTCTCTATCTTAATATGTGACATTAAAACATAATGGTGTAATCCCGGTGCTTAAGTCATTACAATTAAATGAACTATGAATAGGTGAGTCAAAACGTTTTATTACAATTACAATTACAATACATATTATACTTTTCAAATACAGATGAATACTTTTGATAAAGCATATTACATTTTCTAAATAGGAAGATAATACTTTTAATACAATCGAACAATGTACAGAAGACACATATTTGAGGATACAAAAATCAATTAAATAAAATATAATAAAAAGTAATGTTAGAAAACCAAGGTTTCATTTGATTATTTAAAAGAACCGATCAAAGTATTTTTGAAATAAAACATATAATATATAAAAGCAACATATAAGGTTTACTTACCTCTTCCGCTTATCCCAATAGAGAAAATAACTTTAAGAATTAATCCCTTTTATCAACCTAAAATCACATTACGAAACTCACATTTATATAAATTTATAAGAAATCATAACTTACTAAATTAATCTAATTATAAATACTATTAAAATTCACTACTATCAATACTGCCTCTACTAATGCAGTCCACTTTCTCTATTTTTAATAAATTGTATATAAAACCAATAATCCCGAAAATGTATATATATGTTCTCAAGACTCAGAATAAATACCATAAAAACTTTCAGCCTTAAATATCTCTGTTAACCTATCAACTTAAACCTCTGAATCTAAATCAAGGTTGTATCAACATGAATTTCGAAACTGAACAGCCCTTGATATCTGAATTTTTAAAAATTAACCGCTTCATAAAAATCCTCAAAACTTTAAGGGCTTAAAGAAGACTCATAATGGTTCATATGAAAATTTAATGAGACTAAAATAAAATCAATTGCATGTCCAAAAATTTTGAGATTCAACCTAGTTCAGTGCTGTCTAGGTTTGTTATTTCACTGAGTCAGAGGTGAACAAAATTTCTTATTAATTACACACTTATCATATGACCATGAAATTTTCCAGGCTATAACCTAACATCCTAATGATCATTTATACCAAATTTCATAATTTTATGAGCAGTATAACTGACCTAACTAAATTCTCTAATTCATCTAATTGTTTCAAAATAAAACATTCCAACAGTCATTAATTAATCTAAAATAATTCATATAATTTTAATCTAACATCGAAACACTAAAAACCTAAATATATGATCCCACAAACCTATCATACCATAAATTTAAGAACCTGAAATGAAAAAAAGAACACTTACTTGATTTGCAATCAACTTTCACAATCAATTTTGAACTCTAAACTCCCTATGGTTGAGAGTTTAACTTTATTGATGGAGAAGAGAATTTTGAATGATATATGAGAGTTGGTAGCTGTGAATAGAAAAATTAAGTTTTATATGAATGGCTTCAAACCCTAATAGTAATTAGGGAAAGTATATAAATATAAATATAAATATATATATATTTGGTTTTTTTTTTTTCTATTCTTTCTATTCTTTGCATGGGCATTGAATTCACCCAATTGAGCTTTTGTCCAATTAGTTTAACATTATTATACAACTTCGGCTTACACTCAATTTGGGCCAGTTTATTAATTCTTATTTGGGCTCAAATAATCTCTAGGGTCCATTTCGATTCAAGTTTTACAATTAAGTTTTAATGTCACTTATTATTGGTTTGAGACAAAAATGTTCCTGATATAAAAAGGATGTTTTAGATTATTCTAGTTAAATCACAAAGGCAAAGAAAGAGAGAGAGAGAGAGCAACAACAGAAAAAAGAAAGACAGAGAGAAAAGAGAAAGAGACAGAGAGCAGCGATAGAAGATAGAGAGACGGAAAGAAAAGAAAAAAGAAAGGTTGGTTTTGGACGTTTAAGCTTTTGACGTTTATTGTAAGTTTTGATACACTTGAACTAGTAAACTTTTTTTTCTCTTTGAAAAAATGACAAGATCCCGAAAGATCCATTTCGGGACCAGAAGTGGTCCATGTCGTTACCAAAAATAGACCAATTTGGGTTCAAATTCCGACAAACTGGGGACTATAACTGACCTATTTAGGATTATTTATTGCTTACTGTTTTTTGACAAACTGAGGACTATAACTGACCTATTTAGGATTATTTATTGCTTATTGTTTTTTTGATCGTGTTTACATTTTTCTTAGTTAATTAAATGTATGTATTCATTGACTTTTTTCTAAAAAAAAATTTAAATATAAATGTTCGATGCCTTTTTTTTTTTTTTTTTTTAATTTACATGTTCACTAACATATTCTCCCACATGTACATTGTCATTTTTTGTATGATTGAAATTGATGAAAATAATGAATGAACAAATTTTATTCCTTGTTCAGAATTGGTCCCTTTTTGGTCCTGAATTCACCCTCTTCTGCTCCCGAAGCAAAAACTACACATCATTATCATCAAAGCAGTACATTTCTGCGGCAAAGATTCGCTTGATCCAAGTCATATACCAGCATCATAGAGCTCAGTTGACTGCATCACCAGCACCAACTCTTCACACGTCAAATTCCTAGAAACTATTAACCCTTTCAAGTTCGCTCCAACATATACATATCCTTTGTCTGGAGCATCCTCCCACATTGGCCATGGTACGATACCAGGAGTCAAACACGTTCCATTTCTCTATGACAACAAACTTCTCTATATTAATAATAAATTTACATTTATCAATTTTAAGAATTTAAGAAAAATATATCAATATGTCCCAAGACTAATAAAATGTAGTCTCGAAATTAATTAAATAACTTATATAAAATCATAACAAATGAGTTTCAAATTAAGTCAAAATAGGTTTGGAATAACCCACTTTTTGGATATTCAAGGAAATCTTTGTCAAAACGTAGAATCTCTCGAGACTTATCGAAATCTCCAATCTAGTCTCTATCAAATCCATCTGGAGCCGCACTGAGGTACTCCACCAACCACCTACTCACTCTCTTTTCTTGTGTAAGAACCACTTGTGATTTGGTGTCTTTGTTATTTTGAAAATCAAGGAATCGGCGAAAACATGAGTGTGGCAGCAATGCGTTGTGTATGTGAGCAGCAGCAGCAATTGTATAGAGTAGAAAAGGTAATAAATGAAAGGAGGGAAGGTAAGTTTTACCCAAGCGTAGTGACAGTACATTCTATATAGTGAAGTGAAGCACAGGCAGATAAATCAACAGAAGAGAAATAATAAATAAAACTTTAAATGGGTGAAGAAGGGAAGCATAGCCCCCATGCAAATAATGTCAAATGGATATGTGTTTGATTGTGGGGCAAGGCAAACCAACCCTTGCCCCCACAAGCCTGGGGTTGTCTTGTTCTGTCAGTTCCCTCTCTCTTTTTACCATGAAAGCTTTATGTTTTATCTCGTTGCTTCTTCCTTTCAATTACTTGATTTTCCTCCATGCCAATCCCATGCTCAGCCTCTGATACTTCAGACCTATCAAACGGGCTGGGCTGCACTCTCTACAAATCCAACTGGACCATTTAATGCTACCATCAACTTTGCAGTGATAAACGCATCAAGAAATTGCTTCCTTCTTATATCAAGGTCAAGGCAAGCATGAGTATTAAATACACATGTAGACATTACAATCACCAGCAGCTGGGACCTTTTTACCATGTTAACACATTTTTAATTACTGTAAAATGTATATGACAGCAATTAAGAGCTACATCTAAAAGGTAATAGGAACTTTCTATCTATAACCATCAAAATTCAACTACATACACTACCCTTTAAGCTAGCTTATTAGTTTCAGGATTCATATGCAAATCTTTTAAGCTAGCTTATTAGTTTCAGAATTCATAAACTTGTATTGTACGTACAATGCACTTGAGCATAATAGCCAGGTTAAACACTAGTATACAATCCCCAACTTGAATTTGAATGTAATTAGGATTTGTAATCAATTACAATATTGCTTTCGCACAAACAATAATAACTTAAGTTTGCTATCTCCATAAATAAGCTTTGATCAACCAAAAAATAAGTGTATAAACAGAGACAAAAAATACTTAAATTTGCTATTTCCTATCAATAAGAGCATTCTGATCAACAAAGAACCAAGTGTTTGTGTTTTAGAGTAAAACATGTACGGAAGGCATGATTAGTAGGCAAAGAATTAACTTATAGACTAATGATCTCGTTTGCTTTACAAGGCCACAAGCTATGTCAACAGAGGGAAAATAAACAAATAAGTGGGCTAGCACTAGCAGACTAACGATACAAGAAACCTATTGTAGGTTGAAAGAGCACCTGCACTGAATCTACTGATAAGCTCTCTATGCAGGCACACACCTTAGACAATTGCCCAAAACCTTTTTCTACAAATTAGCACAGTTTCCATCTTCTTCTCTTTATTTTCAAGAGAATGCAATTCAACATCCCACAAAAATTTTGGTGCAAGATCATGGATTCTTGATGTGATTGACTCTTCATCTCTAATTATAATGAATCCCTGCAAAATAAAATTGTCAGCAAACATTTAAATCATTTCTAATCTGGCATATGATATCCTAATATTAAAAACAATGTCAAGAATTCAATTTATATAGCCAAGCTCAAGATAATATAGTGGAACCAAAATCAAACAACGAAATCTAAAACTCATTCAATAATTCCACTTCCTAATTTAACTTCCAGTCTAACTTCTGAGACTGGAGTGGAAAGAGTCTGTGTACAGTATGAATTTCAGTTCAGGTCATATATGGCTTACCATGTTTTGACATTATGACATGATATAACCAAAAACTCCTTTTTTTTCTCAAATGATACCAACATAGAATACTAATATTATCAACCCATATACATTGTGTCTAAAAGAATGTTCTTTTCCCAGAAGTATTACCAGATGGAACTATATGTTTGGAGCGCTTGAGAATCCTCATGTGTGCTACAGGGAGGATGAGTAACTTATTGCTACTTATTGCAGAAATAAACAGTATGATATCCAAGAAGCTTGCACTAACACTAAAAAATTGTGTTGTCTACAAAATGTCACAAAATCCTTATTCTACACGTAATTTTGTTTTGGATGAAACCTTATTCTACAAATTTTGTTTTGGGTGATAACTGTCATTATAAATCCAAACATACTATGTAGCACAGGAATAGAGGTCAAGATAGCTGGAAGCATAGCGTTAGCATTTGAACAAATCCTATTTTATTATTTCAATGACTTTGAATATCAAAATTTATCTTTCTAACGTAAGCATAATATACATTTACCTGAGGTCGTATTATACGGTCCATCTCCAGCATAAGATCCTCCAATGAGCAACCTTCTCCATTGTTTCTGTAGTGAGAGAAGAGATGACTGGCATGCAACAGATCATATGAGCGTGGATACGTAGAGAATGGCTCACACCTGAAATTTAAACATACAAAAACAAATATTATTATTTTATAGCAAACTTAGTATATTATGTGCTGATGCTCCAAGTAGTATTATAACACAAGCTAGTAATACGAATGATTATATCTACATATATCTTACCAATCATGGAAAGCACCTAAGAGACCCCTGTCATAAATTGCAGACAAGGTATTCTTCATACTCACAGGAACCATATTCATCACCCAGACAGGCAACGAGCTCAAAGCCACAGCAAAACCGCCACAAAAAGCATTCATATCCATGACATTTCATATTTCTGTCTCATTCACATTCATCAGTTTCCAGTAACTCCTAACTTGATTTGGCCAAAAGATAGTGTCCAAAGTAAACTACTCTTGACTGATACCTGTTCAAGATATATCAGAAAGTGTCATGTCAGACAAACAATGCTTCAGATACAATGTGGCTCTTCTAATTTCAAAGTAGTCCTAGCCACAGAAGCCAAATGCATGTATCTATCTGTCTGTTGCATGTTAACTGTCCTCAAAAATTTGTTTACAAGTTAAAAAAGAACAATCAATAAGAAAAACAATGCAATACTAACATAATCAAAAGAGAAGAGAACTAAATTTCAAATCTCAAACCCAATATGTCCTCATTGTTTGCCCAGTTCTTTTTCCAGAAGTTTACGCTTCGTATCCTTTGATAGTGTGATAATTTTAATATCTTACAGCTGATAATAACTGGCTTAAGAAATCGAATTTAGACAATCAATTTTGATTTATGGAAAAGGAGTTAATTACTAAGAAAGCCATTGATTTGAGCAAGAAAAATATGAGCGAAAAAGTATTGGTCAATTCAAGCTTGAGTAAATGGTCAGCAGCAAGCAACTTTAAATGTTATAACAAACGAAAATACTACAAAATATTCTTTGCTTGTGCTTCAGTAATGATGAAGTGTTACATGCATCAAACACAGCGACATTTAACTCGAGCTGAAGGAGTAATGTCCAGATTGCAGGATTCAACAAAAAGGGTAATGATAATCAAGTTACATGTATGGTAGGAGGAAAGAGATTAAACAAATCATGCTAAAAAAACCTAGGAAATTGACCCAAAAGGCCCCCCGATGATAGTTCCAATATCATAGAGGATGATAAAAGTTTTTCAAGTGCAGTACGAATCAATATCATGAGTCATGACGAGGACAAATAGGTCAGATATGAACGCGAATATTTTAAAGAAACTTATATCTTGAACCAAACAATGATAAAGCAAATGAAGTATAACTTGCATGACATCTTATCTCAAAACTAAAAGCTCATGAAACATGAAAGATTCAAGAGGATATTATAGTCAGATAAACCAGGTGCCAGGGGACGTAATGATATACAAAAATAAGAACTAGCTCCCTTAACTTCAAAAGAAATGTACCTATTTTGCTGAGTGTCTCTGAGTATACAGAGAGACGCTCTGGTCTGGGAGGAAGGTTCTGGGAGTTTTTTGGTGCAGTTATTTGTACACAATTTCCAAGAGGCGTATTCCATGGAGGTTTAGAATCATCTACAGCATCACAGGGATTTATGAGCTTCATATCCACATTCTGCATGAGGCATGACGGATTTTCTTCTTTGATCCAGATTGCTGTCTGAACTTTTTGGGCAATTAGTTTCCAGCACATTGCTGTAGTCAGGTTTACCAACTTATTCCAAATCAATAGAAAATCTTTGTCTTTCCTATAAGCAGGTGGAGCAGAATAAACAAAATATCCATTAGGTCGCAGAAGACGATTGACTTCTTTGAGTAAAATTCCATCTGTTACATGTGAAAGAAGCAAAAGTATATTAGAGAACTCAACAACTCAATGTTTCAAACCTCACTAACATACAAACAAGCCTTCACCATGTCAAATATAATACAACAACATACTGCATGTTTATACTAGTGAATTATTCTAGTATTATGCCAAAAAAATTACACATAAACTTTATAGTTTAATTTCTATCATTAAAATATTAAAACAGCCAAATAGAACTATGCCAAGACAACCAAAATCACATACTGCAAGTCATCTGTGTACAATTATTTACAATTTATCATGTATTAACGAAGGTCCTGTATTAATTTACTTGTTAGACCCTGGAGACACAAAAGTACTAAATCTAAATAATTAGAAGTAGTAACTCAAACTATAAACCAATCAAGAAAATATAATAAAATAAAACGAGTAATGATATTTGACCTTTACAGAATAACACTGTTAGAAAGCTTGATATTATTGGCTGCGCTCTTACCCTGTAAGCTTAAACTTATGGTTGTAGTGATTACTTAACATGGGATCAAGTTGGATTTACCAAATGTGCCTAATCTCCATTTCCCCCATATGATTGTATTTGTGTTTCTTAATGTTTAAGCCACTAGGCAAGTCTATTGGTCTTACATGTGAGTAAATGTGTTAAAAAGTACAAATTTGCCTTTAAAATTAAGCTTTTGGACTTATCAACCTAATAAAAAAATAGAAGATTTGGTACACATAACAACAGAAAGGGGTTCTAAAGCAAATCCACCTGTATTAACACAATCGCACATATTGAGTTTACTAGATACCATAATGTAGGAATTAGGTAAAACACATTAGATCAAGCTTTCTTACTTTATCCTATCATCCCCTGATAAGGCCAGTTATCAAACAAAAGACCACCTGAAAACCACATTAATTTGAGTGAAGTCACACACAATCAACGTATCAAGCTTTTTGGAATTCAAAGTCTTGATCACAAACTCCGTCCCTAGGAGACTGGAAATATGTGACCCTTAGAGTTGTAATATTTTTACATCAAAAGTTGGTCAAAAAGAAAATAAGTGATAACAACACAAACACACACACAGCAAAAGACAAAAGAAATGTCAAACCCTTAGAACTCATGGCAACAAACGACACACTTTATAAGGCCATAACGCTAACAACAGTATCTCATCTAAGTATAGTGACAGCTACTCTCAAACTCAGTCTTAGCAGAGGTCATCGATATGGACATTTATATCAACACCAATACAGCATCTAAAGGCATGCAGAAACATGACAAAATGTTTGTTTCACAAAACATTACTTCTCAGCAATCAGTAGATAACCTTAAGTGGTCATAAGACTAGAAGCTATTATTTATTATCTTCCAAAATGGATGGCATACTATGAAAAATAATTCTGAAAATGTAGTAATTTAAAGATATGAAAATGTTACAGTGGTAATACACACACAAGTACCATTCTCATGCCAATCAACACGACACCTTGAACAATGCACCATCTCAAAGGAGCTAGTGGGATAAGGCAGCTGTTTTGTGGCCAAGGCAGCGATCATCGCACCAATGCCTCGCTCCAAAGCAAACTGAATCTGGTTTTCAGGTGGCCATCTTATCGGCAACTTATAATCAGGTGGGGGTGGGACCAAGCAGAACAAACGTTTTTCAGGTGGAGGGCAATGTCTCTCTAATTCTTCTTTTCTAGATGTATCCAAGAAAGGCAGCAAGGTTTTCACATACGAGGGATCGTGGCAAGGGATGTATTCATTATAACTAATGGGACATACATTCATCCCACTTTCCGGGATCATAACTCGCGTTTTCCGCTCACTTAAACCTACTTTATTTGTAAAACTCCTACTACTACTACCTGCAACTACTGCAACCAAATTAGCTTAACATAACATAACATTAATCTGAGTGAGGAAAGCAAAGAAACGCATACCAGCTGGTGAAGATGAGGAATTGGAGGAGTTGTCCTGGGAGACGTAGATGGGAGGATTGTTGCCAAAGATGGTGCCCAAGTAGAAAGAGCCCACCATTAAAAGAAGAGCCACCATTATCATCTGCCCTGCTTTCGAATCCAAAGCTGAACCCAACGCATACCCACCCATTTTCTCTTTCTCTTTCTCTTTCTCTTATCTACAAAAAGGGTGACGTAGTAGATCTGAACAAAATTGATTGAATAGGTCATGCATCATGATTTGATGATATTCGATTCAGAATCAGCTTCACTTCAATAAATAAATAGCAAAACAGCTATACACAAGATGAGAAACACTAACTACTTTACCTTACCAGACTTGCCACGCCCGCTCTGTTATCCACTTGGAATCCCTTTGTTGTTATTTTTCCTTTTAACCACTTATTTATTTATTGTTATTACTATTATTACATTACTGAAACTTATCTAAAAAATAATCGTGATCAAACAGCATCGAGCACTGGTGGCACGCTCGGAGAGTAGCTCCTATACATGAAGGAGTGACCCACATACAGATGGAAGTGAGTCCACACATAGGAGAGAGAAACAACTACTGCTGCCAATGGGTGTCCAACCCACAACTTAGGTGATAAGTGAGTGTGCAATGCGCTAACCACTGCTTCGCTACAACTTTTGATTATTATTCCCTTTTTGAAACTCGCTTTTAATTGAATTTGATTCAAACAGTAAGATGTTTTTTATTTTTTTGTAATTTCACAGAGACTTACATGTTGGTTTTTTCCTTTTTTAATCATAACACCAATCAAATCCAATGTTTATCAGAAGCTAACTAGTTTGTTATAAATACAATTGTCACTGTACTAGATAAACCCCCTTATACTTAGGTTCCATTTAGTGCGTAGGATTGGATTTAATAGAATTAGAGATAGTAACGGATCGGATCTAGATGGCCCTGCTCAAAACTCTACAAATAAGTGCAAATATTGTCTCCACCAGTTGAAAATCAGACGCCAAGAGGGTATGAAGTAATTTACTCGTATTAGCATAATTGGTTCTTTTTTTTTTTTGACATATATTAGCATACTTGTAGAATTATATGATTATTTTGTGTATTAGTTGTAATAATCATTGTCCTTAAGATAGTAGATAATAATAATTTGAATTTGAATTAGAAAATTAGGATATTAGAAACTCTTAAAGTTATCCATATCTCTTAGTTAGTTTCCTAGTGGTTTAAGGAGTTTGTTCCTTAATTCCTATAAATAATGTAATTGTTCCTTTGAAATAGATGTGATGAAAACTTATTTCACATTTATCTTCATGGTATCAGAGCGGTAGATTAAAAAACCTAGGTGTTCTTTTATGATAAAGTATGGAATAGTCATACAAGGAAACTCTTCACCCAATCCTACTTCTTCCTCAAACCTATAAAACTCCACTCAAAATGAAAGTAATGGATCTGGTAATGGGAACAATGATAATGTTCCTCACATGCCTATTACCGGTCATAAACTCAATGGCCATAATTATTTGTAGTGGTCACAGTCAGTTTCCTTTTTCATTTGTGGAAAAGGAAAGATGATTATATTATTGGGCCTTGTTTGTTTGTTGGGATTGGATTGGGTTTGGATTGATTTTTATCCAAACCCACGTTTGGTGCACTCCAAAGCCTCTTCACTAAGTTATCCTATATCATTTTTAACCCATTACTTTGGGATAAATCAATCCCACTAAAACACATGGGTTAAAATAATCCCACTACACTCACCTGCGATCGACGACCGGCGAATGGTGAACGGTGAGGAAGACCACGAGCGGCGAACTACGACCGGCGAGGAAAACCCAACGACGAACAGCAAGGAAAACCCAGTGGTGAACTACGGCCGGTGAGGAAGACTGAGCGACGAACGGCAAGAAAACCTAGCGACGAACAGTAACGAAAACCCAGCGATAAACGACAAAGAAGACTGAGTGACAACCGACGAGGAAGATGGAGTGAACCTCAATGGGAAAGAAGAAGGAAAGGAAACGAAAAGGAGAAAAATCGAACCGACGATGGGCTAATCGGCGATGCGGCAATGAAAAGGGGGGGCTCGATGTGGAGGACAGAGGAAGGAGAGAGATGGTGGTCGACGATGCTGCAATTTTGTGGCCGTGAGAAGCGTTTGGAAATGGTGGAAAATGGCTTAAATCAATAAATATTTTGCAAATTTCTAAAAAGACCCTGAGAAATTTCTTTAAAATCTAAATTTATACCCACTATTTTTAATCCTATCCTGTTTTTACAAAACATGGGATAACATCTAATCCAATCTCATTTCATCCCATCCAAGCCAATCCAATCCTATCCTACATAAATTATTCAATCATATCCCGCGTACCAAACGAGGCCTTGGAGTTGTTGGGCAACCTGCACCAGAACATGCATTATACAAGTAGTGGAAGACAGAAAATAGCATGGTGATGTCGTGGCTTATCAATTATATGACAAATGAAATCGGAGAGAATTTTATGTTGTATAAAACTACAAAACAAATCTGGGATGCAGCCAAACAACAATAGTCTAGTAACGACAACCGAGCAGAATTGTTTGCAGTTGAGAGTGCTCTATATGGATTTCGACAAGGGGAGATGAGTGTTACTCAGTACTACAACAAACTTACTCGGTTTTGGCAACAGTTGGATACGTTTGGAAGATATCAATGGAAGAATCCTGCTGACAGCGACTTATATAAGGATATTATTGAAGAAAGAAGGATCTTTATGTTCCTTTTAGGGTTGAATTCATAGTTAGATGAAGTGAAGGGCCGAATCCTAGAAACCATTCCTCTTCTTAGTATTGGACACGTCTTTTCTATTGTGAGACAAGAGGAAAGTCGAAGAAAGATCATGATGGGGAGTTCCAGTACATAAGCAAAATCAGAAGAACCAAGCACTAACAGTTCAGCACTTATTGTTCGAAACAGCTTACATCCATACTCAAGAGAGAATCAACTAAGTAAAGGTAGACCTTGGTGTGATCACTGCAAAAGGCCTGGACACTTGAAGGAAACTAGTTTGAAAACTAGCCGATTGGAAGCCAAAGCATAGCAAGGATAGCCATGGCAATATGGTGGCTGTAAGTGATGATAATTTATTTGCAAAACAACATCCTTTTAGTAAGGAACAGATGAGTTATCTGCAGTGAATGTTTTCTTCACAGTCATCACAATCAAATACTGTTGGAACTGATTCCATTGCTCAATAAGGTAATTTTCTAACTGTATTAACAGTAAAAAAGGTTTTTAAAAAGTGTTGGATTGTAGACTCAAGTGTCACTGATCATATGACAAAGGACAAATATTTGTTTGCTGATTTTGTGCCAAATTTCAGTAATTCTTCTGTTAAAATTGCTGATGGATCTCTTTCAAAAGTTGTTGGAACATGTTCTATCATAATATCACCTGAGATTAGTCTGAAATCAATCTTATATGTCCTAGTTTGGATTGTAACCTATTATCAGTGAATAAATTGGCAACTAATTTGAAGTGTGTTGCTAACTTTACTGCCAATGGATGCATTTTTTAGGACTCAATCTCGGGGAAGATGATTGGCAATGCTGATTTGCACACCGAGCTCTACTTGCTTCAGGATGGAACTGTCTCTACCAAGCAATCTTTTTCAGCTAGGAATATGTCTTCTTCTAGTGTGTTCAATAAGACTGTTAATAGCAATAAAGATGATGATGTTTTCCTATGTCATTTTAGACTAGAACATCCAAACTTTATGTATTTAGAAAAGTTATTCCCAGCTTTATTTCATAATAGAAGTTCGCAATCTTTTCAATGTGAAATTTGTTCCTTGTCTAAACAACATCATTAGTACTATCCAATACAAGGCTATAAAAAATCTCATCCTTTTACTCTTATTCATAGTGATGTATGGGGTCTTTCTAGAGTTCCTAATGTCACAGGTGCTAAATATTTCGTTTCATTTATTAATGATCACACCAAACTTACTTGGGTTTATCTAATGAAAAAAAAATCTTAAGTGCATCAAAATTTTCAAAACTTTGTTAAGATGATTCAAAACCAATTTGATACTAAAATAAAAATCTTTAGAACAGATAATGGAAGGGAATTTTTTAACAACACTTTAAATAAGTTTTTCCTACAAGAAAGGATTGTCTATCAAAGTTCTTGTACTGAGACACCACAACAAATGGTGTATCAGAAAGAAAAAATAGATATATTTTGGAAGTAGCAAGATCTCTCCTATTTACTAACAATGTTCCAAAACAATTTTGGGGAAAAGCTGTGTTAACGGCTACTTATTTAATAAATAGGCTTCCATCAAGAGTTTTAAACTTTGAAACTCATTGTCATGTTTTGTTAAAAAGTTTTCCAAATACTAGACTTATTTTAGATATTCCTATCAAAGTTTTTGGATGCACTACTTTCGTTCATATAAATCAATCATCTAGAAGTAAACTTGATCCTAAATCTCTTAAATGTGTGTTTGTTGGTTATTCACCAACATAAAAGGGATACAAATGTTATTCTCCAATCACAAAGAGGTTTTACATATCAAAAGATGTCACCTTTTTAGAAACTAAACCTTTTTTTTTAATACAAAAAGTATAAGTCTAGTTATGATCTTCATACAAAAGAATATGAACAATTTAGTAGTGACTCATCCAAGGTCTTAGAATGTCCATCCTATCCTGCCTTAGATATATTTGCATCACTTTTAAACATTACATCTCACCAGGGTAGTATTACTTTTCTTCAAAAATAAATATTAACAGACAAGTCTAGAATCTCCAACCGAAAGAATGGTCACTAACAGTCCAGAGTTATCTTGTCAAGAGCCGAATCCAACTGAAAAGAGTTGCTTGTGTGCACTAGGAGACCGAAAGACCAAAGACAGTCTAGAGCTCCACTGCAAATTGAGCAAAGTCAAGAGTTTGAACCAGATAAGATAGTCCAAGAAAATTTGACAAATTCTGGTGTAGAGGTTGTTAAACCAGAATCCAAAAACAATAGCAGTCTAGTAATGGATTTGGTTGATGATAATGAGCTTCCAATTGTAGTAAGAAAAGATGTTAAAGAGTGTTGCAATAGACCTCTATATCCAATCAGCAAGTATGTGTCATATGATAGACTTTCTCCATCTTTAGAGCATTTTCTACTTACATTATGCAGGTTGACATTCCAAGAAGTGTAGAGGAAGCAATGCTGATTCCATAATGGAAGACAGTAGTTGAAGAAGAAGTCAATGCTCTTATGAAAAATAATACTTATGAGATAACAGAGCTGCCAAAAGGGAAACAACCGGCAGGAAGAAAGTAGGTGTTTATTAAAAAACACAAGTTTGATGGAAGCATCGAGAGATTTAAAGCAAGATTAGTCGCCAAGGGATTTACATAGTCATATGGAATCGACTATGAAGAGACTTTTGCTCCAATAGCCAAGCTGAATATGGTTCGAATTTTACTCTCTCTAGCAGCTATAACTTGACTGAAAACTTCATCAATTAGATGTTAAGAATGCATTTTTAAATGGGGAGCTAGAAGAGAAGGTTTATATGGGTATTCTATCAGGTTTAGAAAATTTAGCAAACAAAAATAAGGTTTACAGGTTGAAAAAATCACTATATGGACTAAAACAGTCCTCGCGAGCTTGGTTTGAACGTTGGCTGGAAGGCAAAATGGTTTCATGCAATATCAGTCTGACCACACTATGTTTGTTAAACATAGAGCTAAAGGTAGAATAACAGTCCTCATAGTGTGTGTAGATGACATAATCCTCACAAAAAATTGTGAGAAGAAAATCAAGCTGCTAAAATAGGTTCTTTCAAAGGATTTTGAAATTAAAGACTTGGGGAACCTGAGGTATTTTCTTGGCATGGAAGTGGCGTGATCAAAAAATGGGATTATGGTTTCTCAGCGGAAATAAGTTTTAGACTTGTTGAAGGAGACAGGAATGGTAGATTGTAAACCAGCTGAGACACCTATGGACTACATGGTTAAATTGGGTCAACTTGAAGGAAGTGCACTAGTGAATAAGGAAAGATATCAAAGGTTGGTTGGGAAATTGATTTATCTTTCACATACTAGACCCGATATTGGTTTTCCTGTTAGTTGTATAAGTTGGTTCATGAACAAGCCTACAGAAGAACATATGCAAGCTGTTTTTAAGATTTTGAGATACTTGAAGTTCACTCCAGGCAAAGGACTATTTTTCAGAAAAAATTCAAGCAGAAAAGTGGAACTATTTATAGATGCAGACAAGGTAGGTTCTAATTCTGATCGAAGGTCCACTTCAGGCTATTGCTGCTATGTGTGGGGAAACTTAGTTACTTGGCGCAACAAGAAATAGTCAGTAGTAGCTAGAAGCAATGCAGAGGCAGAGTTTCGTGCGATTGCACAAGGAGTTTGTGAAGAAGTATGGCTGAAAAGAGTGTTAACAGAACTAAGGATGCCAATGGAAAATTCTGTACAATTGTTTTGTTATAACCAATCAACCATTAAGATAGCTAAGAATCCAATTTTGCATGATAGGACAAAACATGTTGAGATAGACAAACGTTTTATCAAGGAGAAGATCGATGAAGGCAATGTCAATCTAAATTACGTTCCTACTGCTTCTCAAACAGCTGATGTTCTAACCAAACCTTTGGCTAGGACAGTTTTTGAGCAGTTGTGTACCAAGCTGGGCATGATGGATATATATCATCCAGCTTGAGTGGGGGTGTAGAATTATATGATTATTTTGTGTATTAGTTGTGATAATCGCTGTCCTTAAGACAATAGATAATAATAATTTGAATTTCAATTAGAAAATTAGGATATTGGAAACTCTTAAAGTTATCCATATCTCTTAGTTAGTTTCCTAGTGGTTTAAGGAGTTTGTTCCTTAGTTCCTATAAATAATGTAATTGTTCCATTGAAATAGATGTAATGAAGACTTATTTCATATTTATCTTCACTTGTATTAATTAATCTATTAATTAGATGACAATTATTCCACAAACATTCACTATCACATTATCATATGATTTAAACAATTACATTATTTAAATAAATATATCATCTTGATAATTCCATGGCCACCCCCAATACATATCAGCTACAGGGACCAATTGTCATTTGTCAATTTCTTCAACAACCTAGCTATTCTTCCATTCCATGTACTGTTACATTATTATGCATATTTTTATCAACTGGAACTGGAATGAGATGTGTCAGCCATAATTTTCCCTGTAGTGGTGATGCGAGCTTTGATCAACCATCTCTCCTCCCTCAACTATCCCAGTATATGGAAACCACACTGCAAACATAATGCCACCCCGTCTCTGCAAAACCTTCACAATAAGTCGAAAACAATGACACAGCAGTTGATTCTTGGCCCATCCTTACTCAGCTCCTGTTATACCATAACAATGTAATTATGAAAATCTACCATGAGAAAACATATAAGGATGCACTAAATGATGAATCATGGAATTACAATTTGGTTTACCTTATACTGAAACCAAATAACTGTCCAAGCCGTCCAGTGAAAATTACCTTGAAGATATTGACCGACCATAACATCAAATTAATCTCTGGATCCGTACAATAATCTAGCATGTAAAACATTCAGTACAATTTAATATACCAATGATATAGGAAGTTTTACAATAAGTTTAGTTTGTGACACAAGCTCCAGAGCCAAATATATGATACTTAACATAACACCAGAAACTCGAGATGCAAGAGATTTTAAGAACAAACTTGGTGGTCATCAGTGAAAATGAAGACTCCTAATTCCCAAAAACTGGGAATTATCATTCCCAATGCTGCCCCTTCACTCTGTCCAAAATAGATTGGTTTAGGTATGGATGCTAATGAAAAAGTGAGGAAGAAGACATCGAATAGCATGTGTAATAATAGGAAAACAAAGATGCAAGATCCCATGAGCATTAATTATGTTCATGTTATTCTCATTCCTATCTTTGTTTTCTAATCGTTATACAATTCCACAAATATCTCTTAATGGTAAGATAGTCCTCAGTCCAACAAGCAAACATAATTGATTAAAACAATACTTTAAACTAGTTGTACTAAAATAATTTAGGCTTAAAAGTTAGGTAAATGGGGGATTGAAGAAATGATAATTACCGTTATTAAGATATGCAGTTTATACACATTTTCAGATTAGTGGAATTAGTACTTACCCCAGATGCACATAGATATTTTCAATTAAGAAGCACTGATAACCATTCTACTATCAGTCCTGACCTGTTGCAGCTGCAAATCCGATGGTCAAAGCGTGATCTAGCCAAAATAACAAATTATTGCGAATCACTCTAATATGAAGTGCTCAAATCACTCAGCAGCTTCCTATGTTAACTTTTAGGTGATGCCTGAGAAGAAGAATTACAGCTTTTTCAAGAAATCTTACACTCCAATACAACATTATGGTAGTGCACTGCTGACAGCAGAAATTAAACTTCCCTAGCATATGGGCAATAAAATGATAGAATCAAAATCTTTTACAAGTATATACCTCATGCTTACTTGTATTACAGCATCAGTTCAGCAGGAAATAGATCTTGGTACTACATCCAACAAGAGGTACAGGCAGCCTACAATCTTACTTTTCCTAGCATGGAACTCTCCTTTCTTCATGGCGGCCCAACTATCCTGGAATAGACCATTGGATTCGTCTACTATAGTATTTTGACAAGTGGGGCCACACCTCTTTCTAGTCTGCTTCATTTCCCAGCACTCAAAACAGGAGATGCCATCAACATTAGATTTTAACAAAGGAAAGTTGCCGATCTGCCGAGTTGTTATTAAGTTAATATTGTCAAAAGTCAGTTGTTATCAAGTTAATATTCTATTATTGAAGTTCAACAGTTTGAAATTTCCGCAAAAAGCAAATTCAGCTTTTATGAGGATCCACATGGGAAGCCATTTAAATACACTCAGCCCTGCATTTGAAGAGGTGTTTTAGATATAACATATCATTTTTGAACCCTTACCTGTTGCTTAAGCTTTTATAATGGATTACTTAGTTATAAAAAGGAGTCATCAATTAAATAAGATAAAACTTTTACGACTATTACGAAGTCAGAAGACCACTAAAACAAGAAAAATGATCCTAAAATTGTAATTGACCATAGCTTTAACTTTTCTTCTGCAACTTACACTGATAACTAAAAACTCAAAAATAATTACTACAACAATTGCTTAAAGCAAATAGCAAATAATATAAATCATAATGATCACTATACATTAATTTCAATGTGCTAAAAATGCATACCGTATGCTAAGCATTTAATGTCTGCGATAAAATTATTCAGATGCACTGCAAGGGCATTGCATAACAGACTTCCAATAATTATGCTGTTACTCATCTGTTAAATGTTTTTTCTCTTGTATAATCCTTTCAACAATCTCCGGGCATCAACCTTCTTTCCAGGTCTAGCAAAGGTAGAACTGAAACATGAAAGAGTATTTTTCACAAGGGACAAATCCTTTCTTATTCATTTCTAAGAACAACTCTATTGCCTCCGCCCGATACAACAATACCAATGATCTATCCAATTCAGGCTGATAAGATAGTTTGCATCAGCCACAAATTAATATATCATAAGTCGAAGCATTAGGGAGGGTCTTCCTCTCACTTACATCTCATACATAAGCTCTCTAGCCTGGTGCATCTTTCCCACCTTAGCAAAATCACTAATAAGCACATTATAGGTGCTAGTTCATGGAACAAAGCCTTTTGCAATCATTTCACAGTAATTTTGCATAGCTTCCTTCCTATTCCTAATCTTGGCATGGCCAGAAATCAATGTATCATATGTGGAAGAATTAGCGTTTAAGCCTCTTTTCTTCATTTCAGCAAGTAGATAATCCACCTCTTTCATCGAATAAGTAGTCAAATGAATACCTATAAGGAGATTATAAGTAGCAATATTTGGGGAAATTCCTTCATTTATCATCTCAGAATATGTAGCAAAGGACTTCTGTTGACAACTGCTAACACAATATCCACGTATACTAAGGCATTGTAAGTTATGGTATCTGCTTTTGTGCCCCTTCCTCTTATTTCTTTTAATACTGAAGTAGCTTTTTTGGTCATCCCAAGCCTGCATAAGATTGTGATAAGAGTGTTATAATGTTCCTCATCGAACCTAACTCCCATCTCTCCAAGTCGTACATGCATTTGGAGAATCGCATCTGCTCTTCCATTCTTCGAAGACGCATCAAGGAGAATTTTGTAAGTGGTTGAGGTTGGGCAAATCCCCATAATCAACATTTCACTCAAAACATCTAAAGCTTTTCCTATATCTCCCCGGCTACAGATAGCCCTCCAACCAGAATGTTGCAGGCAACTGAACTTGGAATGACATGATTAAAAGCATTTTCCAAGCTCCCCTGTTTGAAGCATGCTTTGATCATAATGTTCTACAATAAACAGTTTGCATTTCGTATTTGCCAGGTCTTAAGAGACCACTAATTAAGACATTAGATGCAATGACATTAAATTTGATACCTTTTCCTTCCATTTCTTGAGCCACATTCAGAGCAGCTGACTCATTTCCCTCTTTGAAGAAGCCATCCATAAATGATATGCAGTTTAACACATTACACAGTCAAGCACCAAGCCCTTGGACTTCATATCTGTAACCAAATCCTTGGCTTCCTTCATCCTTCCATCTCTTTTCAAATTGTTCATAAAAACATTCAAGTATATAATTGTTCTCCTCCGATCCTATCAGTTTTTTTATTCCATTACATAGGTCAGTTTACCTGCCTTGAAATAGCCATCAACTAGTGTAGCATAGATAAAAACATTTGGCATGATATTTTGACTCACCATCTTCCTCATAACATTCATTGCTTCATCAAGCATTCCTTTCTTTGCATAACCATTTACGAAACAAGAGTAGGCCACAATGTTTGGAAGACCGTGTATTGTCCTTCATTTCTTGCAGCATAGATTCTGCACCTGCCATGTCTCCTAGCCTGCAGCGACCATCAATCAATGTTGAATAGGTGACAAGGTGAGAGTAGCATAACTGAAACCATATGGATCCACGACCATCTTCTCCATCTCCTTCAGAAGCATTTTTGCATCAACCAACTTCCCATGCTTGCAAAGACCATTAACAATAGTACTATAATTAACCACATCTAGCGAGAGCCCATTCATGAATATATCCTTGAACAAAGCACAAGCCCATTGATTACTCTACTAAGTTTCTTCTTTAATTATAATTTAATATTTCTTAATCATATTGAATTACTATTTATTGATGTAAAAAATCAATCAACGCCCAATTAATGCGTATTGAGTGAGTCTAGTGATTGAATGAATGTAATTATGATATAGTAATGGTGCAATAAAGATGAAAGGGCAATAAACAAATGAGACAAAAAATTTTTGATGTGGTTCGACTATAAAGAGTAGAGCCTACGTCCATGGTTATATTATTGTTTAATGGTAGAGCTATATTTTTAGCAGGGCTTTCAAAGGATTGAAGAGAATTGTCCCTTTGTTTGTGTGAAGGATCCTATTTATAGTGTTAGAGTTTGTACAATTAGGATACTAGATTATAGGAAAGATTACGATTCTTTTTTCATTTTACATCAAATTGCATTTAATATGTTATATTTGAATTAAAGTACAATTCTAATAATTACCTATTTGAAGTAATTTTCTGTCTAATATAAGATATTTTCTGTTTTTGGAATTCTGCACATTTAAGGAAACCTTGTGTCACTCTGATTCGAGCTGCTGTTCTATTATGGTCTCGAGTTGCCCTTATTGCATAGCAAAAATAGACCTTTGTGTGCTTCTACTGACATGGCAAATGTTGACATGTCCCAGCTTGACGATGCTTTATAATGCTTCCCTGTTTGGGCCTTTGGGCCGTGTCCTTCCTAACCTATAGATAATTCTAGACTTGCTATACGCGAGGCCTATAAAAGATGGGTTGTAGTTGATGATAAGGCTCGTTGCCACTTGTTAGTAAGAATGTCCAAGGTGCTCACTACCAAACACGAGTCAATGACAATAACAACTTAGATGTTGGAGTCATTACATGACAACAACTTAGATTTTTTATTTTTTTAATTTTTATCTTATCTCGTTAAAAAATTTTCACCTATTTTATTCTTTTTAGCAAGAAAAGAAAATAACAACAAAAATGCAAGAGAGAATCCTAACATCCATTGTCTAGAATCAAATTTGAGAAAGTTGTTGGAAATTTGGTTGATTTTTACTTTTCAACAACTATTGAACAGGGATAAGAAATTGTTATAGGTCTCAATCTAGCTTATGTTAACATGACCGCTTAAACCTTATCTCCGACTCATCATCTCAACATCAATATCCATTAACTGGAATTAAATTTGAGAAAGTTGTTGAAAAGTAACAATCAACCAAATTTCCAACAGCTTTCTCAAATTCAATTCCAATTAATGGATGTTGAGATTCTCTCTTGCATTTTTATTTTTATTTTCTTTTCTTGCTAAAAAGAATAAAATAGGTGAAAAGTTTACAAAAAGACAAGATTAGAAAAATCAAAGCTTGAAAGTCTTCTCTATTATATTACAATGCCACAATCCAAACTGAGGCCTACAACAATTTCTCATGCATGTTCAACATTTGTTGGAAAGTAACAATCAATGAAATTTCTAACAACTTTCTCAAATTTAATTCCAATTAATGGATGTTGATGTTGAGATGATGAGTCGGAGATAAGGTTTAAGCGGTCATGTTAACAAAACCAATCAGATTACTCTACTAAGTTTCTTCTTTAATTATATTTTAATTTTTCTTAATCATATTGAATTATTATTTATTGACGTCAAAAATCAATCAACGCCCAATTAATGCGTATTGAGTGAATCTAGTGATTGAATGAATGTGATTATGATGTAGTAATGGTGCAATAATGATGAAAGAGCAATAAACAAACGAGACAAAAAAAATTTTAATATGGTTCGATTGTAAAAAACACAGCCTACGTCCATGGTTATATTATTGTTTAATTGTAAAGCTATATTTTTAGCAGGGCTTTCAAAGAGTTGAAGAGAATTGTCCCTTTGTTTGTGTGAAGGATCCTATTTATAGTGTTAGAGTTCCTTTAGTTTGTATAATTAGGATACTAGATTATAGGAAAGATTAGGATTCTTTTTTCATTTTACATCAAATTGCATTTAATATATTATATTCGAATCAAAGTACAATTCTAACAATTACCTATTTGAAGTAATTTTTTGTCTAATATAAGATCTTTCCTGTTTTTGGAATTCCGCACGTTTAAGGAAACCTTGTGTCAATGTGATTCGAGCTGTGGTTTTATTATGGTCTCGAGCTACCCTTATTGCATAGCAAAAATAGACCTGTATGCTTCTGCTAACGTGGCAAACGTTGACATGTCCCAACTTGACAGGTTTCATAATGCTTCCCTGTTTAGGACTTTGGGTCATGTCCTTCCTAGCCTGTAGATAATTCTAGACTTACTATATACAAGGCCTATAAAAAATAAGTCACAGTTGCTGATAAGGTCTGTTGCTACTTGTTAGTAAGGATGTTCGAGGTGCTCACTACCAAGCGCGAGTCAATGACAACAACAACTTAGATATTAAAGTCATTGATGGCATGTTTAGACAACCTTCTAAGTAACAATAGCAGAAAGCTATTTGTGCAGTTATGACTGCTAGGATGAAGAAGGGTTCATCTATTCTAATGCATGTCTTGAAAATGATGACTCACTTCAACACAGCCAAAAGCCATAGCGAGACAATAGACGAGTGAAGCCAAGTGAGCATGATACTGAAAAGCCTTCCAAAGAGTTTCATTTAGTTTAAGAGTAATTATGTTATGCATAAGTTGACTTATTCACTTACACGATTGCTTAATGAGCTCACTACTAATCTTTATACGAAATTTTAGAAGACATGCATGTAAAAATTAAAAATGATATTTTCTTTATTAAATTTCTCTAGATATGTATACTCTATATGCATATCATCTCTTAATAGGAGTGGTTGAGCACTTCCTTTGATCCTAAGAGGCCAATAGTTCAAGTCTCACATGTAAAGGACCCAACCCAAAATTCTCATTTTATTTGGAATTCGAGTGGAGCTCTCCTGGCACCCTAATGGGAATCCTCGCAGTTTTTGTAAAGGTGATTCTAAAGGATTGCGGTAGAGCAAAGCCAAAAGAACTTAAAACGTTTTCATTTCATAATCATTTACAAAATTTTAGATGATTAGAGTTTTTTTTTTAAAAAAAAAAATTTGGTAGCACAACGGAAGTTTTCAAACGTTTCCAAAAATTTTCAATCACCTGTAAAACTATTTTAAAACATTTCTAATTTCATACACATCTCCACTTCCATATCAGGACGTCAAGTCCAACTCAATGATAAGAAAATCAACCATAAAATCATTTAACACCATGGAAGTCAATGAAGTTTTGAAAATAAATATTTATTCCTACAAACTCAGATATGCAAATAAACTTCCATTAATTTACATATATCGAATACTAACATGAAAGTATACAAATTTATTTCACAGAAAGTTTGGTCTTCAATGAGGCCCGCCTAAACTAGAGTTGGAGATCGCTCGCCCTGCACGTTGATCCCCGTACCTGGGGAGGTTTTTCATAAAACATATAAAAATAGATGAGCTAAAGGAGCTCAGTGAGTGTAAATTAATTTCATTTCATATATAAAATGTCTCTCTAAAAATCATTTCGAAATCTAGGGTTTCCTGAAACTTTAATAAAACATAAGTTTTATGTAATGCAATATAAAAACATATATCATTGAAAACCATTAACATAAATATGCGTAAATTATTTCCTTCATAATCATGTATTATAAATTCAATAGAATTTAAAGCCTATCGTATTACCATCAAAGGTTTCTTTTTTATGTAATGGGCCGGTTAATCCACATTTTTGGGCCTTAGCCTCGACCCTCATGGATTCGGATATAACCGCCCCAACTATCCCCTATCTTGGGCCTTTCTCTGGGCCTTGGCCCTCAAGGATTCGGGCAACAGGTACCATCCCCTCTCACATATATAAACCACTACGTCGCAATAAAAACCTACCATCTGTAGGGTATCATTCGTGGTAGTTGTAAACCCTCGATTTATATATTTATGGTTTTACCAGTAATAGTCCTTAGGTAATGAATTGAGACTCTGAATGATCAATAAAAGTGTTTAAGGTTATTGAGAGCTTTTAGAGATTTATTTAAACCCAATTGGAGAATAAATGTAAGGATAAAATGGTAAATGATATTAAGTAATTATTAAGTGTGTTGGGGACTAAATTGAAAACAAGTTTTAATATTTGGGGTCAAGTAGAATTAAGCTAAAGTTGAGGGATGAAAATAAAATTTTTTAGGGACGTGATCGTCATTTTTGAAGTTGTAAGTGGAAAAAGTGTGAGATTTCTTCTCATTTAACACAAACCAGCCACAAAAATTATGGCAAAACAGAAAACAACACAAAACCAAAGAAAAAGCCGTGAAAAGAGAAACCGAAGGAAGAGGAGAAGAGACTTGCTCAGCCAAGGAGGAAGAAAGGTGGATCAAGCCTTTAAGCCATCTTCAACCTCCAAACTCAAGCCATTTCACATGCAAAACAAAGGCAAAAACCGAGACACACTACAGCTATGAAGAACATCGAAAAAAAAAAAAGAAAAGAGAAAAGCCGAGAGGGATTGAGGGAGAAGAGAGTGAGTTCGGCCAAGCCAAGACCAAAGGAGATCAAGTGATTTTCTTCCATTCTCAACTTCCAAACTCAAGCCATTTTGTTCAAGCAAGAGTAGAACTGTGACAACAGAGGAGAGCCAAGAGAGTGACGCCAAAAGAAATGGGTGGTTCAACCAAGAGGGAAGGAAGGTAGATCAAATTATTCCACCTCATTTTCAATCTTCCAACCTAGTCTTCAAGTTCAGCTAAGTTAGAGAACCAAGTTAGAGAAAGAAACCAAAGTGAAAAGAGGTAAGTGGTTCAATTTCGAAATTGTTGAATGATGTTTATGTTGATGGTTATATTGGTGATTTTGTTGAGTTTTGATGTGGGTTTTTATGGATGGTGTGAGTTGAGTAATTGGTGACCAAAAATAATAGTATATTATGTGAAATCCTTAAGGTTTGGGATGTTAGGGTTGTGTTGGAAAAACTCTCTAAGTTTGATTTGTGTTTGAGTTGATTGAAAAGTGTTGTAGACAATGTGTTTGATGAAATGTTTGAGTGAATTATCATTAGAAAATTGAATGAAATAAGTTTGGTGTGTTTTAGTCCATATAAGGCCATAGTGAAGGGTATATAATGCCATTGAAATTTGATGTTTTAAAGCATGGTTCCATGTGGAATTTATGCTAGAAAAGCCTATGGCAAGCTTATAAAAATGTGAGAAAACAATATGGATAACTTTTCAAAGTTTAGTCTAAATGAATGACATTTTCGGTTTTCATTAAATGCCACTCTTTATATGCATTCCCATGACCTAGATAAGCATTATTAAGCATATTTGAGTTGGTAGTGAAGAGAACTGAGTTTAGAAACCAAAAGTGTAAAAATTACATTGAAAAAAGTGGTGAAAATGTGAGATTTTTCCTAGGTTTCACCACCCTATAGTTGGAATTTTTCATAACCGTTTTATGGGTGACCTAAGTGCGAGTTAGGAGATGAATGAAACAAAAATGAAGTGGAGAGTAGCCTTAAGATGGGCTATGAATAGTGTTCAGCCAAAGAGGATGCCAAAAATGTGACTTCTCGTTTCGAGCTCCAAAAAACCATTTCGGGCATATGAGGATGTTCCTAGGTGTATATAAATAAGGTTCATGGAAAGAAATCAGAATTTTAGAGCTCCGGTTGAATAGAAATCAAGTAAGGAAGCTTTTTAGTGAAAAGTGCCCTTTTTATGGGTTACTTGAGTTAGAAGCTTGTTAAAGAGTTTTGTGAAGTTGAATTTAGCCTATACTAAGTTAGAATGTGATGTGTAGGTGAAGAGGAAGCAAGCGGAGCGCGGCAAGACCATTGAAGAGCTTGAACTAAGTTAGAGATTTAGGTGAGTGCTACTTTTATTTTAAAGTGTTGTTATAAATTTTGTAAAGCATTGATTTATTGAAAAGTTTTAAGAAAGTTTTTATGAGATTTGAGCTTAAAAGCTCTAGTGTATAACTTTTAAAAGTTGAAATATTTTAGGTTTTTGCCCTTAGCAAAAACATTTTAGTGCTTATAGCACTCAGAAACGAGTTTTAGTGTTTAATGCACTCAGAAATGAGATTTGGTGCTTAACGCGCTCAGAAAAAAGATTTATGTTTTTTGCACTTAGAAAGTTAAAGTAAAAGAGATTTTCAAAGGTCATTAGTATATGCTCAGATTATGTTTTTAAGTTTTAGACTCGGTTGGTATATTTCACATTAGTATGATAAAGTCTTAGGGGGATGCGTCACTAACTTGGGGGAAAATCAAGTCTGCCGTGTTGCCTTTACTTATGTGGGATATTATCTTGCGCTATGGTTAGCAATGCAGAATTCCGCACATAGTCGTGAGATGTCTCAGATTGTGTCACGGTTGGTGTCAGTTCAAAATCGTCACGTGACATTGCCACTACGAGCGGTGTATGACAGACCCCTATTCCTAGGCGATCTGCTGGCACCCTACGGTGACCCTCCAGTTAGCCCTTACGCTCAACTAAAGGATTTCCGCAGAGCTAAGTCATATTCTTTCTCAACCTTTTCAAAAAACAGCGGAAACGATGGGGAAATTTTTCATTTTTATTTTAAAACTTTTCAAAATATTTTATAAAAATTTGGGCAGCATCCCGTCTGTTTTTCGGACTTTGCCACCCTATAAATAATAAAATTTAACACTTCTAAAATCATAAAAACAATTTCCCCCAACTACGGAGCCTCAGGCTCTCATTTTCCAACACAATCACAACCACAATTTCATGTTTCAATTTATGAACTAATTATCAAGAAAATCTCATGTCATGCATCAATTTACTTCAAAACATAATTTAAATCCACAAAATAATATTTACAAAACCATGTGGATATAACAAAATATTTACATCACTTAACATTAAACCAAAAGATAATTGGGAAGTCACATTAGCACTGACGCCGCGGTTGCCTAGTGTCGTCCGGGGAAATCCGCAGCTATGGTACCTGTGCCTGGGAGGTTTGTTTAAAAATACAGAAAACGTTGGGTGAGCTTTAAAAGCCCAGTGAGTGTCATGTAATCTCATTTAATCCATACTTTATAAAAACCTCTCTAAAACATTTTCAAATTCATTTATTTACAATCAAGTTTCATGCATTAATAATATAAAACATATATTGCACGGTTTTCAATTTCATAAAGGGATCTCCTATGGTTGCGGGGTTTTTATTCTAAAATCATTTTTCTTTTTAATGAAACGAACTAATCCGACTCCGCTCGAAGGTGTCCTGCCAACCAGTCGTTTTCATTATCATAAACCGGATATGGTCCGACTCCGCTCGAAGGTGTCCTGCCAACCAATCCGGCTCCCGTCAACCTATAGTGACCCGTGCCTCATGGTACCCTAGTATGGAGCGGAATCCTGCATCGCTCTTTCCGGGTCATGCAACGGAATTCTGCATCGCTACAGAGCGGAACGTGTCTCGCTCGGGTAAGCTAGCAAATCATATACCTTTCACGCGCATTGGGCTAATCTCTCAGACATCTGACTGACACGACATCTTGCGGGTATCTCCCGCGGTTAGTTTAGTTAGTGACATACTGACAGTACTAACTCTACCAATGCGCGCTTCGGGTACTCAACCCAGACCTGTACTAATATGATACTATCATGGGTAAGCCATAGGTTTTATTTTCATATTTTCAATCCATTTCTCATATAAGCAATTCAAACATAAAACCATCATTTCATGAAATCACAAAATCATATCATCAGTTACCGTGCCATTTATCATTTAAATCATATTTCATTTTCATCAAAAATATCAAAACATGCATGAAACATCCATTCATTTATCAAATCAACAAAAACGTATAAAAATCAGTTTGACACTCACCTTCCGCTATTAATTCCAAACGGATTTCCGGAAGCCTCTAAAACTGCGCTCTAGCGCTCTTCCCTGGCTCCACTGGATCACTCGTCACCTACACAACATTTATATATGTAAATTTACACTTGCGTCAACCTCCGTAAACTCAAAATAATTAAAAACTACATCATCGTCCCTAATTGACCATTTTTAGGCGTAATCTCTCCATTTTGATTCCTTACTTAAATTTTTGACTTTTATCAATCCCAATACGTCTAATTAAACTCATTAGGGTCGTCCGAACTCTCAACGGACGCCGTATGGGTCAATTTACAAAATTGCCTATAAAACTAGTTTACGCGCGTTTTTGATTTCTCTTTGAATCTTTGACATTTTCTTGGTTTTCTAAACTCCTTATCAACCTCAAATACTTGTTTTTCAACTTGTTTTCACTCAAAAATAACCAACCAACAAATCACAACAAAACCCATCTCAAATCAACTCATATACCAACAAAAATCATCATTTTCGAACTCAAACAACTCACCCCTTTTTCTTTCGCGTTAGCTTCGCTTTGGGATGGTTTTGGACTGATTTTGGGATGGATCTGAGCTGGGTTTGGGCTGGTTTCCTTCCTCTTTTCTTTCCCTCTCTTCCTCTCTCTCTTTCCCCCTTGGTTCCGCCGCGGCACGGCGTTGTCTCCGCCGCAAATCTGCTGTCCGATCTGCACGCGCGGGAGCTGTTTTGGCCGCTGGATCAGCTCCGTTTCAGCTCCATTCAGGTCTAGCTTGAGCTGATCTTGGTGCAGGTTGGGATGGGGCAGTTCATCGGCGTTGATTGGGGCTGTTTTGCGACAGTTTCAGCTCGGTTGCAGTGCTGTTTTCAGTGCTGTTTTGTCACGGTTCTGCTGCAGTTTTTTGGCTTCAGCTCACGGCTGGACGGCGAGCTCCACGGCTGGTCGGCAATGGCGCACGGTGGTGGCTCCTCCTTCTTCTTCTTCTTCTTCTCTTCTTCTTCTTTCTTTTCTTCTTCCTTTTCTTTCTTCTTTCTTTCTTTCTTTCTTTCTTTCTCGCGAGAGAGAAGCTACTGGTTTGCTTTTTGTTTTAAAAGTCAACATATTTCTTGGCTTCTATTTTCCTCCACACAAGTCTCATTAATTCCACTTATTCCCTAAAACAATTCCATTCTCCTCCCTTAGATTTTAGTTTAAACTCACTACGACCACAATTATTAAAAATTATCTTCACTTTAATCCATTTCTACCTTAAAAATTATTCAACTTCATTTATCATTTTAACTTCCCGTTTAATCTTCAATTGAGTTTAAATCAATTCCAATAGGTTCTCTATGACCTTAAGCGTCTCCATAATTAATTTAGGATCTCTAATCACCACTTAGGAACTATTCCTAAGTATCCGTATAATAATAAAAATAGAGGGTTTACAGTGTAGCTAGTCGTCGTGTGGTCAGATTACTTTAGGGGTACGAATGGTGCTTTTAGAAAGTACATCAAGTATTTAAGATATTAAAAGTAAACAAAAGTATTTTAGAACTTTATTGCAAGTTATGAAACAAAAGTATTTTAGAACTTTATTGCAAGTTATGAAATTGTTTAGCATTTGTATACTTCTAAATTTATGAGCCTTATATGCATTATGATGCATATTTGAGTTTACAACTTATATATCTATGCTTTGCATTTAAATGAGCTTTAATTTTGAGAATGATTATGAAACAGAAATTTATACCTTCAAATGTTTTAGAGGAGGTATGTTAGTAAACAAAAGTTTTAGTTTAAAAGTACTATAAGCACTCACTGAGCTTTCATAGCTCATAGTTTTTCTATTTTGCCTTAAAAACCTCCTCAGGTATTGGCATGGGTGACTGAAAAGAAGAGATAGCTCCTTCGAAAGTTTAGGTGGGCTTGACACGATAAAGCTTCCGCATATCTATCTTTTGCATATTTTGTAATCTATAGAAGTTGTTTGTAATTATGTTTTTGAATTGTAATGAGTGGCTAATGACTTTTAAGAGCTGAAAATTTTAGTTGCTTTTAAGGAAAGTTTGAATTATGGTTTCATGCTTTTGTTTTTGATGAAATTGATTTGAGATTGGAAATGCGATTAGGTATGCCTATTTGTTGTAAAGAAGTTAGGTGGTGATTGAGAAATATTTTAAAAGTGTGAATTTCCCTTTTATAGGTTTTGGAAATGTCAAAAATGCAGCCGTTATGCTGCCGGATTTTAGTTTTGAAAAATGAGTTAGATTTTAAATTGAAATAAAAATTTTAGTTTTTAAAACGAAACCAACCCAACAAGTTTAGAAAGTTAAAGCCAAGGTTAGGGTTTGCTCCGTGGGTTTTGCTTAGCTCGACGAGTCGAGTTTAGGAGAGATCCGTTAGGGTGCTTGGCGAGGCCCTTCCAGATAAGATTTTAGAGATATCCGGATTGGGTCCCATCAGTAGTACCCTAGATACACACAGCGGGCGACATGACAGACTCGACTCATCCCCCTAGGGTTAGTAACAGGACTACCCACCGGACCTATCATACGTGCACTAAGATACCTCGGCCGATTCATTCATATCATTCATTGCATAACATGAGGGGTAACCATTGGTTTTAAAAACTTTCAATTTATAACTTGAATACTATTTCATAAAAATCATAACGATTCAATAAAATTCATTTGTAACATAATAATTGCATTAAGCATATACTTAAATTTAACGTAAGATATACTTTTTTCAATAATAGCATCATGAAAATGAATTCAAATTTTTCCAGAACTCATTAAACATTAACATTTCAATAATCATAAATATATTTCAATCATGGTACGAAAACATTTTTTAAATGTTCATAAAAAGAGTTTTACACTCACTTTTTCCTCACTCGCGGAACCTAAGATTTCAACTTCTTCGCTTCCGCGTTACTTACACCATTCGTATACTAAATTTAGGTTATTTCGAAACCTAATTACATAAATACACATACTGCATTGTCATCCATATTTACATACATACAAGTTGTCCATAAAATTTGAACGCATAGAATTTATTTTATCCGAAACAATTTCAATTATTGGCGAATCACTTTTATTCAATCATTTAAGCATCCAAATACTTATAAATCATTCCAAATACCTATAAAATCATACTAAACCATCCAAAACACAGAAAATGAAAACCAAGGCAGCTTGCACGTAACATGTCCGTTTTTGTCCGAATGACATCCATATGAATCCTAATTCAATTTTTTCAATTTCTATGGTTATTCTAGTATCCCAATAACTCAATAAGTCATTCAAATGTATTAAAACCAATGGCCATCAATTCTAACACATCTTGACTGACTGCTTCACAAATCATACACAATTTTTTTGTTTTTCATTTTAACTTCATTTCAAGTTATTTCCTAGCATTTGCAAGCATAAAACTCATCCATATCATTCAAACTTATTTTAAACCTTTGTCCATCACTTTAGCCGTGACTCATACCAATACAATTCATCCATTTTCTTCAAGTTTTCACATAGAAAATCACATGGAAACTATATCAATATCATGGTAACAACCAACATCCTAAATTTCCAAAAATTAAATTTCCATTTCATTTCTAATTTTGAGTTAGTAAACTCATCTTGGAAATCACTTGAATAGCTAGTTGTCGTGACCACCTAGCTTCTTCCTTTTGGTTCTCCTACCCTCGGCTTCACTTTCTTTCTCAAACTTGGTTTACTTCTTGTTCATGTCTCAGATTGGAATTGTTTCTCTTCTTTTTTTTTTTTTTTTGGATGACAATGACACGGCAATGGCTTCTTCTTTTCACTTCTATTTCACTTGCATTTGCTTATATACTTATCACACAATTGGATTTTGCCCTTGGACTTCTATTTATTTACAAAATTGCCACTCTTGCATGTGTGACACTTGTTACACATGCATTCCATTGCATGACAAGTGTCATGCATGCACCTTGTCTTGATGCCATGTGTCGTTCATGCACACTTTTCTATGTTTTCGTTTAATACGAGCTTTCCGAAAACATTTATAACGGGTTACTCCGAGATCTCTTCGAAACTTCCCTTAAATTTTTCAGGTCCTATATTCGAACTTCTCTCATTCTCCCTGTAGTCTCCGAAATTTTTAAAAGTCATTCCATGCCCTAATTTGGGTTCCCATAATCATAAAGTTAACTTTAAAATGCTTTTTTATATAAATCCAATTTAAAATCCGGATTTCTTTTTCAAAAGCATCTTTTAGGATTCTAAAATATCCTTTAAATTTTTTTATATTCCCTAGAGACCCCGGTCAAACCACTATTAATATCCGGAATCCTTTCGTAATTCCAACGGGATCTTAAAATATTTTCAATCCATCCATGATTCAACAATTACAAATTTATACACCTCATATACACATTAATAGATCAGTAGAATAATTTTATTCACTTTGGACTTATACACGTGTCCAGAATTGCATATTACATCACATTTATTCTTAAATATAAAGTGTTTGTAGTTTTATCTAAATTTAATATATATATATATAAAGTAATTTAGAAAATAAAGTTATCTCTTGCATTTTTGCTTTTATTTTCTTTTTCTTGCTAAAAAGAATAAAATAGGTGAAATTTTTTAAATAGACAAGATTTAAAAAAAAAATAAAAATCAAAGCTTTAAAGTTCATCTTTAGTCAAATTGGAAGTCGTCTTCATTATATTAAAACTCCACAAGCTTGACTGAGACCTATAACAATTTCTCATCCATGTTCAATATTTGTTGAAAAGTAACAATCAACCAAATTTCGAACAACTTTCTCAAATTTGATTCCAGTTGATGGATGTTAGGATTCTCTCTTGCGTTGTTGTTGTTATTTTCTTTTCTTGCTAAAAAGAATAAAATAGGTGAAAATTTTTTAACGAGACAAGATAAAAATTAAAAAATCAAATATCAAAAATCAAAGCTTTAAAGTTCATCTTAACTTTTGCCAACTTAGAAGTCTTCTCCATTTTATTAAACCTCCACAAGCTAGATTGAGACCTATTGCAATTCTTCATGCAGGTTCAATAGTTGTTGAAAAGTAACAATCAACCAAATTTCCAACAACTTTCTCAAATTCGATTCCAATTAATGGATGTTGAGATTCTCTCTTCCATTTTTATTTTGATTTTCTTTTCTTGCTAAAAAGAATAAAATAGGTGAAAATTTTACAAAAAGACAAGATTAGAAAAATCAAAGATTTAAAGTTAATCTTTAGTCAACATGGAAGTCTTCTCTATTATATTAGAACGCCACCTAGGGCCTATAGCAATTTCTCATGCATGTTCAGCGTTTGTTGAAAAGTAACAATCAATTAAATTTCCAACAACTTTCTCAAATTTAATTCCAGTTAATGAATGTTGATGTTGAGATGATAAGTCAGAGATAAATTTTAAGCGGTCATGTTAACACATGTAAGTCTATAAATAGGATGCTAGCAGGGGTGGACCCATGTTGGGCCGAGGAGACACTGAAATTTTTTAAAAATTAATTAAGGAGCAGTTTATTTTTTTATCTGAAGACTGAACAATACCGCTGAAGACTGAAGACTGAATAGTGATTGAAACCTTAAATCTCAATAACATGTTTATTATTATTATTTTTTCCGTACATCTGAATGTATAGCAATCTTGTTTGTTTTTTAAAGTTAAAATTATCTGAAAACTAGTAATTTGATATTTATATCCTTTTACTATTAGTTATTATGTAACTTTATTTAATATAATACAAATAGTTATAATAAATTATTTAGCAAATACTAAAACACTTTTATGTATATATTAATTATATTTTTATTCATAATTAAAATATGATTAATCATTATAGTAAAGTATTTTTAAAAAAATTTATATATACATAAATAAATTATATAGTAAAGTAAATTAAACAAAAATAAATAAAATGGTATTGAGTTGAATTACTATTGTTATATGTTTAAATAAAAATAATATTTAAAGAAATATCATTAAAATGAATATGTATAATGTAAAATTAGGTCAAATTTGGAAATATATTTGTTAAAGTATTTAAAGAAATTTTGATAATGTAAAACTAGAACAAACTTGAAAATTTGTTATTTTGGGAAGGATAAAATTGGAATAATAAATTTATAAAATCATCAAGTGATTTGGTATTTAGTGAAAAGTTAGAAAATGTAATTTTTTATTTTCAGTGGTTTTTTGATAGTTTTAAGTGGTTTGACCACTTAAAAAAAAAAAAAAAAACAAAAATCACTTAATTGACCTAATTCAGCACTATTAAGTGTTAAGTGCAAAAAACAAACGACCCCTAAGTCATTTTATGTTTAAAAATTAATTAAGTTAGATCTCTTTTTTGGCTGTTTTGGGTAGAGATTGATAGCCATCTTGTTTCCGATGCAGCCAATAGTAGTAAAGACTCTTGGAATGATCCATATGGGTTAGGTTCCAGCCGCTATTTCAGCTATTTTCCAGATCCAGGTCGGAGGTTACTACTCCTTATCCTTGGGTGAAGATTAGCAGTAATCTCAAGCTTACTTGCAACCAAATGTAACGTCAAACCTGTATTGTTTCGGTAATTTCTATAGCTATTGCAGTTTTGATAAAAGGAGGCCGTTTTCTCTTGTATCATTCTGTATTGCTGTTGTTTTCACTTTGTGTTTTAATGTTTTATGGGTTAATTATGGTTGTTAAGGTTTGATGAATGTAACGTCAAACCTGTATTGTTTCGGTAATTTCTATAGCTATTGCAGTTTTGATAAAAGGAGGCCGTTTTCTCTTGTATCATTCTGTATTGCTGTTGTTTTCACTTTGTGTTTTAATGTTTTATGGGTTAATTATGGTTGTTAAGGTTTGATGTGGGTTGGTTGAATTTAGTGATGCTAAGCCATTTCTATGCTTAAGAATCATTTGGCTTTCTATCTGGCCACCTTAATTCTCTCCTCTATGAAGGATTTGGTCTAAGCTTAAATGGTTGTTCTTTGTATTCCCAAACTTGGTTGGGTGTCTGTTGTTTGTATTCCAGTGTGCCCAAATCTAGGTAAATATTAATGAATATCCAGCTTATTTCAAAAAAAAAAAAAAAAAAAAAAACTTCTAGTGGACAAAGCAACACTTCCAATTAGCTTTGCTTGCTTTTATCTTTCTCAATTTTGCTACCTTATCCAATGACTGGACACACTTCTTTCTTACATCATATTTTATTCTTTTACTTAAATATTTTTTATTATTTTAATAAAATAATATATTTAAATGATGTATTTTTTCTTATTTGAAGTAGATGTCCAAAGTTATCCATTTAATTTCATAGCTCTCATTGTAATGTTTTGAGACTTAACAAAGAGATGAATTCCATTTCAATATTTCAACTTCTTAAATTCAATATGCAAAATCTCAAATAATTTAGTATAAATTCGATTATAAATGATCTTTAAAATTTAAAAGAGCGATATATTCCATTTTGTTACGTAAATTTACATTAAAATATAAAACATCCCTTTATTAAGAAACTAAAAGCAATTCAGAGTATTTGAACATATGGGACATCCCACTATCAGTCAAGTCAATGAGGACTTGTCGTGTTGCATGTGTTTGCAATATCCAGGAATTTTCTCAAGTCAATGAAGACTCATCGTCTTGCGTGCGTTTGAAGTATCGAGGAATCTTCACCAGGTACAGGTGAAATATTTGTACAAATGTTCACCAGCTAAAATCAAATAATACACTATCTCACAAAAAAAAAAAAAAAAATCAAATAATACACTTCTCTCATCATGAATGGAATTGTCTTCTTCCAACCCTTGTCCATTTTTCAAGTATGATGTCTTTTTGAGTTTCAGAGGCGAGGATACCCGCAACAATTTTACCAGCCATCTTCACGACGCTTTGAATAGGAAAGGAATTATAACTTTCATTGACAACAATCTCAAAAGAGACGATGAAATCTCTCCATCACTTCTCCGAGCAATTGAAGAATCACACATCTCCCTTATTATCTTTTCCAAAGACTATGCATCTTCCACATGGTGTCTTCAAGAACTAGTGAAGATCCTAGAATGCAAGAACAGGTATAAATATATATATATATATGTATGTGTATCAGCCAATTGCAATATATATATATATTTTTCTTTTATAAGATTGTTGATTATAGAGTTATTATTATTTTATTTTGAAATTAAAAATAATATCAAATCAGTCATAATTTTGAAAATATTACCTAAAAGAACTCAATTATTAGTGGGTTAATGATGTCCGTCCGTAAGTTGACAGATCCGTTAAGATATAAAAGTAAAAATGCCAATCTGTTTGATATCTTTATTTGGGAACAAATGGATTGAAATTATTGATATTTTAAGTTAAATAAAATAAAATTTATAAATTAATCACATTAAAAAAGGGGAAAAAATTAAAAAACCCTTACAATCTCTCACTCCCTCAGCCGTCCCTCTCACACCCTCCACTGCCTCACCACTCTCCCTTCCGAGCCTCTGATGTCATCTCCGATCAGATCGTCTGTCAAACCCGTATCTCCCTATCGCTACTCTCCCTCTTCACTCCATGCCAACCCTCCCCTCCCACTCCCACTTGTTCTTGGTAAAGAATGAGAGATCGGTGGCCAGGGGAGGGGAAGATACGAGTCTGCTTTTGGTGTTCTCGGTGGCGATGTTCTACTGCTGCTCTCAGGGGCGACGGTGGCGGTGTTCTTTATCGGGCGCTCTCAATGGCTTCTTCATCATTCGCTCTCGATGGCAGTGGTGGGTTTGCTTTTGGGTTCGGCGGCCGCTTCTCTCCAAATCTACTTCTCTCCAGTTTCCTCCTTTTTATTGATCTGCTTCTGAGTTTTGTTTTTGGTTTAATTTTTTTTTGTGGGGTATTGGTTTTTGGTGCTGATATGTTGTTTTGAATCATTTCTGGTTTGTTTTGTTTATATTATTTTATGTGTCATCTGGTTATTTGACTTTGTGCACAAAAGATTGAATTTTGATTTTTTTTTTTGTTGTATGTGAATATGGTTTTCATGTTTCAAGCTTGGAGTTTTACTTGAATTGTGACTGCTAGATTAATGATGCTACTCCAAAAATGTAATTAGTGTGATGGCAATATGTTTTATTTATTTATTTATTTTGGTGTGTTTTTTAAGTTGTTGTAAGAAGTTTGATAGTTTGAAAGGTATTGAAGATCTAGATGTTGATAAAAGTTTGGTTTGGTTGAAGAACAATATTGAAGAATGAAATCTTATACTGGTAATGTTTGGGTAGCATGATGAAAAAGAAGATTAATCTGGTTTTTTTTTTTTTTTAAGATTTTTTTCAATTTTATTATGTTTATATGTTATTTTTAATATTAATTTTAAAATTTAAAATTTATTTATATTTAAATTTCTAAGGATATAAAATATTATTTTAATTGTTTTATATAAATCGATTCAATCAATCTACCACGATTGATGGATGGTGGAGATTGATATATTAATTTTTTATTTTTTTAAATATTTTTATTTAAATTTTTACATTTTTTGGTTTTATTATGGGGTAAAAGGATAATTGATTAATTTTTTTTTTTTTAAATTTCAATATAGTAAAGGCATTTTCATCTTTTCATGTTTTTGTCACAAAACCATCCAACTTTAGGATGGAAACTGCTTTTGGCTGACAATTGGGGTTTATTTTGCTAATATTTGAAAAAGTTAAGATAAACTGAAATTATTTACCATTTTAGGGGAGTTTTTAGATTTTTTTCTTTGATTATATGACTCATATTTATATATATGACATGTAATTTGTAAGGTATTTTTGTAATTAGGGTTTGATATAATTTGTAAGGTACTTTCATTATTAAGATTTGATATAAATAACTACTGTAACTCTGCTAACAATTCGATGAAATTTTTCAACTGTATGAAAGTGGATGTAGACACATTATCAAACCACTATAATTCTTTGTGTTTTTTTTTTTCTTTTTTTATTTGTCCTCATACTTTATTAAATTGTCTCAATTGCACAATAAAGATTTTGTCTGAAACCAAACTACAAACTATTGAATTCAGGGAAATGAATAAACAGATTGTGATTCCAATTTTCTATGGGGTAACTCCTTCAGATGTAAGGAATCAAATTGGGAGTTATGCAGATGCATTTGCTAAGCATGAACAATATTTTAAAAACAAAGTGCAGAGATGGAGGGATGCTCTCAAGGAAACAGCCAATCTTTCTGGGTGGCCTTTAAGCTCCAATGAGTAAGTGATTATTTTTTTCTTATAACAGTTGAAGAGAAAAAGAGAGAAATTGCAACATGAATTAATTCTATGTAAAAGCACTTCCATTTTGAAATTTTTATTATAAGGAATCTTTTCACTACAACAAAATAGGGCTATAGGGATAGTTTTTAGAGACGAAAATATTTAAAAATTGAGTGGCAACATATCCACTCCTCTATAATCGTATGTACACCCCTTAATTTATATATTTTTGATATTCCAATATTACCCTTAAATTAAATTATTAACACTCTAATTAAAAGATGATATTGTTATTATTATAATTAAATTTGAATACTCAAACTTCAACTTTCAATAAAACACTTGGTTTGTTTTGATAAAGGGTAGTCAACGATGAGAGTTTTTTATTGTATTTTTAAAGGTTTTATAAATGATGAAAATGAAGATCTAGATTTGAAGGGTTTTGTGGCTTTTTTTTTTTTTTTTTTTTGATTAGTTAAAGTTCAGCTTGAGTGAAAATGAAGGCTTTTAGTTTTGTTTGATAGTTTGATACATAGAGTTTTGGTGAAATACAAGAATTTGAGTGAAAATGAGAGAGAATATAAAATGGAGAAGCCATGAACATGAAATGAAGCATCAAAACAAGCTTAAAAAATAAAGTTTGATTTTTTTAATCTTTTAATTTAATTATCTTTATAATTATTTACTATTATATTTAAAAGGTAAACAAATGAATGAATATAATTGGTAATACATAGGATGAACTTATAAAATATGAATTTTTAAAAATTTTAATGGAGTGTAATACAAAAGTGGTTGTATATACAATTTTTAAAAGGTGGAAATATCGCCACTCTTAAAAATTTTACCTCTAGAAAGACTTTATAGGGACGAAATAAAATTCATCCCTAAAAGAATAATATATGTAGGGACAAATTGTTATGTGAAAATCTATAACAACGAGTTATTATTTTGTCCTTAAAAGAAAATACCTTTAATTATTTTTGTTCCTAAAAGGAGCTAGGGACGAAATAAGATTCACCCCTCAAACAAAAATATTTGAAGATAAATTTAAAATCATATACTATAGATGCGAATTTCATCCCTATAAATGTTTACGAAAATGAAAATTAAAATCCGTTTGTAAAAGAAGAATATTTAAAAATAAATTTAAGATCACATACTATAGGATGAAACCACATTAGTCCCTAATGATGTCCAAAGGGACGAAATTAAAAATTCATCCCTAAAATAACTTAATTAAATATAAATATAAAATTATATAGCATTAGAACTAAAATTAGATACATCTCCAAAAGATGTCCATGCTAAGGGTGGCAATTTGGGGGTTCATGGGTCGGATTTGATTAAACTCGAGTCGGCACGAACCGGATCACCTTAACCTGACACAATAAGATTAATTAATGGGGAGTAAATAAGAGAGATTTTAAGTGTTAATTCAAACTACAGGGGAAAAGAGGATTAATCCTTAATTAATTGGGTTGAAATTTTAAATCCGGCATGAATCCATTTAATAAATGAGTGATGTGACACGACTCGAGAACCTATTTATTAAACGGATCAGGTTGAGTTAGGATTGCAACAAAGGTGGTCAATGAAAATGATAGTGGTGGTGGATTAAAATGAGAGGAATAACAGTAGTGGAGAACTGAGATGACAGATGAGAGGCGATCGACAAATGGGACAACCAACGATCGACAAGTGGCAATAAAAATTGACAGCAACAGGTGAGAGATGGGGTGTTATTATGATAGGTGAGCTGAGAGAGGTGAGATTGAGATGAAAGGAACAATATCAGTGATGACAACAAGCGGCGACTGATGATCGAGAACGACTAGTGAAAGAGTTGGCAACGACGAGTAAAAGGGAGATAGGGTGCGACTGTGGTGTGTAAGGTGACTTAGGTGAAAGTGAGAGAGGTAAGATAAACAATTGGTTATCTAAAAAGTGAAAAATATTTACCCTAATTATTTATAATTATAAATTTACCCTTAATAATGGGGTCATCTTATAAACCTAATAAGCAAATTGGACATGAACCCGTGTAATAAATTGGTTAAATGGGTTAACACGATTATGATCGAAACCTGAATATGTCAACCTGAACCCGATTATCAACACTGGAATCATGTCCAGTTTGCGGGTTATGACCCAACTTGCCCCCCATTCTATAGAGACATTTGAAATTTCATCCTAGAAAGAATCTAATTAAATATCATTCTAAAACTATACACTATAGTGATGAAACCACATTTATCCCTAAATGATGTCTATAGGAACACAAATTAAAATTTGTCCATGAAAGTTAATACATAGGAACATATAATTAAGAATTTGTCCCTGAAAGAATATAATTCAAAATAAATCTACAATTATACACAACCAGGACGAAACCGTATTCATATCTAAATGACATATATAGGGACAAATTCAAAAATTGTCTCAATAAGTGTATAATTAAATATAAATTTAAAATTGTATACTATAGGGACGAAATCATATTTATCCTTATAAGACGTCTATAAGGACAAAAACTATAGTTCATCCCTAAAAGTTCGACTATAGGGATAAATATTTAAATTAAAATAAAAAACTACTCAATTAAAATTTTACCATATACATATATACATACATATATATAGTAATTCTACTATAAATACCTACTAAGTTTAATAATGTTAGGATCAAACAATCTCAACCGTAAATTAGATCTAATGAACAAAAACAGAGAAAATAGAAATGGAAATAAATAATTATATTATATTAGAATAATAAAATTGTACCCTTACATCAACAAATTAGGAGGTACTGATGGTAAGTTGGTTAAGTTGACTTTTATCCCTATTTCTATTTTCTTTGTTTCTATTCATAAAATATACGGTTGAAATTATTTGGTTATATATATTTTTTAAAGTTAAAAGGTATTGATAGTAAAAATTATTATGTTTTTTGTGTGTGTATATATATATATGAAATTAAGTTTTTTGTTTCACCAAAGTATTAGAATTTACGTTTGTTGTAATAAATATTAATTTCACTACATCTAAATAAAGTTAAATTTTTATGATACAACTTAAATTTTTATTGGATTTTAATTTAACTATGTCTAAATAAAACTAAATTTATGTGATAAATCTTAAATTGTTATTGGATGTTAAAATCAAGTAAAGTTGTCAAATTGTTGAAAGTTAGCTTAATAAGTTAATATAAAAACTGATAAATTAATATAAAAAGTAAAGTGATTAATTTATATTTTTTGTCACATTCAACTGTCATAAGTTTGGTAAATTGATAAAATTATTCTAATTTTATCTTTTGACAGTTTTTACGGATCTCACAAGTCAAAAATATAAATATTTGTCAAAACTTGATAAGTACATACCCAAAAATAAAAACAATTTTCATCTTAAAAAATAATTAAAATATTATTGAGTTCAAATACAAATATTAATTTTGAAGTTAGTTTGTTGAATATTTGATAAAAACAATATATATAGATATATATATATATATATATATGAACGAATTGCATAATATCTCCCTTGAGAAATGTCTAAAACTAAGCAGAAATACATAACCATTTTATTACACAATATCCCCACTCCATTGGTCAAATTCTGTTAAAAATTAGTCAACTTAAGAGTAATTTCATCTTTTATATAATTTTTTAATTTTTTTAAATTTAAAATTATAAAAATTAAAAATAATATATAATTTTTAAAAATAAAACTCAGATCTTCAATGAAAAAATCTTTTAAAAAAAAATTAAAAAAAAAAAACTTAACCATATCGTCACTAATCTAGTGACAATGTGGTCTTCACTAGATCGTGGGTATTTGACTCATCTCCAAAACAGATTGTGATGATTTGGCGATGAACTAGATCGACAACCCTTCACAACTACAGAACCAATGAACACAACCCTTCATAACCACTCAACACAACCAATCAATCCCAAATCACATTAAACCTAGAACTTCAACCCCAAATCTGTCTCTTCAATCCATTACAACCAATCAACACAACCAATTTTCATCTAGGCTTCAATTGAACCCAGATGGTGTTAAAAATATATATACATATATATTTTTGGAACATCTAAGTTTGAATTCAAATTTTCAAGTTGAAGATCTGGATTTCGAATCCAAATCTTTCAAAAAATAAAAACATTAAAAAAAAAAGAAAATTAAAAAAAATAATCAACCACAACCCAAATGATAAACATCATCTAGGATGAGCCCAAATGATGAACATCATTTAGGAACCTAGAATATGTTCATTTGGGCTCAAATCGAACCCAAATGAACATCATCTGGGATCACATAAAAATAAAAAAAGAAAAAGAAAAGAAAAGAAAAGGAGAAAAGAAAAGAGATAATAAATGATGTTAATCTTGTTCTTCATTGGCGTGATCTGGTTTCCATCTGGAAACCAGATCTTCTTCTAACTATTCTTTATTTTTTTTTTCCTATTTTTATTGTTTATATAATTTTTATCTCCATCATCCATTTCTCAGATGGACGGTGGAGGTACATTTTTAATTTTTAATTTTTTTAATTAATTTTTACTTTTTATTTTATATTTAATAATTTTAAATTTTATGAGAAATTTTTAAAAATCTCCACCGTCCATCTCTCAAATGGACGATGGGGATACATTCTTAATTTTTAATTTTTATTTTATATTTAAAATTTTAAATTTTTTTTTGTTTTATTTATGGGCAAAAATATTCATTTGACCAAAAATCTTAGTCAATCATTAAAGTTGACAGAAGTCAACTGACATCATGGAGGTTTAATGTAATAAAAGAGTAAATGCATTTTTGTTTGGTTTTAAGCATACCATTGGGGGGTGTTGTGCAATTCGTCTTATATATATATTCTCAATATAAACATTATATATATAATTGCTAGTTGCAAAATTAACAAATAAATTTTATTTTAATCTTGCAAGTGCACAAATTATTTATCGAGTATAGTGAGCAAGTAAGGATTAATCCCACAAGGAGATTTCAACTTACTTTAATTCTAATTATATTTAAAGCCTAAACTAGAGAGCAATTAATTAAAGAAACGGTTTCAAGATCAATTTTGAAGACTTAAAACTAAATTACAGCAAAAAACTAAATTAATTAAAATTGATGGAGAAAAACTTAATTAAGACATCCTATTCATCACTAAACAATCCCTCAATTCATTCAATAAAATTAATAAAACAAACATATATTAATGCATGATGAAAACGTTCACGATAAGGTAATGATCATACTACATTTCATATTGATTCTTCTTTATTTAGTATGTAAATCACATAATGTTTATTTAGATATGTGTGTATTCCTAATTACAATATAGCATGATGTCTACTTAGGTTTAATAATCAGAATCCATTAAGAATAAGAACAATATGAATGTCACATAAACCCTAGAACATGATATCTATCCTAGATCATTATGAATTAAAATCTTATAATTGGTTCGCAAGTAATTGATTGTTGCAACTAAGAATATGTTTGTTTGATGTGCGGTTTATATTCTTACAATATAAATCGTATATTGTAATGCATGATGAAGACATTCACAATAAAGTAATGATCATACTGCATGTCGTATTAATTCTTCCTTATTTAGTATGTAAATCACATGATGTTTGTTTAAATATGTGTATTTCTAATTATAATCTAGCATGATGTCTACGTAGGTTTAATAATCAGAATCCATTAAGAACAAGAACAATATGAATGTCACATAAACCCTAGAACATGATGTTTATCCTAGATCTTTATGAATCAAAATCTTTTAATTGGTTCACAAGTAATTGATTGTTGCAAACAAAGAATATGCCGGCTTGATGTGCGGTTTATATTTTTATAATATAAATCTCACAAAAATACTTCTAAAGTGATAAAAAAAAAAAAAAAACATCATAATAAAGAGAATGCAATTAACATAGAGATCATGATTTCATCATGCAAAAATACTAAACTTCATTAATAAATCTACAAATTGAGTTCATGTTTAGGGCTTTAATTTAGCCCTAACTAACCATAAAATTAGCCACACATGGCACTAAAAAAACACATGAAAAATAAAAGAAAACTAAGAGAAGAAAAGGAGAAGAAATAATTAGCCTCTAATACCTCCTCTTGCCTTAGCCGCTCTCCATCACTTCTAAAAGTCTGCTTTTTCGTGCCTCAAGTCTTCTTTTTATAAGTGGAGAATTAGGGTTTTGAGTTGGTGTTCAAATTGGTTTCCTTTCATTACTCAGATTCAATCACCGCCACTATCGCGACTTACTATTACGACTTCAGCTCACGATACAATCTCATGAGAAGGCCTCGATGTTCATTACTAGTTTTCTCCACAAGTTGCTTCTCATCACAACCACTTGCAATCCTCTCTACTTGACTATCGTGACTTTCTGTCGTTAGTTTCTTCTCGCTGTCTTTCTTGTGACGTTCTCAGGTTTGGTGTTGCGACCTGTAGTCGCGAGTTACATCCAGCGAAAATATCCTACGACAGCCTATGGTTGGCTTTCGCAACCTTTTGTTACAGGTTATTACTTGCGACAGCTTCCAATGATGGATTTTGGTTCTCTTATGTTACAAGTGCCCAAAAGTTCACTATTTGCAGTTCTTTCTTCTTGAAACCTAAACTTAAACATCAAAAACACAAAATGACATAAAAGTATCAATTCAATAAGGAAACATAACATAAATAATAGTTAAAATAGGCACATAATATTGATAATTAGCGACCTATAATAATATAGATATTGAGAAAAAATATATATTTATTGTTAATATATATATAATAAATCTCTCTCCCAATATATATATTGAGAGAGAGATTTACTAGGTTGTTATTAGGTATTGGGTGTCCAATCTAGGGGCTGTTCAGTGTGGGGTGTTAATTCTAATCGGGTTGTGGATAAGTGGTTAATAGAGAGAGAGCTAAGGGGCAACTAGTTTTATAGTTTCCGAACATATATTTACTACGCTATTATTTGGCGTTGGGCGTCCAATCTAAGGGTCGTTCAGTGTGGGGTGTTGATTCTAATTGGGTGGTAGGTAGCTGGTTAATGGAGTCTAGGTAGGCCCAAAGACTGTTACCAAGTTACAACTTCCAAACATATATTTAACAGGTTGTTATTTGATGTTGAGCATCCAATTTGGGGGAACATTTAATGTGGGCCGTTGATTCTAATAGGGGTGATAGGTAGGCGATCAATGGAGTCTAGGTGGGCTTGTGAGTTTGTTAGTATTATTACAAGTTTTTGTGATGAAAATATATTTATTGGGTTGTTATTTGGTGTTGGGTATCCAATCTAAGGGGCGTTCAGTATAGCGCTAGGAAAAAAATCGAATTGACCCAGCTAGACCATTCCGACCCAACCCAACTCGACCCAGCCCCGCCTATATTGGTTTTCAATTTGATTTGGTAAGGGTCGGTTTTGAAAGTTAAAAACCAACTTTTTTCTAGTTTCAGATTGGTTTTGGATTGAAAAACCCAATCCAAAACTGAAAATCGATTTAAAAAATATATAAATTGTTTAAAATACACATACACAACACAACCCTAGTTGTGAAGCTTCAAAACCAAACATACAACCCAAGTAGTCAAAACCAAACACTTCCACTAGTCCCGGTCGCCATTCATCTTTTAGCACCGTTGTCGACCTCCACCTATCGTCTTGCACTTCACTTTATTCTTCTTCTTCCATTTCCACTTTTAAATCTTCTTATTCTTGTTGCTGTTGTCGCCGCTCTTCCATCTGTCATCTTTAACTTCGGTAACTTCAACTCCAACACTGATGGCCTAGCTGTCGGCCTTGGCTTCCCTATCAACCTTGCCGACCTTGCAAAACCTTAACTTCATGTCCATTATTTTCACTACCACCTACAATTTGTGGTGGTGGGTTTCTAGTTTATGGAAGAGAGACAATTGGAGGAGCCGTTTTGGCTCCATCAGACTCATTATTGTTATTATTATTATTATTTACTTTTTCAAGCATTGAAGGATAAACATAATTGATAAATTGAAATTGGTGGTCCATCGACTCCACCAAGCTCAAAGCTCTCCCTTTTGACTTCATCTTTTTCAAGTTCAAAGCTCTTATCTTTGACTTCATCTTTTTCAAGTTCAAAGCTCTCACCTTTGACTTTTTTTACTCTACCAAGCTCTCTAACGATCATCATTTTTTGTGGTGATAAGTTTTTTTTTTCTTTTTTTCTTTTGTCGAGAGACAAGTACAGACAAAAGGTTAGAGATGACCACAATTAAAAATATATATATTTTTAAATTATATATTTTTTCTAATTTATTTTTCTTGTCTCATGGGTTTGTAATTCGTGGATTTGGTGTATTGGTTTTGGTGATAAACTAAAATTTTGGTTTTGTGAACTGGTAATTGGTGGTATTGATCTTGGTTTTTCAATTTTGCTTTGGATTTAGTGGTGAACTGCTGAAATCAACGTAAACTGACTAGATCGAACCAACCCGACGCTAGTCGGTATTGGTTGATTTTCCTTACTATATCGGGTCAGGTTAGTTTTTGATTTGAAAAACTGAAAATAGTTTGTTTTGGTTTAGTTTTTTTCCAAAACAGAATTGATCCAACCTGTATCCATCCCTAGTTTAATGTGGGGAGTTGATTCTAACAGAGTTGGTAGGTTGGTGGGTGGGTGGGTTAATGGAGTCTAGGTAGGCTTCCGAATATATATATATATATATATATATGCTTTTGGAACAAAATTATTTTTGTCCCGAACGTTAGTCTTTTGGGATGAAAATATTTCGTCCCAATGGATTTGTTTTTGTCCCAATAGACTATTTTAATAGATGAAATCTTTTTCGTCCCAATAGATAGTCTATTGGGACAAAAATAGTTAATCCTAGTAGACAATAATAGACATGTTTTTGGGACGAATCAATTTCATCCTTATAGATAATTTTAGGGACAATTCGTTTTATGTCCCTTCTTCTCTGTTGCTATGCATCTAAAGGGATGGATTTTGGGATGAATTTTTTTTTTCATGCCAGTAGACTATAGGGATGAATTTTGTTTTCTAAGGAGAAATTTTACATATCCATAGACAATTTTTCTTGTAGTGATTTCTTCAACAGTAATGCTATTTTGCTTAAATTTTTGCCACATGATGTGGTATCCTAGAATATGAGAAGACTAACTAATCAAATTTTAATTCATCAATTTTAATTAGTTGGTCCTCCTATATTTTAGGAATGTTACATCATTGGACACTGAATTGGGCATCAATTTGAGTAAAATAGTATTGTTTTTTCCTTAATAGAAAAAGAAAAGTAATGTCATTTCAAATATGTCGTTAATATTACTAATTAGATTTGAATTTCATTTTAATCCTTTTGATTTATTTCAAATATATAGTCATTTTAGGATGTTACATCATTGGACATCGAATTGGGCATCAATTTGAGTAAAGTACTTTTTTTTTTTTTTTGCTAGGTGCCCTGAGTCTGAGATTATAAAGGCTATTGTAGAAGGTGTTTTAATGAGGCTAAATGACTTGTCGTCAAATGATACAAGCGAACTTGTTGCTATAGATTCAAAGGTTAAGGAAATTAAATCATGGTTATGCACTAGTGTTCGCAGTGTGGGGATTTGTGGCATCGGTGGTATCGGCAAGACAACTCTTGCTGAAGCTATATTCAATAATATCTTTCATCAATTTGAAGGTTTTTGCTTCATTTATAATATTAGGGAACGGTGCAATCAAAGTGGAGGATTAAATCATATGCAACAAGAATTTTTTTCAGCAATTTTAGGGGATAAAAATGTAATCATAGGTACTTTCACCACAGGGCGCACCTTCATAAAAAATAGATTTCGTTACAAGAAACTTCTTATTGTTCTTGATGATGTGTCTGAGTCTAAGCAACTAGAATCTTTGATTGGAGATTTTGATTGCCTTAATCTACAAAGTTGAATAATTATAACAACAAGAAACAAACAAGTGCTTAAGTGTTGTCGAGTGGATGAAGTATACGAAGTTCCAGAATTAAATTGTCAAGAAGCTCTTGAGCTATTTTGCAAGCATGCCTTTAAAGAAAATCATCCCAAGGTGGATTTTGTGGAGATGTTAGATGAGGTAATACAATGTATTGGAGGTGTTCCATTGGCTCTAAAAATTTTGGGGGCCCATCTATTTGGCAAGAGAAAAGATACTTGGGAAAGTGAAATGAAAAAGCTGAAAAAAAATGTCTCATATGGATATCCATAAAGTATTGAAAATAAGTTATGATGGACTTGATGATAAACAGCAAAAAATATTTTTGGATATTGCAATTTTTTTTAAAAGCTGTGACATGAGAATTGTAAAATCATTCCTAGATGCTTGTGGGTTTGAAACAGAGGCTGAAATATGTGTTCTCATTGATAAATTTCTAATAGCTATATCATATAACAGAATAACAATGCATGACTTACTACAAATGATGGCCAAGGAAATTATCCGCCAAGAATCTATTGAAGATCCTGGAAGACGGAGTCGATTGTGGAATCATGAGGATATATGTCATGTTCTGACAAAAAATAAGGTGAGAATCATCTACAAATTTATTATTATGAAAAGGCATGTGTTGGGCATGATTAATTTATACATAAAATTAAACTTTTATTGTTTTGACCATTAAATCATTAGTTTACAGTTTGCATATTTAATACTAATTTGTATTCTTTTCATTTAGGGAACTGAAATGATTGAAGGCATCTCTTTGGATATGTCAAAAATAAGAGATACATTCTTAAATCCAGATGCTTTTGTGAATATGTGGAGATTAAGATTCTTGGAATTTAAAATGTCAAGTTACGGGAGAAATAAGGTGCAAGTTTGCCAAGGCCTTGAAGGTGATTTTTCTGAGTTAAGGTATCTCCATTGGCAAGGATATCCACTTGAATCACTGCCTCCAAGTATTCATTTAGAGAACCTTGTCACTCTTAATATGAGTGGCAGCAAACTTAAACGACTTTGGAGTGGTGTTCTGGTATGTATTATATTTATATTACACTGTATTGATGTTGCTCTTCGCAAAATACCACATATATTTAGTACTAGAGTGAGTTAATTTTTTTCTATTTGACTTGCAGCATCTTGAGAAGTTGAAAGAAATAGACCTCAGTGACTCCAACTTAACCATTTGTCCAGACCTCTCAGGTAATAAAGGAAATTCATAATTTGTTATTATAATTATGATTTTACTGATTTTATATTCTTCTAGGAGTTTAGGATTCATTATTTTATGTTGTTATCTTTTAGTTTAGGATTAAAATTAAATTAGAATTCCTATTTCTAATAGGTTTAAGATTAGAAATATTTTTAAAATTTTTGGCTTGTTGATATTTTGTATGCCATAATTTTGTCTCATTCTCTAAATCTCTTTATCAGGTTCACCAAATCTTGAGACGTTGATGCTATATAATTGTGTATATTTGCGTGACATTCCACCTTCTATTCAATGTCTCAGTAAGCTTCACACTCTAGGGCTAAGCTTCTGCAAACGCCTTAGCAGTATTCCAAATTGCAGTGACTTGAATTCTCTGGGACATCTTCATCTCTCAGGCTGCTCAAGTCTGGAGGTGTTGCCTGAGATGCCATGTAATATAGAAGAATTATACTTAGATTCCATTGCTATAGAAGAACTTCCCTCATCCGTGTAGGATCTAAGTAGACTGGTTACACTGGAAGTTTGTGATTGTGGAAGGCTTAAGAGTATTCCAAATTGCAGTAACTTGAATTCTCTGAGAGAGCTAAATCTCTCAGGCTGCTCAAGTCTGGAGCTGTTGCCTGAGTTGCCTTGTAATATAGAAGAATTAGATTTACGTTCCATTGCTATAGAAGAACTTCCCTCATCCATGAAGGATCTAAGTAGACTGGTTACACTGGAAGTTCATGATTGTGGAAGGCTTAAGAGTATTCCAAATTGCAGTGACTTGAATTCTCTGGAATATCTTCATCTCTCAGGCTGCTCAAGTCTGGAGCTGTTGCCTGAGATGCCATGTAATATAGAAGCATTATACTTAGATTCCATTGCTATAGAAGAACTTCCCTCATCCATGAAGGATCTAAGTAGACTGGTTACACTGGATCTTAGTAATTGTAAAAGGCTTAAGAGTCTTCCAAACAGCGGTTGTATTTAAAGGTTGCTGTAAACTTGATGAGTTGCCTCATACACTGGACTGGCAGAACTTGACTTTTCTTGATCTAAGTTATTGTGGAATCATGAAGTTACCTGACAACCTCGGTTGCTTATCCTCTCTAGAGAGTTTATATTTGGCTGGAAATAGTTTTGAAAGCATACCAGAAAGCATCATAAATCTCTCTAGACTACGTTGCCTGGCCGGAAGCAATTGCCAGAGGATTCAATATTTACCAATGCCTCCACTTAAAGGTGGACATTTAGATGCGCACAATTGCACATCACTGCAAGTATTCTCTTTTGAACCCATTCTCGGAAATGCTATACTGAAATTGAATGAGGTTTGTTTTACTCCCTTCTTTTTTATATCAGATATGATCCATTTTCTTTGTCAATCTTTCACCTTCTTACTTATTTTTCCTTCTTTATTCTTTATATTTGAAATGTCATTTGTTTATGTAAGAACCTCAGCCCAATCCTTTGCTTATTTATCGTCGTAGAGTTTTGACCTTTTTGCTATGTAGTGTCTTGAGATTTGTTAAGGTTTGAACCCGAGACCTTAAGTATCTTTTGAGTGCAAACCTCTTACCACCAAGGCAAGTTTTGTGTTGAGATCTCAATCTAATTTTTCGCTCATTTGTCTGTGTAAAGATTTGGTCTTTTTGTCCTGTAGGGTAGGTAGGGTCGTAAAATTTGAACCCAAAAAATACTTAAGGTTTTTGGTTCAAACCTAAAGACGTTACATATCCTACGAGACAAAAAGGATTGGAAAACCCTATAAAGACAAATGAGAGTGAAGAATTGGACTGAGGTTCCAACAGTTTATAACTATCATTTTTCTTTTTTCACCGTTAAATTAAGTTAAAAAGTTATTAAGGTTTTTTCCTCAAACTTTTTTAAGAGTTTAATATTTTGTCTTTAAATTGGCTACCCAAGGTGCTCTCTTAGCCTCACTATCTTCTGTTACTCACTCAGTAAACCTTTACGATTATAGAGATAACTAAACATTAATAGATTTAAAAAATATATATTAAAAATTGAACATTAAAATATTGAAAATATTAAAATCTTAGAATGTAAAAGGAATAGATAAAACAAACTATGAAAAATCTTTGTCAAAATTGACTAAACAAGTTCCAAATATAATAGTCAGATGAATCTATAAAAGTCATGACTATCTTGACTAAAGGGAGAGTGAAGGTATTATTATTATTATTTTTGAAACTGAGATATTATTGTTATTGTTATTATTATTATTAAAGAAAATCAATTTAATAATTTTAGAAGTTTGTAGGCAACATGTTTCTCAAGGTTATTGTGTATTAAGATAAAAATATCCTTACTTTTGATTAACGGAATATCTAAAATGATGATTAATTTTTTTTTTAAAAGAAGGACCAAAAATTAAAAACATTTGAAAATTATGACATGTCCATCAATTACAATCATTAGATTGGTTGTAAGGGTGGTTATTGAAATCAATCCAATTGTTGTAATTTATGGGTAAGGTAAGCCAACCAGTAAAGTAGTTAAATCCTTTATGGAAAAGTAGGAAATGTTTTTCACTTAGTTGTGTTTAAAAGTAAGTTGATGTTTATTTATTTTCATTGTACAATTGCCTGAAGACTGCTGGGGCTTTCAGGCTTGCTATCCGGGAAGCCAAATTCCATATTGGTTTAATTTTCAAGAGATGGGATCTTCTATAAAGGTGGAGCTGCTTCCATTAGAGTTGATGACTATGGAGCTTGCTTTTTGTATTGTTGTGGCTCCGTCTCCTGATCATCAAGAAAGTTTTGGAATATGGAATATATATTGGGATTGCCAGCTCAAATCTGAACATGTTATGGGCGGCGATTTCCGCAATTATCATCGATGGAGGGATTCTCATATCATCTTTAAGTCAAATCACGCATTCTTGAACACATGTCTTATGGGCCCCCTTGAGAATGACGTATTCAAGGAAAAATTATGTCACCAAGGATTATCACAGACTGAGATTCATGACTTTTATTTTCACTTCAAAATCGACGATGACATAAAATATCACAAGATTATAAAATGTGGTGTGCATTTAATTTCTCATCGATCGTCGCCAAAACTTCGCCCAAGTTTATTTGGAGGATATAGCCAAACGATCACGGTTGATGACAAGTGTTTGGAGGGAGATGAACCACACCCCAAAAGACTAAAATTTTACGATTATTTTTCAGAGCTTCCAACTAATCAAGGTAAAGCATTTGCTTAACTCTATCATTGTTGTAAAACTTAGCAAATAGATCCGACTACTCACCGAGAACATAGTAGTGGTTTTCCACTGACCCGAGAACCCCTAAATCGGGGGTTTAACTCGCTGGAGATGAATAGTCGCCGAGTTGGGCTAAGTACGGCCTAACTCAGTCAATGTAGCGAGTACTTGATCCAAACAGGTTTTATGAGATAGGTTTATTCGGTAAGTACTCGACTCATATCAACTTAGTGAATGCTATGCTAAAGTTGCTTTTGAAATTATATGAAATAAGTTTTATGTTCTTTTGTAGCCATATGATTATATTTTGATTCTATGAATTTTTTTTTTGATAATACTTTTTATAGATTTTGATTAGATTTGACAGTCGGTCAACAGGTTGACCACTGATCAATAGTCAAACTAAGTACTTATCAAGTAACCAAATATTCGTTACTCACTAGGTTGCCTAGTGACTAGCGAGTTCTTAAACATTGCTCTATATTTGAATATCACAAACCAAACTTGTAGTCCAACACACAACTAATCAAGGTTGAAAACTTTCAAATTTTTTCTAGTGCTAGCAAATAATTATGGTAAATTAATTGATTGATTGCTTCTATATTTGAATATCACTTGTAGTCCACAACAACTGTAAAGAGGAAGATGAAGCACAACCCCAAAGATTGAAAATGTTCAATTTTTTTCCCGAACACCTAACTAGTCAAGGTAAATCTATTCTTCTTTATTTGAATATCACTGACTATTGATCAGGTTGACCACTGATCAATAGTCAAACTAAGTACTCATCAAGTAGCCAAATACTCGTTACTCACTATGTTGCCTAGTGACTAGCGAGTTCTTAAACATTGCTCTATATTTGAATATCATGAACCAAACTTGTAGTCCAACACATAACTAATCAAGGTTGAAAACTTTCAAATTTTTTCTAGTGCTAGCAAGTAATTATGGTAAATTAATTAATTGATTGCTTCTATATTTGAATATCACTTGTAGTCCACAACAACTGTGAAGAGGAAGATGAAGCACAACCCCAAAGATTGAAAACGTTCAATTTTTTTCCCGAACACCTAACTAGTCAAGGTAAATCTATTCTTCTTTATTTGAATATCACTGACCTAACTTGTAGAACTTGTTTTGTTTTGATTAATTTGTTTAACACATCAAAATCAAGTTAAAAAAATTTACTATATGTTTTTCAAAAATTATGATTGAAATAATTAATTGCAATATATCTATTTTTCACATTATTTTTGGATATTATGAAAAACCTCTAGAAAACAAATTAATCAAACATTAATCACACTTTTTAAACTATTAGACAAATTATCCCCTACAGTTGAAAAATATTTAATAGTGTTAAAAATAAAGGAGAAACGTAGTCGGATAAATAAATTTATTAGTTTAATACTAAGAAGATGAAAGCCATATTATCCCTAAAACCTATAATAGAGAACATGGTTTTGATGTAATGATAAAACCAAAAAGGTCCACTCACTTGCCTTATTAAAAAGGTCATGGGTCAAACTCACAAGTCCCACTATATGTGGACAATTTTCCCTATGTATGTGGGTTGTTACATCCCATCTTTTAGGAGTTGATCACTAAATTATGTATTAAAGTCATATCAAAATTAGTCTTGACAAGACCCTGGTTGGTCTCATAATAAAAAAAATAAATAAATCTTATAATAATAAAAAAAAAAACTAAGAAATACAAATTTAAGAATTAATTAAAAAGAAAACTTGAACAACATATCAACCACTTTTTCTCCATCTCTCACATCTCCCTTTTGCTCTCTCCACATCTTCCCTTCTCTGATTCCTTCGCTAACGCCATCCATCTCTCTACTCTCTCTTCGTTTCCTCTCCCCCTTTTTCCACTTATCTCTTTTTTCTTTCTTTCTGCCCTCTCCATTCTCTGCTTGACCCTCATCATTCTCTTTGCTCCCATCTACCTTCCCTCGTATCGAATGGTGGCCATTGAGCGGCCTCTTCATCTTTGTTAATGCCTCTTTATGAGATGTCATCATGGTGCTCTCTTCTCATTTTCTTCTCTTTTCATTATGGGGTTTAATGATAGGCCAACTTCATCAAATGGAGCTATCTACTCTATCAATGATGGAGCTATCTACTCTATCAGTGATGGAGCGATGCTCTATTTCTGAAGGAGTAGATTGCTCCATCCCAATAGAGTAGTGTCACCTACTTTTTTTTTTTTAAATTTAACTTTTGTTTGTGATTAATTTGTAGGTTGTTGGGTGTTTAGGGTGGATTTCAGTTGTTGGGTAGTGGCGGCTAGGTGGGTTTAAATTTAAGAATTAATTAAAAAGAAAACTTGAACAACATATCAACCACTTTTTCTCAATCTCTCACATCTCCCTTTTGCTCTCTCCACATCTTCCCTTCTCTGATTCCTTCGCTAACGCCATCCATCTCTCTACTCTCTCTTCGTTTCCTCTCCCCCTTTTTCCACTTATCTCTTTTTTCTTTCTTTCTGCCCTCTCCATTCTCTGCTTGACCCTCATCATTCTCTTTGCTCCCATCTACCTTCCCTCGTATCGAATGGTGGCCATTGAGCGGCCTCTTCGTCTTTGTTAATGCCTCTTTATGAGATGTCATCATGGTGCTCTCTTCTCCTTTTCTTCTCTTTTCATTTTGGGGTTTAATGATAGGCCAACTTCATCAAATGGAGCTATTTGCTCTATCAGTGATGGAGCAATGCTCTATTTATGAAGGAGTAGATTGCTCCATCCCAATGGAGTAGTTTCACCTACTTTTTTTTTTTTTTTTTAATTTAACTTTTGTTTGTGATTAATTTGTAGGTTGTTGGGTGTTTAGGGTGGATTTCAGTTGTTGGGTGGTGGCGGCTAGGTGGGTTTCAGCTAGTGGATGTGTTTGAGGATGAGTTTTTGGTTTAATTGGTTGAAGAAATTTAGGTTTATGTTATTGAAGAAATCTGGGTTTGTTTGCTTGAAAGAATCTAACACTTTTTTTAGTTTTTTTTTGGGATAAGTTTTGGGTTTATTTAGGCTGGTAAATGACTTTCAAGTTGAGTTTCAAATTTATTTGGTTGAAGAAATTTGAGTTCATAGACTTTAATAAGGATAGTTCAGTCATTGTACAAATTTAAGGGTATGATGGGAATTTCATATAGACTTAGCGAAGGTAATCTAGTCATTTCATGATTTTGGATGGAGATATGTTGCTTTTTAGATGAAAACCTACCGTAGGGGCTGTTTACCTAATCTTTTTAAAAACGAGACTAAATTTGCATTAGTTTATTTTTTAGGGTCATTTTCCTTATATTCCTTCTTTTAATATCATTTATGAAGTAACCACTAAAACCTAAATCATTATGTGGGTGAATATGGACTTTCTCCCACATTGAACGATGGTTGTTGGAAATTTGTTTGAGTCAATAAAATTGTTTTATTCTTATGAGTGCTATTTTTATATTCTTAGTAACATGATGTTAAATTCTGTTATTTCTATGCTAATGAATTTCATGATAATTAAATTAGGAAACCTATTGAGCTCTTGAATTTCATAGTTTAAAGATTGAGCAGTATTGCTAAATTTAAAATTTATTTGTGTTTATATGATATTTTATTATGAAAATGCAGTCTTATTATTGCTATGGAGGATATTCCAGTAAAAAACATCTAATCAGTAATTTATGATTAATAAGTACAAAATTAAAAATTTTAGCACATCATTTGTCGATTATTTTAACTATTACCTTGAAATATTGTGTGATTTATGTTGCCCTAGTTAAAGAAAAAATAAATGTTTCAAAATATCTTAATCAATAAACCTTAGCATTTATATTGTAGAACAAAATTGGAGAAATAACAAATCTATAATAGAAAATAGTTTTTAATCTTATACTGTTTTAAATTAAGTGCACACATGTCTGTTTTTTGTCTCTAGTTATTCTTTGTAAACATTGAAGTATTTTCCATGAAGCCATAATCGTTTTAACATGAATTTTTCAAAAGTAGAACATTATAAAAGTTCTATCATCTGTATAACAATTTTTATAATGGCTACTAGTTCCCATAAAATTTTATATTTTTATAGAATGATAATAGACATAAATATTTATAATGACTTGTACTTATAATTCCTTATACTTGTTTCCAATAAGGATAGACTTATAACTTATTGTTTTGATGATATGAGGGTAAATTATGCGATTTCAAAACATATTATGTTGTTTTCTTTATATTTGATTTATGTTTGATTTTTTTAATCACCACCTCTTTTAACTGCTAGTGATCTCCAGATGGTTGAGACTAGTGTGCAAGTAGCTGATTCTGTTGGCCGTTAGCTTAGATTTTGCTTGGAGTAGTCCTCTTGTGCCTTCTTGAACATTTCTCTCCAAAATTTAAATTCAATTGATTTATGTCTTCTATAAACATTTTTGTGTTTGTTTCAAACTCAGTTTCACATTCATGTTCTTTTTTTTTTGTAATTTCTGTCTTATGCAATATGATTTTATTTGGTTTATATTGTAATAATTTTATGCATTTCTTGAGGAGTAAGGTTCATTATATTCCCTCCTAACTAGGTATGACTATTTTTTTTATTTATTCATAAAATTACCCTCACTGTCGAGGTTCACCAAATAATTGGAAGGAAAATACTAAAAATCCCCTTTAAATGTACAATAATGTCAATCAACACCAACTTCTCAAAAAATCCAGATGTGTTTGTCGAGTAGATCGCAAGCAGCAGAAAACTGGAGAAACACTCAGACGACTTGTATTCCATAGTCCAATCTCTAGGAGAACGTCTCAAGGATTATGTCGGTCGATTAAACAAGAAACAAGTATCGATCCCTAACTATAATGTTTCCACTATAATCTCTACTTTTAGGAAGGGATTGCTCCATGACTCTAATCTCTACAAGTTGTTGACAAAGTATTCTCCCAAGACTATGAAGGATGTACTCACCAAGGTGAGAGCAAAAATTAAATGGGAAGAATGTAGCTAACCATCAGCAGAAGGGATCGAACGTTAGAAGGGATAGTAGAAGTACTAAACCAAATAGTAAGGCAAATTCTAGTAGCTACTACAAACCCCTACAAAACAAAACCGTACCCCACCAAAGGAGGGGATAATAGACAGGAAAGGCGTCGACCGTATGATCGATCAAGTAGGCAATATGATCGATCAGATAGGCCACTAAAATAATAATATTATATATAATTAGTATATAATTAAATTATTAAAAAATATAAAATTCTCATTGTTTGAGAGGGCCATAGCCCCTATGGATCACCCTCTCTCTTTGCCATTGATGAAACAAATGAGTTATGAAATTCATTAGAAATTGAGATTATATTGCTCTGCATATTATGAAATATGATGAGGTTCTTAAACTATTAATTAAATATGCTGACATAGAAATTATTGGTGGAAAATTAAGGCAAAGCTAAAGTCATTTCAAACTTAAAATTCTGGACCTACAGTCACGATATTTGATGACATCAAACTTATTGAATAGATTTTTTTTAGTACGAAATAATATAAAGAGCTTGTAGATTCCAGTTTGATTATAAATAATCCTTGAATATCCCTTCATAATTTAGAGAAAATAATTATGAGCTTAATGGCCCTGTAGTGTCAAATCTAAACACAATTGGTGTCTAATTTTGTATATTTGAATATTCTACTGTTTTTTTTTTTTTAATACTTTTCTTTCAAAATAGAAATTGCTCTAAATCTTGTAAATTTATGCACTACTAATTGCAAAAAATAAACTCTAATGCATTTGTTGAGTTCTAACTTTAGATTTAACAACAAGCCTTAATCACCCCAAAACCACACCACGAACAAGAAAGATTTTGAATCAAACAACCCACAGAATTAAGCAAATTGATCCTCTATAATCAAATTACGAAATTGACTTGAATCTAACCCAATCGATTCTAAGTATTGCTACTTAGAAAAGTTGAAAAACAAGAGATAATTGCTTTACCAAGAAGCGAGATTTTATTAATTTCTCAAAAACTAAAAACATATATCATAAACCCTAACAATAATCTTCTATTTATACTAGCACAATTCTAATTTTTCTAGGAAACAAACTTGCCTTCGGAAATAGAATTCTAAAAGGAAATAAACTAGACAATTTAAAGAAATAGAATCCTTAAAAATAATTAAGGGTTATTATCATTTTACCCCTGAAATTAAAAATAATATCAAACAACCTCTAGTATTGAAATTAATAACTAAAATGGTCCAAGTGTTAAATGACATAATAAATTCATCAATAAACTAACAGATCCGTTAATTTTGAGGGTATAATCGTCAAAGTCTTTACATCTATTATTGGGACAGTTGGATGGAATTAAAAAAAATTAAAATTGAAAAAAAAATTAAAGCAAAAGTATCTCTGTTATCTCAATACTCTCTCTCTCTCTAGCATAACTCTCTGTGTCTCATCTCATGCAACCACCATCACCATTCAACTTCATCACCACCCAACCACCATCAAAACCGAACCTCATCACCACTCAACGCGGCAACTCGAATGATTATCAAGAAATCGACGACAAGAACCATAATGTTGTCTGCGGCGATAACAACAGCAACCTCGAATCTGATGTGTGCATGGGTTGTGCATAGGTTGCATGGGGCTTGAAGAGCATTGAGGGTGTACATGGGACTGGCAAGTCTTGTTGGACCAAGTTAAGTCTTATTCTGTTACTCAAGTCTTGTTTGTTAGAATTAGTAGCTCTAATATAGGAGTAGTTAATTGTAGTACTGTTACTTTGTTAAAGCAGAGCAGAATAAATAGCCAACATCTTCTCTTTGTTTGTTAAATTTTGCTAGTTGTTAATAGTGGAATGAACCACTATTGTTGCATTATAAATTGTCATTGCATTGCTGAATAAAAGTTAGGATTTTAGCCAACTCTGTCTTACTTCCTCCTCTACTTCTTCTGATCTCTTCTAAGGTTTAAGAAAAATTCTCTTATCAGTGGTATCAAAGCCTGGTTGGCTCAATATGGTTACAAGAAATCAAACCAATGCCGAGTTCCACAGCGAAGTTCAGGAAATACTAGGGCGTCATGAGACCAGTATTGATGAAGTTCATTCAGTTCTATAAACTGTATTGATAGAAATCCAGTCCTTGAATGTGTCTCAAGAGGCCCATACTAGCCTTCATAACACTGCCAATCCAAATGTTAACCCCTTTGCCACAACTGAATCCTCCCATCCAGCTCAACAACCCTCCACTAGTCATACTACCCCAACAAATACTCAAAACCATCATCACCTCAAACTGAATTTTCCTAAGTTTAATAGAGAAGGCTCGCAAGGGTGGGTTTACAGAGCAGAATAGTATTTTGAATTTAAGGAAGTAGCAACCGATCAGCAAGTGCAGTTAGCCTCTTTCCACCTTGAAGGGATTGCACTCTAATGGCATAGGTGGTATGCCAAGTTCAAAGGGCCTGTGACTTGGACTGAATTTACCAAGGCGTTGCTTCTTCGCTTTGGACCGACCGACTACGAAGATCCCTCAGAAGCACTCACAAGACTTAAATAAGTCATAAATGTTTCTTCCTATCAAGAGGAGTTCGAAAAGCTTTCCCATCGGGTAGATGATTTACCAGAAAAATTTTTAATAGGGTGTTTTGTTGCAAGGCTAAAAGACGAAGTTCGGTTGGATGTTAAAATCAAACAACCCCGTTCCTTAATAGAAGCAATAGGGGTGGCGTGTTTGGTTAAAGAACGAAACGGGTTGCAGAAAAAAGGAGTTGTTCCTCTCAAACCGTCGATTTTGGGAGCTCCACCTAAATCAGTGAGTAATTCGACTGGAATTTTAGGAGCTTCACCTGCGTATAAACCAGCCACTAACAATAACCCAACAACCTTCAAGTGAATCACCAGTCAAGAGGCTAGAGAACGCTAAGAGAAGGGATTGTGTTATTACTGTGACGAGCGGTTTGTTACTGGTCATCGTTGCCAACGTCCGTAATTATTTATGATGGAGGATGTTACGGCAGGTGAAGACGGGGAATTAGAGGTTCAAAATGATCATCAAGATGTCAACGTATTACCGAAAATATCATTCCACGCGATAGCAGGTACTGAACACCCTCAAACTATAAGACTTCTAGGTAAAATGAAAGGGAGAGAAGTGATGGTTCTGGTGGATGGAGGAAGTACCCATAATTTTGTGGATCAATCCCTGGTGCGAAAATATGGCATACTAGTAACCAATGGTCAAGCTTTCTAGGTCATGGTAGCCAACAGAGAAAAAATTTATTATGTAGGGAGATGCTTAGCCTTACCTTTAGAGATCCAAGGATATCATATGAAGGTAGATTTCTACGTTCTTCCAATTGCAACGTGCCCACTTGTCTTAGGAGTGCAATGGTTGGCGATGCTCGGACCAGTAGAAACGGATTACAAGTAACTCACAATGTCCTTTCTCGATGGTAACATAAAATGGACCCTCCAAGGCATGAAACAAGTAGGCATGGAAGCTCTCAGAGAAAAAGAATGCTACTACCTCCAGGGAACAAGTTTTTTCCTCCAGTTGTTGTCGGCACAAGAAGCCAACGAGGAACCAATGTATCCAACAAACTTGAGTCTTATTTTAGAGGAATTCAAGCAGGTATTTGAACCACCTACGAAGCTGCCACCAACCCGAAGCCATGACCACCGGATTTGGCTACAATCCAATAGTGAACCAGTCAATGTAAGACCTTATCGATATCCTTACTATAAAAAATCAGAAATAGAAAAGATGGTGTAGGAACTTCTGAGTTCGGGACTGATCAGACCAAGTCGTAGTCCATTTTCTTCACTTGTGTTATTGGTAAAGAAATCGGATGGGAACTGGCGCTTCTGTGTGGATTATAGAGCTCTAAACAAGATCACCATTAAGGACAAGTATCCAATTCTGGTAATCGACGAACTATTGGATGAATTATATGGCTCTAAATACTATTCAAAATTGGACTTGCGATCCAGGTATCACCAAATCAGAGTTCACAAAGATGATATCGCAAAGACAACGTTTCGTACACATTAGGGGCATTATGAATTCGTGGTCATGCCCTTTGGTCTCACGAATGCCCCTACCACCTTTCAGAGTCTAATGAATGATCTTTTCAGACCTCACTTGCGTAAGTTTATCTTAGTTTTTTTTATGACATTTTAGTCTGTAGTAGCTCGTGGCAGGAACATCTACTGCACCTCCGGACAGTTTTGGAAACATTGAAGAAGCATAAGCTATTTGCAAAGCAATCTAAATGTCGTTTCGGGGTACTTGAAGTGGATTATTTAAGACATCTCATTTCAGAAAAAGGAGTAGCTGTGGTTCCTGATAAAATACAAACAGTACAGGAGTGGCCGAGACCAACCACCACGAAGGGAGTTCGCAGCTTTCTAGGGCTTGCGGGGTACTACCGCAAGTTTGTTAGCAGCTTTGGAAGTATAGCTGCTCCTTTACTCAATTGCTCACGAAGGAGGGATTTAATTGGACTGAGGCAGCAAAGGAGGCATTCCAAAAAATGAAAGAAGCAATGTCTTCACCATCAGTTTTGAGGCTCCCAGATTTCTCGCAATAGTTCGTTGTAGAAAGCGATGCTTGTGGACTAGGCATCGGTGTCATTCTCTCTCAACAGGGGCATCTTATAGCCTATTTCAGCGAAGCATTAAAAGGGTCAGCATTGGCTTTGTCGACGTATGAAAAAGAAATGCTTTCTATCATCAAAGCCATTCGTAAATGGCGTCCATATTTGCTGGGGCATCCTTTCATTGTCAAAACAGACTAGAAAATCCTCAAGTTTCTCTTAGAGCAATGAATCACTACACCGGTTCAAGCAATGGCTTCCGAAACTCCTAGGCTATGATTATGTTATAGAATATAGACGTGGACAAGAGAACCAGGGAGCTGATGCTCTATCCAGAAAAGTTGAATTTGACATGATGGCAGTGTCCTTGCCACAAGCAGAATGGTGGCTTACTCTACAACAAGAGGTGCAACATGATTCTTTTTATAAACAACTTAAGCAAAAGAACCTCAACCGATCTGAACCACTTTATGTGCAACGTGGTGAGGTATGGTTTTTTAAAAACAAAATTTACTTGAGTCCTAATTGTTCTCGGCTACCAGCCATTCTAGCAGATTGCCACGCCTCTATTGTTGGAGGTCACTTCAGATATCACAAGACATTGTCACGTGTTCAACAAAGTTTCACTTGGCCTGGCTTGAGAAATTCAGTCAAGCAATTTTTGTTACACTGTGATACATGTCAACGCTTCAAGAATGACAGTATGCGTCCAGCTGGTCTTCTTCAACCCCTTTCAATCCCAACCAAGGTGTGGACCGACATCTTCATGGATTTTATAAAAGGACTTCCCTCGTCTCAAGGGTTTACAGTCATTATGGTGGTAGTAGATAGACTCACCAAATACAGCCACTTTGTTCCCATTCGCCATCCATTACAGCAACCACAGTAGCAAAGGCGTTTATTTCCAATATTGTCAAACTACATGGAGTGCCTCAATCCATCGTTTGTGACAGGGATAGAATTTTTGTTAATGCGTTTTGGTCAAATCTCTTTAAAGCGCAAGGAACAGAACTCAAAATGAGTTCAAGTTACCACCCGCAAATAGATGGACAGACAGAAGTCACTAACCGTGTATTAGAGCAATACTTGCAATGCTTCGTAGGAGATCAGCCTCGGAAGTGGATTGACTGGTTGCCATGGCCGAATTTAGTTATAATACAAGCCTTCACTCAGCTACCAAAGTGACTCCCTATGAAGATGTGTATGATGTTCCTCCTTCAAATCTACTTCCTTACATTCCAAGAACAACACGCGTACAAGCTATGGAAGAACATCTGCGTGATCGAACAACCATTTTGTGACTTGAAGCGTAATTTAGTTTTGGCCCAAGAGCGGATGAAGAAGCAAGCAGACCAGCATCGTCGAAAGGTGCAATTTCAGGTGGGAGATTATGTTTATCGGAAGCTACAACCTTACCGTCAAACCTCAGTGGCTTTTCATAGCTCGGTGAAGTTATCTCCTAGATTCTTTGGACCTTTTGAGATACTGGCTAAATTAGAACAGGTTGCGTACCGTTTGGCCTTACCACCAGGAGCCCAAATCCACGATGTGTTTCATATAAGCCTCTTGCGTAAATTTTGGGGAAACAGACCTCCAGCCTTACCAACTTTGCCTCCCATTCAGGATGACCCAGTCATATTACCAATTCCAGAGAAAGTGTTGGATTACAGGACCATTCAGAAGGGGAAGTATAGACCTAAGACTGAAGTTTTGATTAAAGGGGCTGGGACTTCCGAGGACGATGCCACTTGGGAAAATCTGTGGCAATTTTCAAGCACTTACCCTGACTTTATCCTTGTGGACAAGGATACTGTTAGGAGGGGGAATGATGTGTGCATGGGTTATGCATAGGTTGCATGGGGCTTGAAGAGCATTGAGGGTGTACGTGGGACTGGCAAGTCTTGTTGGACCAAGTCAAGTCTTATTCTATTGCTCAAGTCTTGTTTGTTAGAATTAGTAGCTCTAATATAGGAGTAGTTAATTGTAGTATTGTTACTTTGTTAAAGCAGAGCAGAATAAGTAGCCAACATCTTCTCTTTGTTTATTAAATTCTGTTAGTTGTTAATAGTGGAATGAACCACTATTGTTGCATTATAAATTGTCATTGCGTTGTTGAATAAAAGTTAGGATTTTAGCCAACTCTGTCTTACTTCCTCCTCTACTTCTTCTGATCTCTTCTAAGGTCTAAGAAAAATTCTCTTATCAGAATCACTCACCAGAAGGTTTGGATTCGGTTCTTGCCAAATCCAATGGCACTGACACCTTCCCTAAAAGCTTCCCGTGGTTGATGTCGCAGGTCGTGCCTTGCCGTCGCATGTAGATTGCGATTTTGAGGCATATCTTCGCCGCCAGCTTCTCCAGATCCGACTTGTTGAGGTGGAAAGTCGTCGCCACCGTATGGAGTGGTTGTCGGGGGATAGATTCTCTAGTGGAGCGAATAGGACGACGTTGGTTTGGATGGGGAAACCTTTCAGCTTGATTTTGCAGAAATAGGGAGACGAAGAAAGGTGCACGACGGACCATGCCGGTTTCGCAACTATTGGTATTTTGGGTCTTGAGACCCAGATTGCCTACAATAAGGCGCACGAAAGGGCACGAATCCATGGCTAGAGAGTTTGGAGAGTGTGTGTGTGTTACTTTGACAAAGAAAACCAAACTAATGAGACAAAGAGAGAAGTGGGTCAAGTTAAAGAGAGAGTAGGAATAGGAGGAAGAAGAAGACATTGGATTAGTCTGAGAGGAAAAAAAGAGTGGTTACGGGTTGTTTGTTGAAGATTATGTGTTTAATAAATTGTGTGTGAGAGAAAAAAAAAAAAAGGGACAAGGTTTGTATTTGCTCATTTATTGGTCTATGTCTGTTTGATGAATGATGCCTGGGTTTGTGACAAACCCAGTTGCTTCATTGTTTTTTAATTTGTCAAACTTTTTAATTTTTAATTTTTTGGATTTTGAATCTGGAAATTTTTTAAATTTAATTTATAGTCAATAATATTAATTATTTCAATTATTTAAATTGTAATTTATTTTTCTATTTTTATATAAATTTAATTGTAAATTCTAAAAAATTTTATTTTATTTTTTTATTTTGGTTATGAAAGGGTAATTTGGTAATTGATTAATTTTTTTATTTTTTAATTTTTCAATATAGTAAGTACATTTTGGTCTTTCATTATTTTTATCATAAAACCACTAAAAATTTGGATGGATGTCGTTTTTGACTGATAACAAAGGGTTTTTTTGTTAATACTTTGAAAAAATTAGGGTAAAATGAGATTATTTACTATCTCAGGGGGTTTAGATTTTTCCCAAATAATTACCTTAATAAATTAAGGAAACAAATGTTTTTTGGGAAATAGAGCCCTAAAAGAAAGTATACTAAATACCTTAAGGAAATAGAATCCCTAAAAAGAATTAGTCTAATTAACAAGAGGAAATGCATCAACTAAAATAAGAAATAAAATAAAAATCCTAAATTAACAAAAGAGGTATATTGGATAAAATAGGAAAATATAACTAATTAAAACTTATTTGAAATCTTATTTCCGATCGGAGTTTACCAGCTCTTGATCCGCGCTAGCAACCTCCATTGCGATCGACAATCACGAGTTGCGACTCATGATCCACTCTCGCGACACTTGGGCCACTTATCACCACTTGCAATAGTTAGACATCGCTAAACACGGCTCGTGATACTGTCTCGTGATACCCTTTGCTTGACCATCGCAACTTGAGGTCGCCGAACGAGTCTTGCATCTCATACTCGCGATCGCTTCTGCTTGGATAACGTGACTTATGGTCGTGGGTTGATGTTCGTGACACATACTCGTGATCAATTCCGTGGTTCAATGATACACATTTTCAATATTACACTTTACTATACAAAAACTCGTGCAAGTATACATGATCTCTATGCAATATAGTGGTGAATCAAGGTCGATTCCATAGAGATGATTCAAACTAAAACTAATTATTGAAATTGATTTACGCAACTTTGTTCAAAAATCGGTTAATAAAATTAGTTAAAAGTAAAATTGTAAAAACTCAATTAACAAGAAAACTTAAAGTAACTAATGGCAAACACTTGAATAAAAGATCTAGGGAAATTCAACTTCATTTAATATTTCACTATTCTTGTGTCATTTTCCTTTCAATATATCATAATTTCACATTGTATTTGATCAAGCGAACAATTATATCCATGAGTCTCTTTTGAGTTTATCACAGATATGTTTGCTTTAAACATTTAGTTATATTTCTATGCTAAATGATCATTACAAACTCATTACACATAGATACTCACATAAGTTCACATATGAAAACTAGATATATGTCTATCCTAATTCTCAAATTCTATTTTATCAAGTTATAATTATCAATATTTTTTCAAGTATATTAATAATACAAAATCATTCAATTGACTAGGCCTAAAATCAACCGAAAGCATTAAGAAATAATAAAACAGAATACTAACATATGAAATCAACTCATTAACATCAATAGATCATCCACATGAATAGATCTGTATCAAACTACATTGAACTCCCTAGAAATGACTTAGTTCTTCATAGATCTATATAAAATCAAGCAAAAAATGAAAGAACAATTAAACAACATAATGAGTGAAACAAGAACAGAAGATAACATCACAAGTTCACCACTGCTTTTGCTCTAGGATCCACCCAAACCTCTTTTATGTTGCTTTTGAATGACTCCAATGGAGTGATAAATGAACCTCCAATGAAACTTAACTTGAGTCTATGAAAAATCTCTGTTAAAATGAAGAAAAATAATTTTGAAAATGTTCTAGTGTCTACTGCACGATTGCTGATATCGAGAAAACGATCAATTTATAGGTGAAATAGTTTAGAGTTGGAGAGTTCTTTCCATGCACGTCTGACGCCAATTCACGACTTACGACCGCGAGTCATGTTTTGTGATCGAGATTAACAAAAATCTCTGAAAAATTATAGCGATTGGCGTTTGGCGAACTGCGTTCAGCAAGATCATCTTAATAGTATTTTGCAACCTTAAGACCATGAGTTGCGTTTAGCGAACGCTCTTCTCTAAAAGCTACAGGTCCCTTTTAAAAGTTGATTTCTTCCACCATTTTCTTCCATCTTCTTCTAAATAACCTTACAAAGACAAACACTAGAAAAATACATTAAAATTACAGAATCTACTCAAGTTTTACTACAAAAAGCTAGGATTAAAGATATAAAATCACATCTAAAATCAACATAATCATTCTATAAGTCGCCAACCACACACTTCTCTTACTTTTCTTTCTCGATTGACGGAGGTTCTCATTATTCCCCCCTTCTTCAAGAATAGCCATGTCCTTAAGGTTAGGATCTGGAATCATCTTATTCATCTCACCATAATCTTCCCCAACACTTATTACTACGCAACAATGGGCATCATCCTTGTATAATTTTTTCATCATCAATCCGTAGCCCCACTTGACCTTCTTGTAAACAATGTCAATTCCTCCCTGCCCAAGTTTGAAGCCCTCAGAAAAATCGCATGTTGCTGTTTGCAAATCTGACCATGAAAATTCTGCTAATATGCCAAATACACTAGCACTTCCAAGATACACCTCAAACTCTAGCTAACTTGTGGATTTTTTCTCAACAGTAGCATCACTCCATAAAGAGTTCTGTATAGCAGTCTTTTTAACCAAGTGATGTGGGAAATCGACATCATCATTAATCTACATCTTGGTTGAAACTGGTTGTACATGAGTATAATTCGAAAATTCCACGTTGAACTTAATCATGTTGCCAATGTGGGCAGATTTAGGAAGCACAGAATCCTTAATCTTTGCAGAGGTATCATTTTTCTCCATACCTACAATAAGACCAAAGACTTTTTGATTATCTGTCATCCCATCTGTCTTATGTCTAAGAGTTTGGCTCGTAGTTTTTCTCCATGAGTTCCTCTAACATCCCTCTCTCCTCTAATTTCCTCTAATCTCCTCTCGATCCACTTGAACCCAACTTTGGTAGTTTTCCTTAGTCTTTCTATTGACTGCTTTAATTGCTCCATAGATGTAACCACTCATTCTATCAACTAATTTTTTTTTTTTTTTTCATTTTTTCAAATCTCCCAATGGAAAGTTTTAATTTTTTTTTTTTTTTTTTTTACAAAAACTCTCAAGCACCTTTTTTTTTTTTTTTCCAAAATTCTCAATGAAATCTTCTAACGAAATTATCATTGGGCCACTCTTAATGACATTAACCTTAATGAAATTAACCTCTCAAAACTCTCTCTATGAAAATCTCCCAATGACATTATCGTTAGGACACTATCAATGAAAGCACCAAATAATTGAGGACCTAACTTTAAATCCAATAATAAGTCCTAATCACTTCAAAATTACACCACGAACAAGATAGATTTTGAATTAATCAACTCATAGAATTGGGTAAATTGATCTTATAGAATCAAATCACAGAATTGACTTAAATCTAGCCTAAGCAATTCTAAGTATTGCTCCTAACAAAAGCTGAAAAACAAGAGATAAGTGCCTCACCAAGAAGCAAGATTTTATTAATTTCTTAAAAGCCAAAAACATACATCATAAACCCTAACAATAATCATTTATTTATACTAGCATTGACGTGACCCTTCCCAGATACCTCTAGCTCTAATCTGGTGGGTCACGTTAGGCACCCCAAAGGATCCTTCTTACACTCGACTTATCGGGCTAAACGAAACCCGTGGAGCAAACCCTAAACTTTCTAATACTTTCTAAAACATTGTTAGGTTGATTTTCTTTAAAAACTAAAAAGGCGTAGGAATTTTTTTCAATTTTTAAACTTATTTTCTAACAAAATTTCGGCAGCATAACGACTGCATTTTTGACTTCTGGAAAAACCTGTTTACAAAATCAACACTTCGACTAATATTTAGCACCAACCCAACTTCTGGTTGCCTGTAGGCCTCAAACATGTATTCAATTTCCAAATCAAACTTGATAAAATCCAAAACACAATTTGTAAACCACATTTAATTCAAAAACAATTTAAACACAATTACAAACATATAATTACAAAACTACAAATTATTTATACAATTCAAAAAGTGTTTACATGTGAATAGGACTGATGCAAAAATAAGTTGCACAAAATGGCGTCGTGTCACGTTACCTTGCTCGCTGGAGGTGATACCACTACTCGGCTATCTGCTGAGAGTACCTGAGGAGGTTTTTGTATAAAAATAGAAAAATAATGAGTTGGAAGCTCAGTGAGTGCTAATTTGTCTTTAGTTTAAAGATTTGATTTCTAAACGTCCTCTTCGAAAAACGTTTGAAAACAATTTCTTTATTTCTCTAAGTGTTTCAAACATTAATTTCTTAAGCTCAATATGAACATGAGAATTTATATAAGCGCAAGCATGCATTAATTTCAAAAACTCATAACTTAAAATCATATGTAGTTTGAATAATAATCGTAAAATTTCTTTTATTTTCAAATTTACTTTCCATTCAAAACTATTTCTTGGTAGCTTTCGAAAACACCATAGTATCCCTAACTTTGGGGTCACGTGACCTTTTTACGAGGAATGCTCCAATGTAGAGGACCAACCGTGACAGCTCTAAGAAACTCGCGGCTATGTGCGGAATTTCCTAGCGCTAACCATAACACGGGAAACACCACCCCTCATCAGCAGAGGTGACTCGATTGATAGACTAGGACACTTTGTCCTCCCAGGTTAGTGACTCATCCCTCCCCAAGATTGTGCCAACTGATGTGGGATAGACCGGTTGGGTCCAATCTTTTCTGAAAATCTCTAAGGGTATACTAATGGCTTTGGAAATGCTATTTCTTTCTTTTCTTAATTCAAACTTGAAAACTTGGTTTTTGTAATTATATTTTAACATAGGCTTTTAAATTATTTAATTCATAATACTAAAAGCTTAACAATAATATATATATAATCAAAATCCTCATTTCAAGCTATAACTCATGCATATATTAACGCATTTAAAATAATTTCAAGCAAATAATTTCATCAAATCAAACTCAACAAATTTAAAATACGTTTAAAATCTTAAAAAAAAAAAAACACTCACAAAAATAAAAAACTTCAAACGGCGCGTACCGAGCCTCTACTCCTCTCGTCTCGATCCCTGTGCGTTCTCGTCACCTACACAACATATGTATATGTAAATTTACATTTGTGTCAACTTCTGGAAACTCGAAATAATTAAAATTACATAAATGCCCCAATTGACCCTTTTTACACGTAAACCTCCCTTTTTGGTTTCTTTATTGATTCTAGGGTTCCAAACTCCGTTTTCTTCGCTTGGAACCTATTTATTATCACCTAGGGACGTTTTGGTACTAACGGAATATTGCTCGAAGGCCCGAAACAAAAAACGTCCGATTTTAAACCCTTTAGGTCGAACACTATTCATAACCCTGCTCGGGGCGTTTCTTCATTTTGTTTTCGCTCCGAACACCTTCCCAACTCGCCCTCTAATTGGTCCAAATGTCGATATGGAAGGAAATGGCCATCGGGTAGGTGTTTTAGGCTAAAAATGCGTTATTTTCGTTACTAATTTCAGGCGTTTTCTTAGTTTTGATTTCTAAATTTAATTTTTCATTTTTAATAACCTTAACACGTCTACTTAAACTCGTTAGGGTCATCAGAATACTCAACAGACACAGTATAGGTCAATTTATGAAATTGCTCATCAAACTAGTTTATTTAGCGTTTTATTTTCTCTTCAAGATTTTGATATTTTTCTTGGTTTCCTAGGCCTCTAATAAGCTCAAAATAAAGTCAATTTCGTCCAACTTTTCATTGGACCATTTTGCCCCTATAATAAACTTAAATTCTCAATTAACCTTAAACTAAAATTTTCAAACTTTAACACCAAAATCCACTCACAAATTTGTATCAACACAAGTGTACATTCCAAGATTTAATTTGTTTCGAACATCATCAACTTAAATGAAATCCAAAACCTCACAAACTAACCTATTTTCATGCTTGAGTCAAGGGGAAGGAGTTTGAGAGTGGACAGGGGGTGATTTGGACATTGTTTGGTGCTTGAAATGGGCTGTTCGAACACCCCAGTGTGGCTCTTGGTTTTTAGTTGCAATAGCCCGTTTTGCTACTATTTTGATGCATTTTTGCTCCCATTTTGCTTCTAAATGGTTCTTCTCTTACCCTAGTACCTTATCCTAGTTAGATTCACGGAAAAAAAGCTTGAAAACTCAAGAAAATAGCTTACCTAGACACTAGTTTATGCTGCTCCTGAGTACCTTGCAACTCGCGGTTTCTTCTTCATTTGGCAGCTCGATCTGTGTTCTTTTGCCTCTCTTCCACTTGATCCAAGTTGGGTTGATGCTAAGGGGCTTGAAGCTTGAAGAAAAGGGCTAGTTTTTGGCTTAGAGGAGACCGGATGGGAGCTGGCAGCAGTCTCGGTCTACAGCTCTTCTTTTCGTCTACAGTTCTTCTTTTGCCCGAGTCCACCTTCTCCTCTCTCTTTTTTCTTTGTTTCATTTCTTTCTTTTGTCCTCTAGTGATTTATATATATATCCTTGGTCTTTTACTCTTAAACCCTCCTAACAATCTCATTTTGAATCCTCAATCTTTGTTAAATCAAGTCATGCCCACGACTTGATTTATTTTGTTTTCTTTTGGTCCTCATTTCATTCTTTTTAATATTACGCGATTTCTCTCAAATTTCTTTTCGTTTGCATGACGATCTGAATTTTCGAATTCTACTGACACCCATTTGAATCCTAACGATGAAGTTTAATTGGTTTTAGAGTTATTTACGGTGTTACTAATTCCTTTGGATTCATTTTAAATCTCTAAAGTTTTCATGAAAATTATTTACTTGACCCCTCTATACGGGTTCGGCTTCAATCGGGTCCTGAATTATTTTTATTTTACTTTGGTATCCTAACGGGCCCCTTAGGGTCTCTAATGGTTCCCCACGGACTCACACGGGGAAAACTGAAATGTAAACGGGAGCTTACAATTTCTGTCCTCCTTATAATAAATTCCATCCTTGAAATTTAAATTACATATCTAGCTCAAATAAATGTGGATACTGGATACGCATCTGCTCCTCATGCTCCCATGTAGCTACCTCAGATCCGTGATTCCTTCACAAGACTTTGACCAATGGTATCACTCTACGGCGCAACACATACTCCCTACGATCTAAGATCTCTATAAGCTGCTCTTCGTAGGTCAGATTCTCTTTCAGTTGCACTGGCTGCTTTCTAAGGATATGTGAAGGATCCGCTACATACTTCCATAACATGGAAATATGGAATACGTTGTGGATATTTGCTAACTCTGGTGGCAACTTCAGATGATACGCCACATTTCCAATCCTCTCCACGACCTCGTACGGCCCTATGTACCGCGGACTCAGCTTGCCTTGCTTTCCGAATCTTAGGACTCATTTCCATGACGAGATCTGCAGGAACACTCTATCACCCACCTAAAATTCCAAATCTCTTCTTCGATTGTCTGCGTAGCCATTTTGTTTGTCACTGGCTACCTTCAGCTTTTCTCTAATCACATTTATCTTCTCTGTGGTGATCTGGACAATCTCTGGGCCAATCAATCTCCTCTCACCTACCTCATCCCAGCAAATAGGGGTCCTGCACTTCCTGCCATACAACGTTTTATATGGTGTCATCTCGATACTTGACTGGTAGCTGTTGTTGTAGGCAAACTCTATCAGTGGTAGGTGAGTATCCCAGCTCCCCTTGAATTCCATAACACAAGCTCTCAACATGTCTTCAAGGGTTTGGATAGACCTCTCGGATTGGTCGTCCGTCTATGGATGAAATGCCGTACTGAAATTAAGTCTAGTACCCATTGCTTCCTGTAGCTTAGACCAAAATCTAGATGTGAATCGAGGATCTTTGTCTGATACGATGGACACTGGTGTGCCATGCAACCTTACTATCTCGTCAACATATAGCTGAGCTAGTCTCTTCAGGGATTATGTATTCTTAATCGCTAAAAGGTGAGCGGACTTCGTCAATTGATCAACAATCACCCATACAGCATCGTGTCCGCTCTACGTCCTCGGTAGCCCTATCACTAAATCCATAGTAATCCTCTCTCATTTTCATTCAGGGATCGGTAGGGGCTGTAGTAAACCTGTCGATTTCTGGTGCTCTGCTTTAATCTGTTGGTAGGTCAAACATCTGGAAACGAACTCTGTTATCACTTTCTTCATTCCTCTCTATCAATAGTGATCTCTCAGAGTCCGATACATCTTCGTGCTCCCTGGATGCATGGCATAAGTTGATGAGTATGCCTCTTCCATAATCTCTTTCTTCAGATCTCCTATATCTGGCACACACAATCTCTGTCCCGTAAGTAATGTCTCATCGTCTTTGATTAAGAATGTGATTTATGAGCTTTATTCGCATTTGGATGCATATATGAGTTTACAACTTGTATATTTATGCTTTACAAGTAAATGAGCTTTAAATTTGAGAATGTTTATGAAATAGAAAATATATGCCTTCAAAATTGTTAGAGGAGGTATTTTAGTAAATAAAAGTTTCAGTTAAAAAGTACTATAAGCACACTTTTAAAGCTCACATTTTTCTATTTTTATTTAAAAACCTCCTCAAGTGTCGCGTGGGTGACCGAGAAGAAGAGATAGCTCCTCCAAAAGTCTGGGTGGGCTTGGCATGACGAAGCTTCTACATATCTATTATTTGCATATTTTGTAGTAACAAAGAAGTTGTTTGTAAATGTGTTTTTGCATATTTTGTTTGTAAATGTGTTTTTGAGTTGTAACTGAGTGGTAATTATTTTTCATGAATTTAAAGTTTAGTTTTAAATCATTGTGTAATTTCATAAATGGATTGCTTTCTAAATGCCTACTTTTCATTTTGATGCATTAGAAATGAATTTGAGATTTGGATATGAATGTTTGAGGCCTTTATGGCAAAAGAAGTTTGGATTGGAATTGAGAAAATAGTTAGAAGTGTTATTTTCTTTTTACAGGTTTTGGAAATGTCAAAAATGCAGTCGTTATGCTGTCGAAATTTTGTTTTGAAAAATAATTTTAATTTTAAGTCGAAATGAAATTTTAGTTTTTAAAACGAAACCAACCCAACGAGTTTAAAAAGTTAAAGTCAAAGTTAGGGTTCACTTCATGAGTATCACTTAGCTCGACGAGTCAAGTTTAGGAGGGATCCGTTGGGATGCCCGACAAGACCCTTCCGGATAAGAGTTTAGAGAGATCTGGATTGGGTCGCGTCATTTTTAGAAAAAGTATCAAATTAGTCCATTTGACTAAAAAATTAATAGTCAACCATAATAAAAAATACAAAAAGTCTATTTTACCCCTTTATCATTAATTAATCCTAAAATTACTATTTTATCCTAACTTACCAACCAATAAAAATTTAACACATGTCATATAAAATTTAAAATTAAGAAATTGAACAATTTTCCATCAATTATAAGTTGACACATCATCATTTTAAAGTTCAAATATTAATATACATAAATAAAAAACCTGTTTTTTTACTTTATTAGAAAACAATTTTTAAATTAAAATAAAAAAATTACTCCTCATCCAAATGGGTTCCAGCAGAATCAAAATGGGTTCTTGTTTTTGTTTTCTCTTCTTCCGAATCACTTTACCATCCAAACAAAAAACAAAATGGGTGTTAGTACAGTAACATTTTTATTTAAAAACCAACTTGAACATGTTGAAACAAACTCAAATCCTGATTTGTTTTCTTGATAAAAGAAAAAATAGAATTGTCGAACAAAAATAGAAATAAAAGTCAAGCAAAACTACACATAAGAGTAACTTGAAGATAGCTATTCCTTTCTAAAAGATTTCACATATTATTAAAAGAGAGACAAAATAATCATATAATAACCCAGATTTTATTTTAACACCAATATCTGGGTTCCATATGGATAAAGAATTCTCAAACCCACTAAATCAAAACTGAAACAAAACAAATCAAAAACTCTGTGTCACACTATTCTCAAACCCACTAAAATCAAAACTGATTCAGTCACTGTACCTAAAAAAAACTAACAACTTCAAGGTGAGAAACCACTTACACAACTAACACTCAAATCTAACTAAAACACCATAAAAGCAAGCAATAAAGACGACCCAGAGATCTGGTGCTACTATGGAGAAGGAGATTGTGCTACGATGGCGAAGAAAATAAGAAGAAGAAGAAGAGAGTGTTGTGGTCGTTGATAAGAGCATTTTTAGTAAAGATTTAAGCCTCCAAATCTATATCTTTATTGTCGTTCTCGAGTGTTTTTATATGTTTTTTTTTTTAGAATTTTTTAGGGAATAAGTCTCTAAATGGTGTGTATGCTTAATTGGAAGGGATTCGATGGGAAATCAAGTCAAAGAGTGTTAGGTTTGGATTTTGTAAGAAAAATGACATGATTGTGGCTTGTCGGGCATGAAAAATGGGTTTAATTGTGAGAGCTCGTGTGGAGTCATTTGTTCAAGTCATATGAGCTACAACCTATTAAATTAAAGCTACAGATGTCTAGTTTCTATAACAACTAACGGTTTGTGAATCGGAGGTCCGTAGAGAAAGTTATGACCATTTTAATGACCAAGGGTCAAAGTTTGCATGCTTCTGCACCATCTGGCGCGCCTCTGCACCATCTAGCACGCATGATGGCGTGCTCACACTCCACCGGCTCGTCTACCTGCGTACTTACCAGCCTCCTAGCACATAGCTTTACATGCACAACGGCCTTCTAGCGCCACAGCGCGCTGTCTTGTGTGCTCCTTCGCTTGGCAGCCCTCCAACCAACGCGTGTCATTCATTTTTCTTGTTTCTGCACGCTGCCTCACACACTCCTTCACCAAGTTACATGCCAAGGAGCGTCATACATTGCCAACCCATTGCAGCAACGTGCAAAACACTTTCATCAAGGGCAAATTCGACTTTTCCATCTTAAACTCATGCCCTAATTTTGATAGCCTACAAATACATCTGAAACACATCATTTGGGACAGTTTTGAGGGCCTGAGAATAGGGCTCTCATGCCCCTTCTCGAACCCCTTGATTCTCAGTTCTAAACACCTTCATTTCACCTTCAATCATTCGTCCACAAACATCATTCACTTATACTTTGGAGAAAAAGCTTTGCAAGAGTGGAGAAGAGGATACAAAGACTCGAACTCAAAAGAGAAGAGCTCCATGGATTCAAACCCGGGAGAGGGAGATTCATGGGTTGTTTTCTCAACTTTTCTTTTGTATTTGTAATTTTTCATTATATGTAACCATATTTCACATTATGCTGGGATGATGATGGATTTTGATTTTTAATATTAATAAGGTTGATTGTTATTGCTTGAGAATGTTATGTATGTTGAGTAGGGATTTTAGAACTTGATGCTTGTTTGTGATTGACCACCATATGCACGATTTGAGGTTGTGTGTTGAGACTGAAAGGAATAACACACAAAGTGCTTGATAAAATACCTACCTTAGGTTAGGAAAGGGAAATAGACCACTCGTATGATAGTCGAGTTATTGTGAGTGCTCGAGTGACAGTTGAGTATCTTACAAAAATACCAATCCAACTTAGATAGTAGATTATCTTGAACTTAATAAGCTCTCGTTCATTCAATAGCCATTGGAAGATAGGTGTCGGTAGACGAGAGTATATTCAATGCATCATCGGAAGATATCTATTGAAAGAATTAGTAATAAACTAACGACAAACACAACAAATAATCTTCAATACTTTGATAATTAATTTCTAAATCTAAGTGGAATCCGTAATTCTAACATACTTTATTATTTATTTATTTATTTATTTTTATCTAAGACTAGTTTGGTAATCGATTTCCATAGCCCTATGGAAACGATCCCACAACCGTTATACGATATTTATACAATTCGTATACTTATGAGATTTTATTACTTAAAATGAGTGAATTGACTTTTACCCATAATTTAATAACTATATTGACACATGCACGGTAGGAGGGGGAGTGTATACATCAATGGATAAAAGTCCAAAATAGCAATCCAAACGTTAAGCAAAGATAAGTCCAACCCATGTGACGCTTAGAAGCCGCACGGTCAAGTGTCACTTCCAGGCCAATTGAATGTAGGGGGCAAAATCAAAGGATCCGATCCCTTGATCGGAGGAGCTACTACAGCCCTCTTGCGTCAAACATAATAAGAGGTGTAGGAGATGAATGTAGAAGGGTAGTAAGGATTTTGGTAGAATTGGAGATGAGATGGTATTCTCCTGCGTCAAACCCCACATAACCACCACCATCAACCCATGCCTCTTTGCTTTCAATCATCAACTCATCAAATTGAAACCACACCCTCCTCCTCCACTCGTGCTCCGACTACTCCCACATTGCCCACCAACTCAACGCCACCTTCTACAACGACATCCACGACCTCTGCGAGCAGCACCCAGATGTCGTCCTCATCTCCACTTCCATTCTATCGACTGAGTCCGTCCTTAAAGCAATACCCTTTCAGAGGCTAAAGAGGAGTACCCTTTTCGTCGACGTCCTCTCCGTCAAAGAATTCCCCAGGAATATCTTCCTCAAGTACTTGCCTCTTGACTTCGACATCCTGTGTACGCACCCCATGTTTGGTCCTGAGAGTGGTAAGCACTCCTGGGTTGGCCTTCCTTTCGTGTATGATAAGGTTAGAGTAGGAGATGATGAGGAGAGAGTGAGGAGGGTCGAGAGGTTTCTCGACATTTTCGCCAAAGAAGGGTGTAGAATGGTGGAGATGAGTTGTGGTGAGCATGATAGGTATGCAGCTGGCTCACAGTTTGTTACGCATACAATGGGCCGCGTCCTTGAGAGGTTCGGCCTCCAGTCTTCGCCTATTAATACCAAAGGGTATGAGACGTTGCTTGATTTGGTCGAAAACACGAAAGGGGTAGCTTTGATTTGTATTATGGCTTGTTTATGTATAATAAGAACTCTTTGGAGCAGTTGGAGAGATTGGATATGGCTTTTGAGGCCATTAAGAAAGACCTTTTCGGCCGCTTGCATCAGGTTTATAGGAAGCAATTGTTTGGTAGTTCGGACGATTCTCTGCCCACCAAGTTGCTTCCCAATGGTGCTCCAAAGGAGACTAGTAGTGAATGAATGGAACAGGCCTTTAATGTTTTGTTTTTTTTCATTGTGGTATGAGAACCTCTTTAATGTTTTTATGCAATCTCCAAAAGTTATTGCTAGTACTTTTTTTTCTTTTTTGTGTTTTGGTAACATTAGATGTTTTGTTGGATCTGGTCTTTTAAGCTGTAAACATATTAGATGTGCTTTTGGGATGGTGGAGGTGTTTGGAATTTAGAGTTAACAAACACCGTGTATATTGTGAACTTTCTCCTCTGATTGAAGTTTCTGAGAACACAGCATTAAAGATGGGAATCTGTGTCAACAGATTTAGCAGATTTAGAGAAATGTTTATAATATGTTATAGTTATAACATATAGCCTTTGAGAGGGGACATGACTCATGAGGGAAAATAAGAAGACCAAACAGTATGGTAAATAAACGAATTAGAATACACATGGGAATGCCATGCATATGGCTGATTGGTGATAGGATTCAAGCATATGACCATTATGCTTGTCACCAGGGTGTGTGAGGGGTGGTTGGTGGTCATAAGTTTTGCTAGAGTATGTCACATGAAAGCGCTCCAGCACTTTTACGTCTTGGGTACAGCCCTGATGGAACAACTAGCCCTTCACAGACTTTGATTCTTAGCGTGTTCTTGGATGATGAAATTGGTTAGGGGGAAGTAACTACTAACTATAAAGTATCTTATGTGTTTTGCATCTCTTAAAAAAAATCTTATGGAAAATGTAGTCAATGCTTTGTTTTTTCAATTGGCTTACTTTATTGCTTTGCTTTGCAGCATATTCAACTTCATTTTAGTAGTCCTTGAAAAGCGTCTTTTCAAAATGTGCCTTATGAGCATGTATCTGTACTTTCTTCAGGATCTGATTGACAATTAATTTAAGTATTGTTATTAAATGTTGAACTTCATCTTAGATACAGTATGGGGTAACTACTTTTGTGGGGATATATTTTACAACTTAGGGTGTTGTCCCTAAAGTTAGAAACCAAGCGAGATAGAAGAATGGATAAGACCATTATGGTTGGAAAGTTGTAGAGGAGAAGGTGATGTGAGAAAACAGATCAAACAACATGCAGTCTGCAATTTCCAGGAGCTGTTCGTAATAGACTTATTGTATTTTAATTTATTTTTTGTTGCATTAGATGTTCTGTTGATAAGGTCTTTAGTTTTGAACATTTTAAAAGTGCTTTAAGATTAAGCATTGACAATTTAGAGTATAACAATATTGTGTGCCTATGAAGTGCCTTCTCACTATGGTTTACGTCTTTGAACTTTGTGGAATTACATCATAAAAGGTGGCGATTTGTTTCGATAGATGTAATATATTGATAGAAGTGTTTATAATGTGGTATACCTTTTAATTTTTTAAAGAAAGAAAACATGGAAAATAAGGACAGAGCAAATACTGTGGTAAATTAATAAACCTGCGCATAATGTGTCTGGAGGTGCTGCTTGCTTTTTATACATGGATGATTTATTCACCTTTTTTGCATTATCGAACATTGATTCTTTTTCTCCTTGATAAGTTTTACCTTTAATTTCACCTCAGGTCAAAGACATTGATTCTCAGTGTATTCTTGGATGATAAAATTGATTGTTAGGGGAAATTAACAATAAAACATATATTGTGTTTTGCATTTCCTTTACAGCCTATGGAAAATGCAGACAATGCTTCTTGTCTGGATAATTTATGTGTGTTTGCAGTGTATTTACCTTCAGTTTTGTTGTCCTAGAAAAAGCCCTTTGGGAATGCTCTTAATGAGCCTGTATATGCGTCACAAGACAAGAATTTTCATTTTTGGTTTTTACAGGGTCCATGTTGTTTAATTGACACAATCCTAACTTATTGGAAATTATGTTGATTTCGACTAACAGATTTTAAGATGTTGCTTCTTAGAAAATTTTAGAACAAGTTACTATACATTGATTCAATGTACAATCAAAAAACGAGCTTATCAGACTGTCGTAAGTCAAATTTGTTTATTAACCAGTTTTCTTACACTTACATTTTGATGTGATACTTTGCTTTCACTCATGATTTCCCACATTGCTAGTGCATAGAACCCAAATCAAATTTTGGCTAAAGCAGCTTTTTGTCTCCAATTCTGATGTTAAAAGCTCTGTGATCATTATGTTTTTGTATTGGATCCCTAATTCCTATTCTTTAGGTCTGTTTCTCGAGTGAATATATTGGATTTGATGTGTTTTGTGTAATGTTTCAGGTGTGCATATGTTGTTTAATAGTTGCTGTCAAAAGGAGTGTATTTTGGATAAAAATAGTTGGAAAAGTACTACATTTGGCAGAGGCAACAGCTATGAAGCGCTGCTAGCTCCACGTCCGCCGCCTGAGGTTGTAGTTTACTCTGCCATCTTTCCGATATGAAGTGCCGCTAGTTTTAGGTCACAGCCTCAAGTCACAATTCCTTCTATTTTCAATCTGCTAGGAAGATCTGCTAGCTCAAGGTCACGGATTGAGCTAGTGAATTCCTCTACTGCAGTTTCAAATGTATCAACTCTAAGGGGTAGTTTGGTCCATTCGCTTGCTAGGTTTTCCGACTATTTAGAGGTGATTTTTGGAGGGTTTCAACAACCATCTTCAGGGGAGAAAAACACATCTCCTCCACATTATATATTTCTTAATCCGTAATCCATTTTGGTATTTATCAAGTTTTTGGAAGCCAATCCGGGGAAGGAGGAAGAGATTCAAAGAGAAGTTCTTGAGCAAGAAGAGCTGACTTCTAGAGTTGGAAGACCATTCCATGGAGATCATTGGTTCAATCTTTCCTTCATTATCTTGTTATTGTATTCAAACTTTGATGAGTAACTAAACTTTATTTGGGGATCCAATGTTCTTTATACTTTGATAAACTATGGAGCAATTCAGTTAATTATTCTATTCACTTATTTTATTGATAAATTCGTTTTCTTGGTTCTGAATTTTAAATGACCATTTATGTTCTTATTCTTGAAATGAAATAGTTTGGATATTAGGGATTATTGAGGGATTTCTTAATAAACCCTAATGGACCTAGGTGAATGATAGGCTTCATCGGGGATGACCATCGTTTCATTAGGTTAATAACTAATCTATTAATAGGTTTTCAATTGCAAAAGCACTCTAGGACCAATGGATGTTGTAATTGAGAATATAGGCTTCATATTGTGACTGAATCAATAGAACTCGCCATTAAAGATTAGGTATATTAATTGAATTGCTAAGGATTAATTATATCAAAGTACTATAGAACATTGGTGACCTAACATTTCATTTGGTTGTTTCCTCATTAAGAAGTTGTCATTTATTCTCTATTTCATTGTTCAATTTTTAATTTTGCAAAACCATCATACTCAATTCTTGTTTATTTTCATGCACAGTACTCACATTAAGAATTAATATAGTAAATAAAAAAAAAAAGAATACCCATCTTTGTAAAACGATCTCACAATTATTGTACTACATCTTTGTGATTAGTGTACTTGCGAGGTTTTATTTACGAAAATCATCAGGTACTCTACACGTCTAGAAAAAGTTATCAATAACAAGTTGGGGATTATGGTAGATAATGAATCTCATTACCATATTATAAGAGTGAAAGCTTACTCTTAGCCTATATTTATTTTTTTCTAATATGATATCTAACAACTTGAGATTTTGGATTGGGTTTGTCAAATGTGATATCCAGATTGTTCTTATTTGTGATCTCTCTATGTGGATGACCCATTTGTTTAAGTTTGTCTAGTTTGTATGTGAAGGATGGTGTTAAAATGCATGTCTTAAACGGGAAGAGATAGATATTGCTACTTGTACCATGATGACCTTGTGTTAATAGCAAAAATGCTGATTCTAGAAATTCATAGCCAAAAGCAGGCGTAAAAATGCACATAGTAACTTAATAAGCATGCTGAAAGTAAATGTTGTAGATGCTGATCAAGTGTCAGGAGGCTTCAGATGAGAAGCTTTCTTTCATAATACATAGTTACAAAACCAAACATCTATCATTTGCACAAACAAAGCATAAGAGAGCATTATGTCACAGGATTGCACTTTTGCAATATGCAGTGCCCCCTCTGGCCTTGCTAGTAGTAGTCCCAATATATATCAGCATAATCTTTCACCTTCTTGAATAATCTTGGTCTTTCCTAATTGATTAGGCCTTCTTCTGGTCCAATCTCCTTGTTCACTTGAGGTGTATAAAACACAGCCACTGAAATCCTGTCCCGTTCTGAGCTTGCCACCACCCTATGCACCGGGCTTTTGAATATTCCATGGGTCATTATCTGCCAGTATCATCCATAACTTGGCTACTGAATATGGTATTTGCATGCTACAGTAGCTCATTTGAGAGTTAAATACCTCCATTTGATCACCCATGAGGACTAGGACAGCTTCCGATATTTTGGGTACCATAAACCGCCTCTCATCTTTGAATACTTGAAGACCTTTTTCATCCTGTAATACAATAGTGTACCCTGATCCATCTGCATGTGGTTTTAAGCCAAGAACAAGATCAAGCCTCTGAGAGTGTGAGTAGTAGTTAAACCGAGCTTGGTACTGTGCTTCTTCCCCGTATTGATTCAAGAAGCAATTCTCTTCTAAATTCAGTGACTTTGGCTTTTGACACAAGCCCCATCACCATCTTTATCTTGAGAGAGTATTCTTCTAACATACCTCTGTAAATGAGTTATTTATAACAAATATTAAAAGTAAAATTTATAAATTCTCGGTGTTAATTATCACCAGACACGTGAACACGCTCTTTCATATGTAATGTAAACAGATGACAAAGGGGAGAGAGAGTTTAAACCATAGGCCTTCAAACTTCGATACCATGTTAGTTACTATCAGATCGAAAAGCTTAAACTAATAGAAAAAATATCTAACTATAGTATTTAAAACTTGAGATTATGATACGTTGATACTTGATATGATATTACCTGAAAGATTGTGGTCTTTGTGACCAAAAGATGAGTTTTCTTCCATGTTCGGGGTAAACATTAAGAAATAGGCAATCAAACCAATCTAGAAATTGGCCTGCTACGGGGATGGGGTCAGCCTCATAACCTTGAAACTCTCATAGGCACATAGCAGCAGATGATTGGATTCCCCATTGGAAAGGTGCAGCCAATTGGACAACTAGAAGTGGACAGTTTAACTTAACCGAGCAAATATTTTGATTAAGCAACACCTCTTTCAGAGGAAAAAAATCTTTTATGGTACTGTCTTGCCACTATTATGGTAAGATGAAGGAATGAGATATCTGAGGGAAAAAAAAAAAAAAAAAAGACCAATAAAAAAGATAAACTAAAAAGAAATAATACTATTTTATTATTTTACTCAGGCTTTAAAGTCTGAGTTGATAATAAGAAAAGATACAATGTCTTCATTGGAGAATGAGATTTTAGAGCTACTAAGGTATCCACAACCGGCAGCCCAAAGAAAAGGGAAAACAAGTGGCAGAACGGAGGACCTAGTCGAAGATAAACAGCTTTCCGACATAACCTCCTTGGAGTTGAAGGAATTTACTTTGGAGGATGAAAAAGGCCTATGCTAATTTGAAGTCCCTCACAACACGCTCAAGTACAGTAGAAATTACAAGGGGAAGGGCAAAATCGAGAGTTAATAGCTTGTATTTTTATCTTTTTGACTTTTCATTGTACTTTTATTCTAATTGAAGTTTTAATCAATGAAATTTATATTTTTCCCAGTCTTTGTATCTAGCTTTATTGAAGTTCTTTTGTCTGGACATTCTGTTTACAACTCTTGTAGTTTAGAATGTATGATAACGATAATATTGCAATTGTAGATTACTTTTTTATCGAAGATTCCACTTTGCACCTGCAAATGTAACTTAGAAAAAATTGAACATAATTTTAACATTACCTTCAATCATAAATATGTTCTATGATTGAAGATCCTATGTGATACTTTTTACGTTGAACTAGTTATGATGTTGAATTTGCTCTGGACAAAGCGTTACACTCGTACGAAGTTTTAGATACTTTAGAATTTGGAACAGTTGAACTCAAATGCTTCAAAGTTGAACTTGTAGGTTATCATATTGTTGAATCAAAGGCTTGTCTTCATTCTATGTAGCTTCAAATATTGTAGATCAAATATTAGGTGCCTTAAGCACACCATCTAATCGAAGGTGTCCCTTTGTTCTGAGATGCCTTAAATGCATCATCTTAGATGCCTTAAGCATGCCATCTAGTTGAAAGTGTACCTTCGCTCTCAGATGCCTTAGTTGCATCACGCTAAAAGAATTACATCTGAAGATTATAGTACTAATGACCATCGCTAAATAAACTTTGCCTACATGACAACAATACAATGATTTGCATTTATATGAACACAAAAATTATCAAAAGTACCTCTTGAAATGGTCAGGATTTGACTCAAAAATTCCCCCATTGGGGATGGCCTAAAATTCGCTAACATTTGTTGGTACGGGGGCATCATTAGGTTTTGTATATAGGTTATACAGTTAAAAGCTGATACAGGTGGTTGGATTGTGGTCGTAGTCTACACTTGAAATAATGTTGGGTTTCCTTGTAAATTGGCTATTTGAGGATTTGATGAATCAAATGCTAGATTAGTAGAGTGGTTTGGATCCATTTTCGCAAAGGTTTGGTTTTTAGTCCCTCTATCTAGCACTAATGTTATGCTAAAAAATGTCGTACAAAGGTAAGCTACAACTTCGGGCGAACCCTTTCTTCATACGAATGTTGGTCTCAATCGACTACTGCAACTAAACCTACCAAACAAGTGAAAACCTTCATTAAGATGATCTGAAGACTGTTAATGGAAACACCTTCAATGCTTAAGTCAGTTTATCTCCCTAAAACTTGTTTATCTTATTAAAAACTGTTGGTAAATCACTCTTAATCTATAATGAACTAAAAAATTACCTTTAACAAAGGGATAAAGTCTACTTTCCAGGTGTCGCTACAAATGCGAGGGTGCTTGCCATTTGTCGCTTAAATCAACTTCGCACTGACAAATGTTTGCTATATGTTAGACATTTGTCATCACCTTGTTGGGACAGTTCCTTCGAAGCTCACTAGATCTTTCGAAGGTTTGTATTCCTTGCTTTTGGTGATAAATTACTTAGCATAATCTAGCATAGTTAACGTCACCTTCGCTGGAACTAATGCAGCTCCCAACCAATGAAATTCCTCTAAGCTTTGAATGTGCAACCCCCAAACTAATGCAGCTTGTGCAGTTTTGTCACTTCTTTTACATGCAATAACTTCCAATTAGCTTTGTTTGTTTTTTTTCTTTCTCAAAAATATACAAAGTTTATCGTAGAAATTAGGTATTTAAAGTTTATTGTTTAAACCTCAATTACATTAGAGGAAGTCTGAATGGCTCGTATCTATTCATTCATTCTCTGCTCTTTAGATTCTTTCGGTTAAAAAAGAAGGCATACTTCATTAAAGTGTAGAACCTACAATAATTCTCTAGTTCGAATCAATTCTAAAATTTGTTTGTAGATCAATCGGTGTTTAGCGGTGTAGAAAAATTTCAAAAGTGGTTTTGACTTGAGAAGCACTTTACAACCTATATATCCTTGTTGGGCCCGGATGTAGCATGTTTTGGCAAGCAGTGGTGCTTTAGCTTGGCCCCTATATTTACCTAATTAAACCTACTTTTTCAAGAAAACTTCATATTCTCTTTACACTCCTGTTCGGTTAAATTTGAATTTCCTTTTCAAATTCTTCTTTCTTTCTCTCTGTCTGTGACATTGACAGTGTAAATGCACAAAGTATAAACTATAGAGGGCATATGAACAAAGAACAAGTGTATTTTTGTGGAGGATAAGCATTCATTAGGTGAGGTTAAAAAAAAAAAAGATCTCATTTGGTGTTACTATTTAGTGTGTGGGCTGATAACACAACCCTTACCAATACAAGCTTATTCCTTTAAAAAGGAACCCCACCCCTTGGAATAGCAGTTTTTGGCGCTAATTTTACCTGTCAATTTCATCGGTCTAGTTCTACCCTATACACTTTTCTACGAAGCCTCAGCGCATCACCTTTATTTGTTTTTATTTATTTTAATTGTAATTTAATTTTAATTTTTATTTATTATTATTATTATTATTTTCAAATTTGAATTCAAAATTTCAATTTTAATTTAGAGATTTGGTTACTATTAGACTATAAATATGATCACTTACTTTTTTATTGACACAAGTACATACAACCCGCTCATCGAAATTAGTATGTGATTATGTAATGATTGTTTTATTGTATAAGGATTTTTATCACCCATTCTAGCAAAATGACAAACAATTATAGGAAATATAATTTTAGATTGCCACTGGTAATAGTTTATGAAAATATTTAACTAATTATTATATGCATTTTTTAAAAGTTTAGCTACCATACAAGATTTATGTGGTTATAGGAGTAGTTATAAAAGAAAACCATTTTTCTTTTGAAATTAGCTATAGGAGAAAACTATTTTATTTTAGTTTTTTTTTTTTTTTTTTTAATTTCAAATATTTGTTTATTATAAGCCTTTGAGTTGAAATTCATATGCTACTAACCAACCATGTAACCATATTTTATTCTTTTACTTGAAGATTTTTTATTATTTTAATAAAATACTATATTTAAATTATGTATTTTTTCTTATTTAAAGTAGATGCTCAAAGTTATCTATTTAATTTCATTGTTTTCTTTTTAATATTTTGAGACTTAAAAAAGAGATGAATTCCATTTCAATATTTCAACTTCTAAAATTCAATTTGTAAAATCTCAAATCATTTAGCATAAATTTGGTTATAGATGATCTTTAAAATTTAAAAGAACGACAAATTCCATTTTGATCCATAAATTTAGGGTTTATTTAATTATTGATTTAAATTTCATAATAAGAGGACTAAATGCTGTTATATACAGATTTTGAACATATATTATTATATTTATTTTTAAGAAGATGAAGTATATTTCGATTATGTTTTAAACAAACGTTCAAAGAAGATTGGTTATAAACCATTGCATCCAGCGGTTAGGACGTTTGGAAAACAAAATAAAAACAAAAAAATGATGAAAATGTGCTCCCGGCTAAGTCTCAAAAAAAGAAGGGAGAGAAGGTGAAACAAAAACAAAACCATGGAAGACCCAAATTATCCTCTCCATTCTCAACACAAAATACAAAAACCCCTACTTCTTTCTCTTCTGAACGACAAATCGGGGTGGTGTTACAAAATGTATGCATTTCATTCCTTCTCTATAACAGAGAGGCATTGCAGATCAGTGCTCCGATGGGGGAGTGAAACACTTCACTGGCAATCTCATCAGCTTTTCTGGTTCTCAAGGATTTTGTGTGTATGTTTCCTTAATTTGACTTATGGTAGTGGTTTCTACTGAGTATGCATTACTGTGTGTTGGAAACTAAGAACAATTCATAGTTACTTTGTTGTGTGCTTGAGTTATTATTTTGGTTTAAGGAGTAATTATAATTAAGTGATGATAAATCATTTGTGATTTTTTGGCTTTGTTCTAAATAACTTACTGTGCAAATTTGTTAGTCTTAGTATAATTAAATTGAGGCAAGGCTGAAGCATTTCTGGTTAACTTGTTACTCATGACCGTTTCGTTCTTGTAAGTGACTTCTAGGACAGAAATTGTGTGAATTATTGAGAATGGTTTGCTTATACTATATTTTTGTTCTGATTTCTCCCCATTTTTTATGGTGCTCGATTTCTTTTTACGGTGCAGTGAAGTTGGGGATGGAACATGTGATTCCTGGTTTAAGCCTCTTGGTGAACAGGTAAAGGAGTAATAAATGGTACTAGGCTTGTCATTTTGGATGAGTGTTTCTAATCTTCTGCTTGTGGACTGATCTGTGTTCATGTTTCAGACAAGCATTGTTTGTGACAAGGTAATGAAGCCCTCTGATACTTGTGCTTTATTCACTGGCCTATTTATTACTTTTAACTGCTTCTAACAAGCCATCATGGCTAGAGGTGAAGCAAATGAAAGAGCTGAGTGAAGGTTACAATGTAGTTGGTCTCTCCCAGGTAATGTATTGTGATTGGAGCATCGTAATTGTTGGCGTTTTTGTAAGGTGGCATGTTTAATAAAATTGTCACTTTCTGTATAATTGCATGATCTCATAAAGAGTTTCTTGTTAAGATTGTACTGTTCTAAAAGGGCTGCAGTTTTAAGCTCGACTTCTCAAAGCAGGATTTTTGGGCTTCCCAAAAAAAAAGGGAATATTGGTTCTCAGTTGACATCAGTTATTACTTGCATCTGTAAACTATAATCTTTTGGGTTATTGTTGGTTTCTTTGGTTACTGAAGTTCCACTTCTGTCTGAAATCCTGCAAATAATGTGGTTAATCATATGGAAGAGTTCATAATTTGGTTCCTTTAGAATAGCCTGGATGATTATTTTGATTATCTAAAATTGTTTTGGAAGACTGTGGTCTGTGTATGTTTTCATCTTCTGCTTTTCTGTATGAAAATTGCAACATTTTCTTGACATGTTGTACATGAAGGATATACCATTTTCTTGACCAAGGTCCGGACTTACACAGAGTGGGTGATGGATGGAGAGTATGATTGGCCTCAAAAGTGTTGCCAATGCCAAGCTGTGCTTGAAGAGGGGATGGGCTCTCAAACCACTCGGGTTGCTTGCATATGTGATTTTGTAGATATAGTGACTCCTTCTTACATGCAAACTTCTTTCGAGAGAGTGCAGGTTGAGCAAGTACCATTTTACATTACTCAAAATTATTTTTTGCTTTTGTTAGATGTTATACACACGAGCTGTTTGGTTTCAGAAATCAAAAGCTTTCCTCCACACACCGCTCCTGCTGGATACGTGTGTCCTTCATGCTCTACTTCGGTAAGGTTTTTATCACTTGTACTGTCATCTTAATTACACCCATTTGTGTGGCATTTCTTTTGCTGATGATTAGCTACAGGTACAGAAACAGGTTTCAGAATGTTTGTTTGCTATTTTGAAGGGTATTATTGAATGTTATTGCAATGATTGGTTGATAGGGCCTTAAAGAAAGTAATTAAAAGAAAATAAAAATCTAAAAGATACATTCCTATATAGTCATTAAAAGGGGCAGTAACATTCACGTTTGGGAATGTTCTTTGGCTAGTTTGAAAGTTAACTTGAATGTTATTGCAATGGTTGTTTGATGGGTCTCTAAAGGAACTAAATAAAAGAAAAATATATGAAAGACACGTTCTTGAATATGCATTAAAAGGGGCAGTAACATGGTAGTTTTGAAGTTTAAAATCTGATATTAGTGTGCTTTTGAGTGATATGAGAAGTGGTACGTATATGGAATTTCATAAGCTTCCCATCTGTCAATGGTAGAATTGGCTTTGGCTAGGAGCACCACCTATTGGATCTGAAGTTGGAATCACTGATTACTATTTTTTTTTTTCCAGTATTTAGTGGTCTTCCAATTCTATTTAGGAAATTTGTGGAAATATAATACGCCTAGTTGGTGGCCCAAGAGCATTTGTACCCTAAGCATGTGGTTCAAAACCAAAGTTTTTACCACTCAATCCACCGCTTCAGGGTTAATATCCATGTTTTCCTTATGACATATTGTTATGTTTTCTTCCTCAACCAGACTTAAGTAGCACTGTGATCTCCACTATTTAATGATTATCTTTGAAGCTCTATGCTTTTGTTTGGTTTAGATCCAGATTTTTATTCTTGATTGTGGCTCTCAGTTGGAGGAGAGTTGAGTTTAGATATGTGTTTGTGAAAGCTTAGCACGTGATAGTATCCACCAAAGTTTGAAGTCTCCTATACTAGTTGGACAGTTTTAAGGTCTTCCTTTGATTAGGCTAAATATTGGTGGCCTTATGTTGATATAGCTGTAATGAGTTTGTGTTAACTTATCCATTCTAAATTTTCAATTTAGAGCTAGCACTAGTATTCTTGGAAACACGAAGCAATAGACAGAGGATGAAAAGCTGTAGTTGGATTTGTGAGATTCAATTGTTGAAGTACCTTGAGTGTGGCATGTTTTGTTTTGATGCCCTGAAGAATGTGTAAGTACTGATTATGAGGAAAGTGATTTAACTCCTACGGGTGTTCTTAATGTGTACTCATGGCACATGTTAAGATCGTTAGTTGGCTTCAAAAACAATTCATGATGAATGCGTTTATTTACTGGATGGGTTTGTTTGGTTTGTTCCATATAAATTGTTTTTTATTTAAAAAGTCTACAATGCCCGTCCAGCAAATCCAAAGATAACAAGAAAAGTCCTCAAATTATGATATTCTTCTGCAACCATGAATACCAAAACAAAATTTCATATGAAATTACTCTTTATTTTAAAATTTTTTAATATTACCTATAACAACTCAAATTTGCAGGGACCTAGAGCTGGAAATTTAAAATTTGATATTCTCTGTTCATTGTGGCTGAGCAATTATATGAAATGGAAAACACAAATTAAAACAATTTAATCAGTAAATATGATGAAAACTTCCCTGTATTTGAATAGTTTTTATAATTTTTCATGCTAAATTCTAAAATAACTATTTGATGCCCTGTATTTGAATAACTATTTGAATATATGAGGTCATTAGGCTTGTTTATACTTGTGTTCTGGTACTTTTAATAACGTGTGTAATATTATGCAGACTGGTCTGGAAAAGAATTTGTTCGGCAATCGTCCGGTTTCTTTGACAGCATCAGAATCCCACGGTCCTGCATTTGCCTCTGATCTAATAATTCTGACTTTAAATTTTAAAAGAGCGACGACAAGTTCTATTTTGATCCGTAAATTTAGAGTTTATTTAATTATTGATTTAATTTTATACTAAGAGTACTAAATGGTGTTATATTTAGATTTTGAACATATACTATTATATTTATTTTGTCTAAATTTGAATGTTCCTTTTTTATTTGGCCCCTCCAAAATCAATAATTCTGGCTCTGCCCCTATTTAAGATTGTATCTGACAACAACATTTGCCAAAAAAACATTGTCATCAAACATGTTTCTCTATTTTATATGTGTATAATTTATTTTAAAAAAGATGAAGTATATTTAGATTGTGTTTCAAACAAACATTTAAAGAAGATACGTGATTAAACATGGCGTACATGTACAAGGGCGTTTGTATATTTTACATTAAAATATAAAACATCCCCTTACTCAGAAACTAAAAGCAATCCAGGGTCTTTGAACATATGGGACATCCCACTGTCAGTCAAGTCAATGAAGACTCGTCGTGTTGCGTGTGTTTGCAATATCGAGGAATCTTCTCAAGTTAATGAAGACTCGTCGTGTTGCGTGTGGGCGAAATTTCGAGGAAGTTTCTTAAGTCAATGAAGACTGACCGTGTTGCGTGTGTTTGAAATATCGAGGAATCTTCACCAGGTACAGGTGAAATATTTGTATAAATGTTCACCAGCTAAAATCAAATAATACACTTCTCTCATCATCAATGGAATTGTCTTCTTCCAACCCTTGTACATTTTTCAAGTATGATGTATTTCTGAGTTTTAGAGGCGAGGATACCCGCTATAATTTCACCAGCCATCTTTACAAAGCTTTGTGTGAGAAAGGAATTATAACTTTCATTGACAACGATCTCAACAGAGGAGATGAAATTTCCTCAGCTCTTCTCCAAGCAATTGAAGAATCGCGCATCTCTCTTATTATCTTCTCCAAAGACTATGCATTTTCCAGATGGTGTCTCCAAGAACTAGTGAAAATCTTAGAGTGCAAGAACAGGTATGTATATATATCAGCCAAAATACCTTTTTTTAATTTTTTTTTTTTTTATAAGATTATTGATTATAGGGTTATTATTATTTTATTTTGAAATTGAAAATAATATAAAATTACCTAAGATTTTGAAAATATTACCAAAAAACATCAACCATGATTAGGTTAATGATATTCATCTATAAATTGACAGGTCCGTTAGAATATAAGGATAAAACCATCACTGTGTTCAATATCTTTATTTTGGAACAGCTGGATTGTAATTATGATATTTTGATCTAAATAAAATAAAATTTATAAATTAATCAAATTAGAAAAGGGAAAAAAATTAGAAAAAAACCCTACAATCTCTCACACCCTCCACTACCTCAGCTTCGCCGCCACTCTCCCTACTGAGGCTCTGGCATCGTCTCTGGTCAGACCCATGTCTCCTTACCGCCACTCTCCCTCTTCACTCCATGCCAACCCTCCCCCTCCACTCCCACTTGTTCCTGGTAAAGAATGAGAGATCGGCGGCCAGGGGAGGGGAAGGTACGAGTCTGCTGCCGCTTTTAGTGTTCTCGGTGGCGATGATCTACTGCTGCTCTCGGGGGCAACGGTGGCAGTATTCTTCATCAGGCGCCCTTAGTGGCTTCTTCATCGTTCGCTCTCGATGGCAGCATTGGGTATTGCTTCTGGGTTCGATGGCAGTATTCTGGGTTTGGCAATATATATATATATATATATATATATATATTTCTTTTGTGTGTTTTTTAAGTAGTTGTAGGAAGTTTGATAGTTTGAAGGGTATTGAAGATCTGGATGTTGATAAAAATGTGGTTTGGTTGAAGAACGGAATCTTATACTGATTTATATTAGTTTGGGGTAGCACGACGAAGAAGAAGCTTAATTTGGTTTATTTATTTTTTTTAGACTTTTTCAATTTTATTATGTTTATATGTTATTTTTAATATTAATTTTAAAATTTAAAATTTATTTATATTTACATTTTTAATGATATAAAATATTATTTTAATGTTTTATATAAATTAATTTCTACCATCCATTGATGGATGGTGGAGATTGATATATTAATTTTTGAATTTTTTTAAAAAATATTTTTATTTTATTTTTTAGATTTTTTTTTCAGTTTTATTGTGGTAGAAAAGGGTAATTGATTAATTGATTAATTTTTTTTTTGTTTTTTATTTTTTAATTTTTCAATATAGTAAGGATATTTTTTGTCTTTTATGTTTTTGTCACAAAACTACCCAACTTTTGGATGAAAACTGCTTTTGGTTGATAGTTGGGGTTTTTTTGTTAACATTTTAAAAAGTTAGGGTAAACTGAGACTATTTACCATTTTATGAGTTTTTAGATTTTCCCTTGATTATATGACTTATATTTATCTATACGACATGTAGTTTGGAAGGGTACTCTCGTGGTTAGAGTTTGATATAAATAACTGTTATAACTCAACTGAAAGTTTAGTAGAATTTTTTAATTATACGAGAGTGAATATAAGCACATTGTTGAACTACCATAATTCTCCGCATTTTTTTTTTTTCTATTCTTCATATTTTATTATTTGTCTCAATTGCACAACAAAGATCATGTCTAAAACCAAACTACAAACTATTGAATGCAGAGATACAAATAAACAGATCGTGATTCCAATTTTCTATGGGGTAACTCCATCAGATGTAAGGAATCAAATTGGAAGTTATGCAGATGCATTTGTTAAGCATGAACAACATTCTAAAGACGAAGTGCAAAGATGGAGGGATGCTCTCAAGGAAGCAGCCAATCTTTCTGGAAGGCCTTTAAGCTCCAACGAGTAAGTGATCATTTTTTCTGGTAATAGTTGAAGAGAAAAAGAGATAGAAATTGCAACATGAATTAATTCTATGTAAAAGCACTTTTGAAATTTTTATTGCAAGGAATCTATTCACTACAACAAAATAGGGCTATAGGGACAGTTTTAGAGACGAAAATATTTAAAATTTGAGTAGGGATATATCTACCCCTCTAAAATTGTATGTACACCCCTTAATTTATATATTTTTGATATTCCAATATTACCTTTAAATTAAATTATTAACACTTTAATCGAAAGATGATATTGTTATTATTATAATTAAATTTAAATACTCTAACTTTAAATCTCAATAAGAAATTTGGTTTGTTTTGATGAAGGGTAGTCAAATATGAGAGTTTTTTTAATTGTGTTTTTAGAAGTTTCATAAATAGTGAAAATGGAGGTCTAGATTTGAAGGGTTTTGTGGCTTTCTCTATTTTTTTTTTTTGGATTGGTTAAAGCTTAGCTTGAGTGAAAATGAAGGTTTTTAGTTTTGTTTGATAGTTTTATATATAGAGTTTTGGTGAAATACCAGAATTTTGAGTGAAGATAAAAGAGAACATAGGATGAAAAAGACATGAACATAAAACATGGTATCAAAACAAGCTTAAAAAATAAAGTTTGACTTTTTTAATATTTTAATTAATTAATTTAATTATCTTTATAATTATTTACTATAATATTTAAAAGGTAAATAAATGAATGAACATAATTGGTAATATATATGATGTACTTATAGAATATGAATTTTTAAAAATCTTAATAGGGTGTAAATACAAAAAGGGGTGTATATACAATTTTTAAGGGGTGGAAATATTGCCACTCTTAAAAATTTTCCCTCTAGCAAGACTTTACAAGGACAAATTATTATTTGAAGATCTATCAGGATGAGTTATTATTTTGTCCTTAAAAGAAAATACTTTTAATTATTTTTGTTCTTAAAAGGACCTCTATGGGGATGAAATAAGATTCACCCCTCAAATAAAAATATTTAAAGATAAATTTTAAATCATTTACTATAGATGCGAATTTCATCCCAACAAATGTTTACAAGAACAAAAATTAAAATTCGTCGAAACGAAATAAAAATTCGTCTGTAAAAGAAGAATATTTGAAAATAAATTTAAGATCATATACCATAGGGTGAAACCACATTAGTCCCTAAACGAAGTCCAAAGGGACAAAATTAAAATTCATCCCTAAAATAACATTATTAAATATAAATATAAAATTATATACTATTAGGACAAAATTAGATTCATCCCCAAAAGAAGTCTATACTAAGGGTGGCAATTTGGGGTTCAGGAGTCAGATTTGGATAAACTCGATTCAGCACGAATCGGATCACTTTGACCCAACACAACATGATTAAATAATGGGGAGTAAATAAGGAGGATTTTGAATATTAATTCAAACTATAGGAGAAAAAAAGGATTTATCCTTAATTAATGGGGTTGAAATTCTAAATCTGACACGAATCTGTTTAATAAATGGGTGATGTGACACGACTCAAGGACCCGTTTATTAAATGGATCAGGTTGAGTTGGGACTACAACAAAGGTGGTCAATGAAAACGGTAGTGGTGGTGGATTAAGATAAGAGGAACAACAGTAGTGAAGACCTGAGATGAGAGATGAGCAGCGATCGGTAAATGGTACGACTAATGATCTTTAAGCGATAATGAAGACTGACAACGATAGGTGAGAGATAGGGTACAGTTGCGATAGGTGAGTTGAGAAATGTGAGATTAAGATGAGAGGAACGATATCAATGATGACAGCAAGCGGCGACTAATGATCGACAGCGACTGGTAAGGGAATTGGCAACGACGGGTGAGAGGAAGATGGGATATGACTGTGGCGTGTGAGGTGACTCAGGTGAGAGTGAGAGAGGTGAGACAAACGATTAATTATTTGAAAAGTGAAAAGTGTTTACCTTAATTATTTAAAATTACAAATTTACCCTTAATAATGGGGTCATCCTATGAACTTGATAAGCTAACTGGACATGAACCCATTTGATAAATAGGTTAAATGGGTCAACACGATCGCGATCCAAAACCAAATTTGTCAACCCGAACCCGATTATCAACACTGGGTTCATGTCCAGTTTGCAGGTTGTGATCCAACTTGCCACCTCTTCTATAGGGACAAATTTGAAAATTCATCCTAAAAAGAATCTAATTAAATATCATTCCAAAACTATACACTATAACGATGAAACCACATTTATCCCTAAAAGACATCTATAGGAATAAAAATTAAAATTCGTCCATAAAAGTTAATACATAGGAACATATAATTAAGGATTTGTCCCTAAAAGAATATAATTCAAAATAAATCTAAAATTATACACTACAAGGACGAAACCGTATTCGTCCCTAAAAGACATCTATAGGGACAAATTCAAAATTTGTCTCTGAAAGCGTATAATTTAAGGAAAAAAAAAAAAGAAAAAAGTAAAAAAAAAAACGTTTTAAGGAAAAACTTAACCATATCGTCACTGATTTGGTGATGATATGGTCTTGAACAGATTGTGGGTATTTGGGTTATATCCAGAACAAATCCTAATGATTTGGTGATGAACCAGATCGACAACCTTTCACAACTGCAGAACTAATCAACATAGCCCGTCACAACCACTCAACACAACCAATCAACTCCAAATCACATTAAACCCATAACTTCAACGCCAAATCTGCCTCTTCAATCCATAATAACCAATCTTGGGCTCCAGTTGAACCCAGATGATGTTAAAATATATATATATATATATTTGGAAGATTTAAGTTCAAAATTCAGATCTTCAAGTTGAAAATCATGGTTTTGAATCCAGATCTTTCAAAAAACAAAATAAAAAAAGAAAGAAAAATTGAAAAAAAAAAAATCATCAGCCACAACCCAAATGATGAACATCGTCAAGGACAAACTTAGATGATGAACGTCATCTACGAACTCAGATGATGTTCATTTGGGTTTGAATTAAGCCAACATTTGGGTTCAAATTGAACCTAGATGAACATCATCTGAGATCATCCTAGATGAGCATCATTTGGGATCACATAAAAAGCATAAAAAAATTTAAAAAAAAAAGGAGAAAGGAAAAGAGATAGAGGATGATGTTAATCTTGTTCTTTATTGGCGCGATCTAGTTTCCATTGGAAACTAGATCATCTAGCTGTTCTTCATTTTTTTTTTCTGTTTTTATTATTTATATAATTTTCATCTCCATCATCCGTCTCTTAGTTGGACAGTGGAGGTGCATTTTTAATTTTTAATTGATTTTTAATAATTTTAAATTTTACAAGAAATTTTTAAAAAACCTTCACCATGTCCATGTAGATATATTTTTAATTAATTTATTTTTATTTTATATTTACTAATTTTAATTATTTTTTTGTCTTATTCATGAGCAAAATGTTCATTTGACTAAAAATTTTAGTCAATCGTTAAAGTTGACAAAAGTTAATTGACGGCGTAGAGGTTTGATATAATAAAAGAGTGAATGTGTATACGTTTGGTTTTAAGTATATCTCAGGGGGGTGTTATGCAATTCATTCTCTCTATATATATATAATTGTTGGTTGCAAAATTAACAAACAAATTTTATTTTAACCTCGCAAATGCATAAATCGTTTATCGAATATAATGAGCAAGTAAGGGTCAATCCTACGAGGAGATTTCAACTTTAATTCTAATTATATTTAAAGCCTAAACTAGAGAGAAATTAAATTAAAGAAAGGGTTTCAGGATCAAGTTTAAAGACTTAGAACTAAATTACAGTAGAAAACTAAATTAATTATAATCAATGGAGAAAAATTTAGTTAAGACTTAAGACATCTTATCCACCACTAAACAATCCCTTAATTCATTATTAAAATTAATGAAACAAACACATATTAATGCATGATGAAGATATTCACAACAAGGTAGTGATCATACTGCATGTATTAATTCTTCCTTACTTAGTATGTAAATCACATGATGTTTGTTTAGATACATGTATTCCTAATTATAATATAGCATAATATCTACTTAGGTTTAATAATCATAATCCATTAAAAACAAGAACAATATGAATGTCAAACAAACCCTAAAACATGATGTCTATCCTAGAATTTTGTGAATCAAAATCCCTTAGTTGGTTCATAAGTAATTGATTGTTGCAAACAAAGAATATGCCCGTTTGATGTGCAGTTCATATTCTTGTAACATAAATCTTACAAACATGCTTTTAAGGTGATCAATTAAAAACAAAAAAAACATAATAAATAGAATACAATTAACATAAAGATTATGATTTCATCATGTAAAAATACTAAACTTCATTAATAATATCTACAAATCGAGTTCATGTTTAGAGCTTCAATTCAGGTCTAACTAACAATAAAATTAGCCACACATGGCACTAAAACAACACATGAAAAATAAAAGAAAACTAAGAGAAGAAAGGGAGAAGAAATAATCAACCTCTAATGCCTCCTCTTGCCTTAGCCACTCTCTACCATTTCCAAAAGTCTACTTTTTTGTGCCTCAAGTCTTCTTTTTATAGGTGGAGAATTAAGGTTTTGAGTTGGTGCACAAATCGGTCTCCTTTTCTTACTCGGATTCAATCACCGCCACTGTCACGACTGTTGCGACTTTCACCTCACGATACAATCTTGCGAGAAAGTCTGGATGTTCATCGCTAGTTTTCTCTGTGGGTTGCTTCTCACCATAACCACTTGTAACCCTCTCTGCTTGACTATCATGACTTTCTATGGCGAGTTTCTTCTCGCGGTCTTTCTTGTGACATTTTAGGGCTCGGTGTCACGACCTGTAGTCACGAGTTGCGTCCAATGAAAATATCCTACGACAGCCTTTGTTTGTCTCTTGTGACCTTCTGTCACGAGTTATTTCCCGTGACAGCTTCCAATGATGAATTTTGTTTCTCTTATGCTAGAATTGCCCAAAAGTCCACTATTTGTAGTTCTTTTTTCTTGAAACCTAAACTTAAACATCAAAAGCACAAAATGACACAAAAGTACCAATTTCACAAGGAAACATAACATAAATAATAGGTCAAATGAGCACATAATATTGATAATTATGACCTAATAATAATATATACATTTAGAATATATATATTTATTGTCAATATATATCATATATATATATGTATATAAAGAGAGAGGAAGAGAGAAAGAGAGAGAGAGAGAGAGAGCTAAGGGGCAACCAGTTTTGTAGCTTCCGAAGAGAGAGAGAGAGAACTAAGGGGGAACTGGTTCTGTAGCTTCCGAACATATATTTGCTAGGTTGTTATTTGGTGTTGGGCGTCCAATCTAGGGGCTGTTCAGTGTGGGGTGTTGATTCTAATAAGGTGGTGGGTGGGTGGTTAATGAAGTTTAGGTAGGCTAAAAGACTGTTATTAGGTGCTATACATCAAGTTGCAGCTTCCAAACATATATTTATCAGGTTGTTATTTAATGTTGGGCATCCAATCTAGGGGGACATAATGTGGGGTGTTGATTCTAATAAAGGTGGTAGGTAGGCGATCAATAGAGTCTAGGTAGGCTTGTGGGTTTTATTATTATTATTATTATTAGTAGAGCAAATTATAATTTAGCTACTTAGACGAAACTTTAATTCAAGCGGAGCAACTATTTCTATATTATTGCAATTTACCCCCCTCCCGTTATCAACTTTCCGTCAAAATTGTCTGTGAACAGTGAAAAAAGTAAAAAAACAGAATGACCTTGATTGCTGAAGTTGACGTAATTGACCGAATAAAAAATTGAAAAATCTAAAAAAAACATAAATGTGGCACGAGAAGTTGCAGTTGACTGAAGTTGACCCAGTTGGAATTTACCCAGCGAGAAGAAAAAGAGTGAACAGAGATTGACGATAAAGAAGAAGAAGGAGAATAAGGAGATGCAGAGTGTGAAGAGGTCGTCTCATGAATTGGGTTTAAACCCAGATCGTCTCCACAAACCGGCCATGAAGCCTTTACCAACACTGCCAAAAACCTACCACCAAGCCTTCACTGGCCACAAAGGCCACAAACCGGTGCTAAACATAGCCACCACAACCATACCAAAAACAAAGATCAAAAGAAAATTTTGAACCATCAGAGAAGGCGGTTCGATCTACAAGCATAAAATGATAAAAACACAAGTCTAAAGCGAACAGATACGGAGAGACCCACTCCATTGCAACCGTAACGTAGAGATCAAAAACCCAGTGGGTTACATCTCTACCACAACCACAAATCGAAAGTCTCTGTCAATCAGTCTTAGTTGTCTCTCTCTCTAGTGAGTTCGATCTTCATCTTCTTCACAAACCCAGTTCGATCAAACCCAGTTTTTGAGGATCGAATATCCACAAACCCCCTTCATCTTCTTCCATCTGCCCTCACCGTCTTCCTTTGGTGTTCATCCCTTCACCTCCTTCATCTTCCTTCACCTTCTTCCATATGCTTTCATCTTCTATCCACCACTAAGCCCTCAAAATACCACCACGACAAGGCTCCATCTTAAATGGATGAAGATGGGTTGACCTGAGATGGAGGCATCTCAGATGGATGCTACATCTGAGAATTTTATTTTTTTAAATTTATTTAATTTTTTTTTTGAAAATTTATTTAACAGACCACTGCCCATCGAAATGACGACTTTACCCCTGAATTAGTTCATGGTAACCGAAAGTTGATAACAGAAGGGGGGTAAATTGCAATAATATCGAAACAGTTGCTCCACTTGAATTAGAGTTTCGTCTTGGTAGTTAAATTGTAATTTGCTTTTATTATTATTATAAGTTTTTGTGACGAAAATATATTTATTGGGTTGTTATTTGGTGTTAGGAGTCCAATCTAGGGGGCATTCAGTGTAGGGATAGGAAAAAAAGGAACCGACCCAGCCGGACCAATCCGACATGACCTGGCCCGGTAAGGGTCGATTTTGAAGGTTAAAAACTGAATTATTCTGGTTTCGAATTGGTTTTGGATCGAAAAAACCAACCCAAAATTGAAAACCGATTTAAAAAATATATTAGATGTTTAAAATACACAACACAACCGTAGTTGTAAAGCCTCAAAAGCAAACACAAAACCTAAGCAGTCAAAACCAAACACTTTCACTTCTTTCGATCGCCATTCATCCTTTATCACCGTTGTCGACCTCCACATGTCGTCTTCCACTTCACCTTTTTTTTCTTCTTCCATTTCCACTTTTAAATCTTCTTATTCTTGTTGCTGCTGATATCGCTCTTTCACCTATCATTTTCAACTTCGGCAACTCCAATTTCAACATCAATGGCCTCACTGTCGGCCTCGGCTTGCTTGTCAACCTCGCCAACCCTACAAAACCTTAACTTTGTCTATACTATTTTCACTACCATCTAGGGTTTATGGTGGTGGGTTTTTGGTTTATGGAAGAGAGCAAATTGGAGGAGTCATTTTGGCTCCATCACACTCATTATTATTATTATTATTATTATTATTATTTTTTCAAGCATTGAAGGAGAAACTAAATTGAAATTGGTGGTCCATCGACTTCACCAAGCTTAAAGCTCTCACCTTTGACTTCATCTTCTTTTTCTTTTTTTTTGTTTTTTTTGTTTTTTTTAAAGACAAGTATAAACAAAAGGCTGGAGGTGATGATAATTGAAAACAATTTTTTTTTTTAATTTATATATTTTTTTCTAATTTATTTTTCTCGTCTCATGTGTTTGTAATTCGTGGATTTGGTGATATTGGTTTTGGTGATAAACTGAAAATTTTGGTTTTGTGAATTGGTAATTGGTGGTGTTGATCTTGGTTTTTTAATTTTGATTTGGATTTGGTGGTGAATTGTTGAAACTGATGTAAACTAACCAAACTGAACCAACCGGACACTAATCGGTCTTGGTCAGTTTTCCTTCCTAAATCGAGTTAGGTCAGTTTTCGATTTGAAAAACCAAAAATAGTAAGTTTTGGTTCAGTTTTGTCCAAAATTGAACCGACCCGACTTGTACCCATCCTTAGTTCAATGTGGGGTGTTGATTTTAATAAGGGTGGTGGGTGGGTGGTTAATGGAGTCTAGGTAGGCTTTTGGACATATATATATATGTGTGTGTGTGTGTGTGCGCTTTTGGAACACAATTATTTTTGTCCCAAACAATAGTCTTTTGGGATGAAAATATTTCGTTCCAATAGATTTGTTTTGTCCCAATAGACCATTTTAATAGATGAAATCTTTTTCGTCCTAATAGACTAAAATATTTAGTCTTAATAGACACTAATAGACATGTTTTTGGGACAAATCAATTTCATCCCTATAGATAATTTTAGGGACAATTGGTTTTTCGTCCCTTTTTCTCTGTTGCTACACATCTAAATGGATGGATTTTGGGATGAATTTTTTTTTCCATCCCAAGAAAGCTCTAGAGATGAATTTTGCTTTCTAAGGAGAACAATTTACATCTCCATAGACAATTTTTCTTGTAGTAATTTCTCCAATAGTAATGCTATCTTGTCTAAATTTTTGCCCACATGATGTGGCATCCTAGAATGTGGGACGATTAACTAATCAAATTTTAATTCAACAATTTTTTAATTGGTTAGTCCTCCTATATTTTAGGCTGTTGCATCATTGGACATCAAATTGGGCGTCAATTTGAGTAAAATAGTATTATTCTATCCTTAATAGAAAAAGAAAAGTAATCTCATTTCAAATATGTAGTCAGTATTACTTATTAGATTTGAATTTCATTTTAATCCTTTTTTATTTAGTACAACTTAATACTTCTTTTTTTTTTGTTAGGCCTGAGCCTCTGTTTCTAAAGGCTATTGTCGGAGATGTTTTAATGAGACTAGATAACTTGTCGTCAAATGATACAAGTGACCTTGTTGCTATAGATTCAAAGGTTAAGGAAATTAAATTGTTGCTATGCACTAGTGTTCGCAGTGTAGGAATTTGTGGCATCGGTGGTATAGGCAAGACAACTCTTGCTGAAGCTATATTCAATAATATCGCTTGTCAATTTGAAGGTTCTTGCTTCATTGAGAATGTTAGGGAACAGTGCAATCAGAGTGGAGGATTAAATCACATGCAACAAAAACTTCTTTCAGAAATTTTGGGGGATGGAAATATAAACATTGGCACCACAATACGTACCTTCATAAAGAAAATACTTCGCTCCAAGAAACTTCTCATTGTTCTTGATGATGTGTCTGATAAAAGCCAACTAGAATATTTAATTGGAGATTTAAATAACCTCAGTCTACAAAGTCAGATAATTATAACAACAAGAGACAAACAAGTGCTTAAGAATTGTAGAGTGGATAAAGTATACGAAATTCCAGAATTAAATTATAAAGAAGCTCTTAAGCTATTTTGCAAGCATGCCTTTAAAGAAAATCATCTCAAGGTGGATTATGCAGAGATATCAGATAAGGTAATACGATGTACTGGAGGTGTTCCATTGGCTCTCAAAATTTTGGGGTCCTATCTATTTGACAAGGAAAAAAAGGTTTGGGAAAGTGCAATCGATAAGCTGAAAAGAATTCCTCATATGGAAATCCATAAAGTATTGAAAATAAGTTATGATGGACTTGATGATGAAGTGAAAAAAATGTTTTTGGATATTGCAATTTTTTTTAAAAACAGTGACGTGAGCACTGTAAAATTGTTCTTTGATGCTTGTGGGTTTCGAACAGAGATTGGAATAAGTGTTCTCGTTGATAAATTTCTCATAGTTATATCAGATAATAGAATAACAATGCATGACTTACTACAAATGATGGCCACGCAAATTATCCACCAAGAATCTATTGAAGATCCTGGAAGACGGAGTCGATTGTGGAATCATGAGGATATATTTCGTGTTCTGACAAGAAATAAGGTGAGAATCATCTACAAATTTATCATTATAAAAAGGCATGTGTTGGGCATGATTAATTTATACATAAAATTAAACTTCTATTGTTTTGACCATTAAATCATTAGTTTACAGTTTGCATATTTAATACTAATTTGTAATCTTTTCGTTTAGGGAACTGAAATGATTGAAGGCATCTCTTTGGATATGTCAAAAATAAGAGATATATCCTTAAAGCCAGATGCTTTTGTGAAAATGTGGAGATTAAGATTCTTGGAATTTAAAAACTCATGTTACGGAGAAGAGGGGGGCAATAGGGTGCAAGTTTGCCCGGGCCTTAAATTCGATTTTTTTGAGTTAAGGTATCTCCATTGGCAAGGATATCCACTTGAATCACTGCCTCCAAGTATTCGTTACGAGAACCTTGTCACTCTTAAGATGCGTAACAGCAAACTTCAACAACTTTGGAGTGGCGTTCTGGTATGTATTATATTTATATTACACTATATTGATGTTGCTCTTCGCAAAATACCACATATATTTAGTACTAGAGTGAGTTAATTTTTTTTCTATTTTACTTGCAGCATCTTGAGAAGTTGAAAGAAATAGACCTCAGTTTCTCCAACTTAACCATTTGTCCAGACCTCTCAGGTAATAAAGGAAATTCATGATTTGTTATTATAATTATGATTTTACGGATTTTACATTCTTCTAGGAGTTTAGGATTCATTATTTTATGTTGTTATCTTTTAGTTTAGGATTAAAATTAAATTAGAATTCCTATTTCTAATAGATTTAAGATTAGAAATATTTTTTAAAATTTTTGGCTTATTGATATTTTGTATGCCATAATTTTGTCTCATTCTCTCAATCTCTTTATCAGGTTCACCAAATCTTGAGACGTTGATCCTACATGATTGTGTATATTTGCGTGAAATTCCACCTTCTATTCAATGTCTCAATAAGCTTCACACTCTAGGGCTAAGCTTCTGCAAACGGCTTAGCAGTATTCCAAATTGCAGTGGCTTGATTTCTCTGGGACATCTTCATCTCTCAGGCTGCTCAAGTCTAGAGCTGTTGCATGAGTTGCCATGTAATATAGAACAATTAGACTTAGATTCCGCTGCTATAGAAGAACTTCCCTCATCCATGAAGGATCTAAGTAGACTGGTTATGCTGAATGTTCATGATTGTGGAAGGCTTAAGAGTATTCCAAATTGCAGTAACTTGAATTCTCTGAAAGAGCTTCGGCTCTCACGCTGCTCAAGTCTGGAGCTGTTGCCTGAGTTGCCATGTAATATAGAAAATTTATACTTAGATTCCATTGCTATAGAAGAACTTCCCTCGTCCATGAAGGATCTAAGTAGATTGGTTACACTGCATGTTATTAATTGTAAAAGGCTTAAGAGTATTCCAAATTGCAGTAACTTGAATTCTCTGACACATCTTTATCTCTCACGCTGCTCAAGTCTGGAGCTGTTGCCTGAGATGCCATGTAATATAGAAGAATTATACTTAGATTCCATTGCTATAGAAGAACTTCCCTCATCCATGAAGGATCTAAGTAGACTGGTTACACTGAAGTTTAGTAATTGTAAAAGGCGTAAGAGTCTTCCAAACAGCGTTTGTAAAAGGTTTATGACTCTGGTACTTGAAGGTTGCTGTAAACTTGATGGGTTGCCTCATATTGGGTTGCCTCATACACCTAACCTCGGTTGCTCATCCTCTCTAGGGAGCTTTTATTTGGCTGGAGAGAGTTTTGAAAGCAAACCAGAAAGCATCATAAATCTCTCTGGACTACGTTGGCTAGGCGTAAGCAATTGCCAGAGGATTCAATATTTACCAATGCCTCCACTTAAAGGTGGACGTTTAGATGCGCACAATTGCACATCACTGCAAGTATTCTCTTTTGAACACATTCTCGGAAATGCTATACGGAAATTGGATGAGGTTTGTTTTGCTCCCTTCTTTTTTATATTAGATATGATCCATTTTAAAATGTCATTTATTTATGTTGGAACCTTAGCCCAATCCTCCGCTTATTTATGGCCGTTGAGTTTTGACCTTTTTGCTGGGTAGTGTCTTGAGATTTGTTAAGGTTTGAACTGAAGACTTTAAATATCTTTTGAGTGCAAATCTCTTACCACCAAGACACGTTTTGTGTTGAGATCTCAGTCCAATTCTTCGCTCATTTGTCCATGTAAAGATTTGGTCTTTTTGTCGTGTAGGGTAGGTAGGGTAGTAAGATTTGAACCTTAAAACACTTAAGGTTTTAGGTTCAAATCTCAAGACGCTATATGTCCTATAAGACAAAAAGGATTGGAAAACCCTACAAAGACAAATGAGAGTGAAGGATTGGGCCGAGGTTCTAACAATTTATAACTATCATTTTTTCCTTTTTCACCGTTAAATTAAGTTAAAAAGTTATTAAACTTTTTTCCTCAAACTTTTTTAAGAGTTTAATATTTTGTCTTTAAATTGGCTACCCAAGGTGCTCTCTTAGCACCACTACCTTCTGTTACTCACTTAGTAAACCTTTACGATTATAGAGATAGCCAAACATTAACAGATTTAAAAAATATATATTAAAAATTGAACATTAAAACATTGAAAATATTAAAATCTTAGAATGTAAAAAGAATAGATAAACAAACTATGAAAAATCTTTGTCGAAATCAACTAAACAAGTTCCTAATATAATAGTTAGATGAATCTATTATAAAAGTCATGACTATCTTAAATAAAGGGAGAGTGAAGGTATCATTATTATTATTTTTGAAATTGAGATATTATTATTATTGTTATTATTATTATTAAAGAAAATCAATTTAATAATTTTAGAAGTTTGTAGGCAACACGTTTCTCAAGGGTATTGTCTTTTGATTAATTGAATACCTAAAATGATAATTTCTTTTTTTTTTTTTAAATGAGTACCAAAAATTAAAAACATTTGAAGATTATGACATGTCCATCAATTACAATAATTAGATTGATTGTAAGGTTGGTTATTGAAATCAATCCAATTGTTGCAATTTATGAATAAAGTAATCCAACTAGTAAAATAGCTAAATCCTTATAAAAAAGTAGGAAATGTTTTTTACTTAGTTTTGTTTAAAAGTAAGTTGATGTTAGAAATGCAATACTTATTTATTTTCATTGTATAGTTGTGGAGCTTTCGGGCTTGCTATCCGGGAAGCCAAATTCCATATTGGTTTGATTTTCAACAGATGGGATCTTCTATAAAAGTGGAGCTTCCATTAGATTGGTTGATGACTATGGAGCTTGCTTTTTGCGTTGTTGTGGCTCCGTCTCCTGATCATCAAGAAAGGTTTGGAAGATGGGATATATCTTGGGTTTGCCAGCTCAAATCTAAACGTGTTATGGGCAGCTATTTCTATGAATTTTATGGACGGAGGGATACTCATGCCATCTTTAAGTCAAATCACGTAATCTTGAACACATTGGGCCCCCGTAGGAATGACGTATTCAAGAAGAACTTATGTCACCAAGGATTATCACAGATTGAGATTCATGACTTTTATTTCCACTTCAAAATCCACGATGACATAAAATACCACAAGATTATAAAATGTGGTGTGCATTTAATTTCTCGTTGATCGTCACCAAAACATGTCTCAAGTTTATTTGGAGGATATAGCCAACCGATCACGGTTCATGAAGAGTGTTTGGGGGAGATGAACCACACCCCAAAAGACTAAAATTTTAAGATTATTTTTCAAAGCTTCCAACTAATCAAGGTAAACCATTTGCTTAACTCTATTTCATTGTTGTAAAACTTGGCAAATAGATCCGACTACTCATCGAGAACGCAGTCGTGGTTTTCCACTAACCTGAGAACCCCTAAATCGGGGTTTTAACTCGCTGGAGGTGAATAGTCATCGAGTTGGGTTGAGTACGGCCTAACTCAATCAACTTAGCGAGTACTTGACCCAAACAGGTTTTATAAGACAGGTTTACTCAATAAGTACTCGACTCAGGTCAACTTAGTGAATGCTATGCTAAAGTCGCTTTTGAAATTATATGAAATAAGTTTTATGTTGTTTTGTAGCCATATGATTATATTTTGATTCCATGAATTTTTTTTTTTATAAATATTTTTTATAGATTTTAATTAAGTTTGACAGTCGGTCAATAGGTTGACCACTGATCAATAGTCAAACCAAGTATTCATCAAGTAGCAAAATACTCGCTACTTGCTAGGTTGCCTAGCGACTAGTGAGTTCTTAAACATTGCTCTATATTTGAATATCACGAACTGAACTTGTAGTCCAACACACAACTAATCAAGGTTGAAAACTTTCAAATTTTTTCTAGCGCTAGCAAGTAATTATCGTAAATTAATTGATTGATTGCTTTTATATTTGAATATCACTTGTAGTCCACAACAACTGTGAAGAGGAAGATGAAGCACAACCCCAAAGATTGAAAATGTTCAAATTTTTTCCCGAACATCCAACTAGTCTAGGTAAATCTATTCTTCTTTATTTGAATATCACTGACCTAACTTGTAGAACTTGTTTTGTTTTGATTAATTTGTTTAACACATCAAAATCAAGTTAAAACATTTTATGATTTATTTTTCAAAAATTAGGGTTGAAATAATTAATTGCTATATATCTATTTTTCACATTATGTTGTTGGATGCTGAATACTACTTTTTTTTTTTTTGGATATTATGAAAAACCTCTGGAAAACAAATTAATCAAACATTAATCACGCTTTTTACACTATTAGACAAATTATCTCCTACAGTTGAAAAATATTTAATAGTGTTAAAAATAAAGGAGAAATATAGTCGAATAAATAAATTTATTAGTTTAATACTAAGAAGATGAGAGCCATAATATCCCTAAAACCTATAATAAAGAAAATGGTTTTGATGTAATGATAAAACTAAAAAGGCCCACTCACTTGCCTTATTAAAAATGTTATGGGTCAAACTCACAAGTCCCACTATATGTGGACAATTTTCCCTACGTATGTAGGTTGTTACATCCCATCTTTTAGGAGTTGAACCCTGAATTTTGTATTAAAGTCATATCATAATTGGTCTTGACAACACCCTGATTGGTCTCATAATAAAAAAAAAAAAAAATTTATAATAATAATAATAATAATAAAAACTAAGAAACAGAAATTTAAGAATTAATTAAAAAGAAAACTTGAATGGCATATCAACCACTTTTTCTCCATCTCTCACATCTCCCTTTTGCTCTCTCCACATCTTCCCTTCTCTGATTCCTTCACTAGCGATATCCATCTCTCTACTCTCTCTTCGTTTCCTCTCCCCCTTTCTCCGCTTATCTCTTCTTTCTTTCTCCCCTCTCAATTCTTTGCTTGACCCTCATCATTCTCTTTGCTCCCCTTTACCCTCCCCCGCATCGAATGGTGGCATTTGAGCAGCTTCTTCGTCTTTGTTAGTGCCTCTTTTTGAGATGTCATCATGGTGCTTTCTTCTCCTTTTCTTCTTTTTTCATTTTGGGGTTTAATGATAGGCCAACTTTATCAAATAGATCTATTTGCTCTATCAGTGATGGAGCGATGTTCCATTTCTAAAGGAGTAGATTGGTCCATCCAAATGGAGCAGTTTCATTTACTTTGTGTTTTTTTTTTTTTTTGGTTAATTTAACTTTTGTTTGTGATTGATTTGTAGGTTGTTGGATGTTTAGGGTGGATTTCAGTTGTTGGGTGGTGCTGGCTGGGTGGGTTTTAGCTAGTGGATGTGTTGGGGGATAAGTTTTTGGTTTAATTGGTTGAAGAAATTTAGGTTTATTTTATTGAAGAAATCTAGGTTTGTTTGCTTGAAAGAATCTAACACTTTTTTTTAGTTTTTTTTTTTTTTGGGATAAGTTTTGGGTTTATATAGGTTGGTACATGACTTTCAAGATGAGTTTTAGATTTATTTGGTTGAAGAAATTTGAGTTCATATACTTTAATGAGGATAGTTCAGTCGTTGTACAAATTTAAGGGAATGATGGGAATTTCATATACACTTAGCAAAGGTAATCTAGTCATTTCATGATTTTGGATGGAAATATGTTGCTTTTTGGATGAAAACCTACCGCAGGGGTTGTTTACCTAATATTTTTAAAAACGAGACTAAATTTGCATTAGTTTATTTTTTAGGGGTCATTTTCCTAATATTCCTTTTTCAATATCAGTTATGAAGTAACCACTAAAACCTAAATCATTATGTGGGGTGAATATGGACTTTCTCCCACATTGAACAATGGTTGTTGGAAATTTGTTTGAGTCAATAAAATTGTTTTATTCTTATTTGTGTTCTATTTTTATATTCTTAGTAACATGATGTTAAATTTTGTTATTTCTATGCTAATGAATATCATGATACTTAAATTAGGAAACCTATTAAGCTCTTGAATTTGATAGTTTAAAATTTATTTGTGTTTATATGATTTTTTATTATGAAAATGCAATCTTATTATTGCTATGGAGCATATTCCAGTAAAAAACATCTAATCAGTAATTTATAATTAATAAGTACAAAATTAAAAATTTTAGTACATTATTTGTCGATTATTTTAACTATTACCTTGAAATATTGTGTGATTTATGCTGTCCTAGTTAAAGAAAAAATAAATGTTTCAAAATATCTTAAATCAATATACCTTAGCATTTATGTCTGTTTTTGTCTCTAGTTATTCTTTGTAAACATTGAAGTATTTTCCATGAAGCCATAATCGTTTTAACACGAATTTTTCAAAAGCAGAACATTATAAAAGTTCTATCATCTATATAACGATAAAAATGGCTACTAGTTCCCATGAAATTTTATATTTTTATAGAATGATAATAAACATACATATTTATGAGGACTTGTACTTATAATTCCTTATATTTGTTTCCAATAAGGATAGACTTATTGTTTCGATGATATGAGGGCAAATATGCGATTTCGAAACATATTATGTTGTTTTCTTTATATTTGATTTTTTAATCACCACCTCTTTTAACTGCTTATGATCTTCAGATGGTTGAGACTTCGTGTGTGCAAGTAGCTGATTCTATTGGCCGTTAGCTTGGATTTTGCTTGGAGTAGTCCTCTTGTGCCTTCTTGAACATTTCTCTCCAAATTTTAAATTCAGCTGATTTATGTCTTCTATAAACATTTTTGTGTTTGTTTCAGACTCAATTTCACATTCATGGTTTTTTTTTTTTTTTGTAATTTCTGTCTTATGCAATTTCATTTTATTTGGTTTATATCATAATAATTTTATGCATTTCTTGAGTAAGGTTCGTTATATTCCCTCCTAACTAGGTATGACTATTTTTTATTTATTAATAAAATTACTCTGACTATTGAGGTTCACCAAATAATTGGAGGGAAAATACTAAAAATTCCCTTTAAATTCAAAATAAAGTCAATTAACACCAACTTTTCAAAAAATCCAGATGTGTTTGTCGAGCAGGTAGCAAGCAGCAGAAAACTGGAGAAACACTCGGACGACTTGTATTCCATAGTCCAATGTCCAGGAGAACGTCTCAAGGATTATGTCTGTCGATTAAACAAGAAACAAATATCAATCCCTAACTATAATGTTTCCACTATAATCTCTACTTTTAGGAAGGGATTGCTCCATGACTCTGACCTCTACAAGTAGTTGACAAAGTATTCTCCCAAGACTATGAAGGATGTGCTCACCAAGGCGTGAGCACAAATTAAATGGGAAGAAGATGTAGCTAACCATCAGCAGAAGGGATTGAGCGTTAGGAGGGATAGTAGAAGTATTCAACTAGATAGTAAGGCAAATTCTGATGGCTCCGACAAACCAAAACCGTATCCCACCAAAGGAGTGGATAATAGACAAGAAAGGCGTCGACCGTATGATTGATCAAGTAAACAATATGATCGGTCAGATAGACCACTAAATTAATAATATTATATATAATTAGTATATAATTAAATTATTAAAAATATAAAATTCTCATTGTTTGAAGGGGCCATGGCTCCTATGGATCACCCTCTCTGAAACAGATGAATTATGAAATTCATTAGAAATTGAGACTATATTGCTCTGCATATTATGAAATACGATTAGGTTTTTTAACTATTAATTAAATATGCCGACATAGAAATTATTGGTGAAAAATTAAGGCAAAGCTAAAGTCAGTTCAAACTTAAAATTATGGACCTACAGTCACGATATTTGATGACATCAAACTTATTGAATATATTTTGTTTCTGTACGAAATAAAATAAAGAGCTTGTAGAATCCAGTTTGATTATAAATAATCCTTGAATTTCCCTTCATAATTTAGAGAAAATAATTATGAGCTTAATGGCCTTGTAGTGTCAAACCTAAACACAATTCGTGCCTAATTTTGTATTTAAAAAGACATAAAATGACACCATTGTAAAGTATTTGAATATTCTACTATTTTTTTTAATACGTTATCTTCAACATGTGATGATATAAAAATTAAAATTTGCTCTAAATCTTATAAATATATGCACTACTAATTGCAAAAAATAAAATCTAGTGCATGTTTTGAGGACCTAACTTTAAATTCAACCTTAATCACCCTAAAATCACACCACGAACAAGATAAATTTTGAATCAAATAACTCATAGAATTACGTAAATTGATCATCTAGAATCAAATCACAGAATTGACTTGAATCTAGCCCAAACAATTCCAAGTATTGCTACTTAAAAAAGCCGAAAAACAAGAGATAAATGTCTCACCAAGAAGCCGAAAAACATCCAAAACCAAGCTTTCTTTTTCTCTTTTCTTTCCCTCTTTCTATCTTCTATCACCGCTCTCTGTCTTAATAAGTGACGTTAAAACATAATAGCACGGTGACAGTTATATTTCAAGCCCTACTATAGATGCTACTCAAGAAAAGAACTCTTATATACATGTAAACATGTTTTAATTTAATAAATGAATGGATAGATGTTGGAGTTATAAGTTTAAATTTATATATAACTTGAGCCAATACAACTGTTCAAACTCGTGAGCGTCAATAGTTAAACCTAATGGACTCAATATTTACTACTTTTTATACATGCAATTCTTGTGTCATAACTAAAATTCCCACAAAATATAGGCATTAAAACATATTCCACATAAATTAACATGTCTAATTCCATTTTAGGCCAGATGGTCATGTGCTTGGCCTTTGCTCTGCCATCTGCCCTCCCTTAAAAGTCATAGCTGAATCAATACATATATCAGCATTTGAATAATCATACATTTGGCCCATCCCAAACCTAACCCTGTACTCCTAATGGGTTGTTACTTTTCGCTCAAACCTGAGCCCGATTAGAGGGGTTTGCCTCGAACCCGATCCGTTGACCTGATTTAATTTTTAATTAATAATATAATTAATATAAAAAAAACAAATATACAATTACAATATATATATATTGGCACATTCTAGCATATACTTGGGTATGCATACATTTGACATAAAAATACGTGCTTATATTCTAAAATGTTAAAATGCAGGCCAGTTCACAGCATTTTGGTGGGCGTTTCAGGAGGCTTTCTATATCTATGTGACGGTTTCTTTGAATCCAATATCAACATTTGGGTGAAGAAGAATTATGGGGTGAAGAGATCATGGACTAAAGAGTTCAGTGTCAGGAATCCATTAGTCTCGAAACTGCAAAGGGTTTTTGGATCAATTCTTATTCTAATCTATGGTGTGAATATCATGAATATGAGGAAGGAAGCGACTGAAGAAGCAGAAATACTAATGTTGTTCGGTTCTGACGATGTGCTTGCTTACAATTTTGATTGATCAATTGTTGAGTGCAATTCTGTTGGTCATGATCATAGAATCATTACCGTTGATAAACTGATCCTTAGCCAATCATTTTGCAAGAATTAGTAATTTATAGTATCATGATTAGTTTTAACAGGAGGGATATATGAATGACACAGGATTTTGGTGGGATTTCACATTTCTAGACTCCACATGAGAGAATCATTACCGGTATTGTAATTTGCGAGAGAGACCTATGTTGCATGTATCATGAGTATTGCATGTTCTCATTGTCATTGTCATTGTGATTATGTTCGATGTTGTCATTGTCATTGTCACTGTGATCATCTGGTTTTATGCCCACGGATTATACCATTAGTAAGAAACAATACCAATTGTGAGTTGATTGTACACCAGCTCTATTTTTCTTAATCAGAAAAGTTCAAATTTCATATTACTGAAAAAAATAAATAAAAACTTAATTTAGGGATATGTCTTCTTTATATACTACAAAAAATGTGCTATTCTGAGACGAATCTAATTAGTCTTTGAATCAATTACTTTCGACTCAAAACCTATTTCGCTACCACATTAAGTTGGTCGCACACTGGTAGCCAAATGTCCATCCCAGAATAGCTACTGAGACCAAATTACTGTCGTCTCCAAATGTCGACAATATGCGACCAAAAGGTTAGTAGCTGATTCTCTATAAATTTGTCCCCAATTTTTTTATCAAAGAAGTTGGGTATGCTATTTGGAGACGACAAATAATTGTCTTTGATGGTGTGTTTTGAAATGTAACAGATATGCGTATTTGGCTACTAACATTCACGTCTCCAATTGTTGTCAAAGAGATTGGTTATGTCATTTGGAGACAACAAAAGTAGTCTACAATGGGTGTCTTTTGAAATACAAATTACATCTACATCTATTTGGCTACTAACATTTTCGTCTCCAATAAGTAAAGCTAATATTTACAAGTATTATTTCGAGACCAAACTCTTGGTAGGCAAATTCTCTATATTTCCTTGACTCATTGTGAGACGAAATATTTGGTATCCAAAGCCATGATTTTGAAATATGATGAAATTCTTGGTGGTCATCAATGATTAGTTTAGATATTTATTAATATGATTCTATTAACATTAGTTAATTTGTTTAATGTTTTAGTTTTGATAACAATAGAGAATTAAATATATCAAAAGAAAATATCTAAAATATAGATTCAAATTGCTAAAGAAATATTATTTATTTATAAATAATCAAGATGGAACACAATAATATAGTAGAAAAATCACTATAATAAATAAAAGAAAAAGCTACACCATATTATTGCATATAGTTATATTCCATATGACATAGCAATTCACAAAAGATGACAATTAAGAGATAACTAAAAGGTTGCAAGAAAGTTACATAATAAAATAAAGCATGATAATGAGTTTATAGTTCATAACAAAATCACAAAAACTATCATGCTAAAAGAGGGTCATCAAAAGTTAAGCACTTAGTATATACTAAGGCATCACAAAAACCCCTATAAACTGAAAACAAAATATACTCAAAGTATCAAGTTGAGAACTTGTTCAAGAACTCCATAATCTTTTGATTTTGATCTTGAAGTTGCTGAATTAATTGAAACTGATTTTCCATCTTTTCTTCATAGCTGTCAATTTTTTTTTGTTGATTATCAATCTTCTCTTGTTGACTCTCTAAAGTTGCTCGTTGAGTTTCAAGCTCTAACTCTTGAAGATCGAATTTTTGCTTCAACTCAAGGTTCACTTGTGTAGATGCACCAAATTTAAATGACTTAGGACGTGGTCCAAATCCCAAACCTTTCACATAACCTGCTCTTTTTCCAAGAACTTGCTCACAAATTTCTTCATCAGTTAATAAAGTTCCATCTTCCACAGATTTTGTTTGCAATGCAATCATTTGTTCCTAACAATTTTATTTAACATGGTTAATAGTCTATCAAATCTAGGATTGCATATAATATTTATAAGTCAAATTTCCAACACTTATTGACATGTATTGTCTAATATGATAAATAAACTTGAATCACCAAACAAAAACCAAACTTAGCAACTACCATAAAAAAAATTCAGTCTGCATAATGTTAGCAAACATATATCATGTTCAAATTCTCCATCCATCTAATAAAATCTACCAAATCAACCATATCTCATAAAATTTAAAACACCAAATTCATTCTCATCTAAAATAGATAAGATATAAGACTTAATTATAGTTTTTTAAAAAAAAACTATACTATGCATTATCTATATATGTGACCATAAAGGTAGCTAATGTAAATTCTAATGTTATGGAAGTAAACTTACAAATCTTTCACATGCAACATCATTGACCCATCCATTCTTTTCATTGTAGTGTGTATCATGGAATAAATTTATCCGACTAGGAAGTTGACCTTCTTCATCAACCTTTATTCAAAAACAAAATAAATAAAATCAATTCATTAAGGGCACAAACCAATTAAGTTCAATGGATTTGTTAATTTTCATTACCATATCCTTTTGATGTTGAATAAAGGACTTTGAGCCACCACGATGAACAAAAGCCAATTTGTCCCGATTCTGTGCATTTCGAGTTGATCGTTCCTACAATCAATTATTTAAAATAATTCATACGTTAAATATATCTTAATTCTATACATTACTAGAAAAGGGAATAATTTCAAAATCACCTTAAACTTTTCACTATCAAACCGATCACATAAAAAGTTCCAATCTTCTTGACTTGCAACTTCTTCTGGCTTGTTACGCTTTGCATCTTCAAGTTTCGAGTATTTTGCAAATTTCTCTTTCAACTTATGGCGAAATTGCTTGTATCTTGTTGACATTGCGTTCTCAAAATATCGAACCACATGTGGTTGAGATATGTCAATATCAAATTTTCCCTACAAGAAATTAAGTAAATAAATGTTAATACTTATTTTATAGTTGCATATAATATATATCTAAACTAAACATTGATTGCATAATAGACCAGACAGCCTAGGAAAGAATGTTATCTACATATTCTAACTTAAGAAATTGAAAAAAAAAAAAAAAAACACACATAGTAATTAAATATTTCACAAGGTTTAGTTTACCATTACTCTATCAACCATTGGTTGTTTAGTTTCATCACAAATATCTTTCCATTTTTCGATAGTCAATGGAGCATGATTTCTGACAACAATTCCAATCTCATTTGCCAATTTAGATGCATTAGGGCCTGTTGGTTTTCCTTCTTCTATATTGAAATCAACTTGAAGCTTAGACTTTGTAGCATGAATGAGTCGCTCAAGTCCTATCCCTCTTGTCTTCCCACGTTTTTTCTTGCCTATAAGACCAGTATATAAAACGTAAGCTAAGGTTAATTCATAAGCTTGTTGTAAATTTTAATTCATAAACTCTAAATGAACAATATTTATATGTATGTAAACATACAAAAAAAGGAATAAACTTTAAAGAATAAGAACTTGCCATACCAAATTAATAACCCAATTTAAATAGAAATCATTAATATTTTACCATGACCGTTACGTATATGAGGAGACTTTGATGTTCTTGGTAATGAACTATGCGATTGAGGTGTTGAAACACGTGGAGATAAAAGCCTTCGTCGAGTACCAGGAGCCATATCTATCAGAATTACAAAACTTAAATCAGTTTTGGGGACAAGTACTAGTATAAATAAAATCAAATTTAATTGATATAAATATATAAAATAGCACACTATCGAATCAAAATATTACTCTTTTATATAATGCAAAGAATTCAACTTGCAGCTAGCATGCTTTATGATTGTCATTCATCATCACTGCTATTATCATTTCCTGTAAGTTCTTTAGCATCACTACAATAATCAATAAGTGTATCATCTTCATCTTCCAAGTCAAGAATGTCTTGAAGCTCCACTTCAGAACGTTTCTTCTTATTCATAGTATCATTATCAACTTCTTCTGGATTTACATCAAGTCGATTATAGTGTGAACTTCCTAAAGTTTCTTCCACAGCCCATTGAACACCACATAATTCATTTTCTTGATATACATCATCAACACTTTGAGTACCCTCTTCCGTGCCATCAAACATAGGAACATCCCATAAATGTCTATGTTGAATCTTTTGAACAACCTTCCAATTTGCACCATGCTTGTAATCATCAACATGAAACACTTGTTGTGCTTGTATTGCAAGCACAAAAGGGTCATCCATGTACCACTTCTTATTTACATTAATGCAAATAAAATGATAATCCTTTTGTATTCTTTTCTTTTTTGCATCAGTATCAAACCACTCACATTTAAATAAGACGACTTTATGACCAAATAGATAATCTAGCTCAAGGACATTATGTAAAACTCCATAAAAATCTATCCCATCACCATTGTGCTCTCCCGGTACAATAACTCCACTATTTTGAGTTATTCGTTGATCATCACGATTAATACTATGAAATCGCACTCCATTAACAATACATGCATTGTAAGATTTCACTCATTGATCAGGACCACATGCTAACGCATACAATTGATTAGTGGCTTCTACGGATCCTTCTTTATGTAAAACTGTCATCTACAAGCAGAAACATGTATTGTTAAATAGTCATTTGTTTATTACTCTTAATTATATATGAAAAAAGATCTTATACACCAAATTGCTTACTTTTTTTTTAAACCACTTCGGGAATTGCTCTTCAAGTTGACGAGGTATATCAGAACAACTTTCATTTTCCAACTCCTTTGTATAGTCACTACATTAACACACATAAATTATAATGCATAAAAGCTATTTTATGAAAATTTACATACTTGATAAAGATTAATACTTACTTTAAATAAGGTTGTAATTCCACACAATTATTCAAAATATACCAATGAGCTTTTTCCAATTCAACCATTGGTAAATGCTTCATTTGCCAAGCTCCAAAAGGTTTAGCTTTTTGGGAAAATATTGATAACCCACCATTTGATTGGCTAAGAATTCCATCATCATTTCTTTCACCTCGATTAAATCTTGTTTCAATTCCTCAAAGGTACATTGAACAAAATGTTAATGCTTCATTTGCAATGTATGCCTCTGCAATTGAACCCTCTGGTCTAGCTTTGTTTCTCACATATTTTTTTAAAGTGCCTAAATACCTTTCAAAGGGATACATCCACCGAAATGACACAGGTCCTGCAACTTTTGCTTCTAATGGCAAGTGCAAAACCAAATGTACCATAATGTCAAAGAATGCGGGTGGAAATATCCTTTCAAGTTTACAAAGTATCAAAACAATTTCTTTCTCCATTCTATCTAAATCATCTACATGTAAAGTTTTTGCACAAATCTGTTGAAAAAAGTGAGATAATTCCATTAATGCAGTGCAAACTTCTTTGGGTAAATAAGGACGTATCGCTATGGGAAGAATTCTTTGTAACAACACATGACAGTCATGACTCTTCAAACCAAGAAGTTTTCCCTCTTTCACATTCACATTTCTTGAGATATTTGATGCATAGCCATCAGGGAATTTAACAGATTTAATAAATTGACAAATGTTTTGTTTTTCATCATTTGTAAATGTATAACAAGCAGAAGGCTTCAAGAATTTTGTTCCAACAGCTTGTAAATGCAGCTCATGTCTAATATTCATATCTTGTAAATCCATTCTAGCTTTGATTGTATCTTTTGTTTTCCCCTCAAGATTCAACAATGTTCCAAGAATATTATCACATACATTCTTCTCAATGTGCATTACATCAAGATTATGTCTTATTTTGAGATTTGACCAGTACTCCAACTCAAAGAAAATACTTTTCTTAGTCCAATTCAATTCAGCAGTAGAGTGTTTTCTTTTACGGGCAACATTATTTGGGTTTTTCCCAAATGTTACATGTCTGATATTTTCTAATTGCTTTAGAATATCAGAACCAGATAACAACTTAGGTGCAGATCTCTTTTCGTCCTTCCCATTAAATTGTTTGCTTTGTCTCCAAGGATGGTTTTGGGACAAGTACCGACGATGACCTATATAGCATATTTTACTTCTCACATGTTGCGATGATGTTTCTCCATTACAAATTGGACAAGCTTTATACCCTTTGGTGCTCCAACCGGATAAATTTCCATATGCAGGAAAGTCATTGACTGTCCATAAAAGACATGCATGCAAACGAAAAGTCTGTCCACAAGATACATCATAAGCTTCAACACCATCTTTCCAAAACTCTTTTAATTCATCTATCAATGGTTGTAAGTACACATCTATATCTTTTCCAGGTGCCTGTGGGCCAGGAATAAGTAGTGACATTATGAAAGATGAAGATTTTATGCATTTCCATGGAGGCAAATTATATGGCACAAGAACCACTGGCCACATACTATATGAATTAGTCATACTGCCAAATGGATTAAAACCATCTGTAGCAAGACCCAAACGAACATTGCGAGGATCCATTGCAAAATAAGGATATTGTCTATCAAAATCTTTCCAAGCTTTTGAGTCAGCTGGATGCCTTAAGACAGATAATGTATCTATACGTTTATCCTTATGCCACCTCATATCAGAAGCTGTATGTCTAGACATGAACAACCTTTGCAGTCTAGGTCTAAGTGGAAAATGACGCAATATTTTTTGTGGAATCTTTTTGTTTTTTCCTCTATGAAATTTATACCTATCTTCACCACATACAGGACATTTATCTAATTTTTCATGTTCCTTCCAAAATAAAGCACAATCATATTTACATGCATGAATTGATTCATATCCTAATCCAATATCTCGTAACATCTTCGTAGCTATATAATGTGAATCTGGAATATTTGATCCATTCGGAAGTGCTTCCTTTAATAGTTGAAGTAACATGTCAAATGACTTATTACTCCAATGATTTAGTACTTTAATATGCAGTAATTTCACTATAAAAGTTAAAGTTGAAAACTTTGTGCAACTCGGATATAATTCTTGTCTAGCTGCACCATATAATGCCTCAAAATTATGGAAACCAGTATTTTCTGAGTTACTTGACTCCCCAAAACTCATATCCTCATTCCCATGTGTCAGCCCACATACATCATTCAATAATTCTATACATTCATCATCCTCTTCATTGTTTGTCTCCTCAATTGCAATATTATTGTTATTTCAGCTGATTCTCCATGAAATATCCATCTTCCATAACTTCAAGAGAACCCATACAAAATCAAATGTTGTTGGATGGTTGCTAGATCATGAAATCTAGTGTTTTGACAATCTCAACATGGACAATGAGACTTATTGTTACAATCTAAGTGATCTTTAGCAATGTCAATGAAAGATCTAACACCATCTTTATATTTTCTAGATAACCTATTTGGCAACCAAATCCAACTCCTATCCATTTTCAGTTCCTGTGTAAAGTATTATATGTAAAAAATAGAGTCTAATAAGAAAACAATGTCATCAACTATAATGTCTCTAAAATACAAGGCATGTATAAACAATTAATTAATTTCAATTACACAAGCAACTTCAAAACACCGTTTTCTTAGCTTTAGGACTAAACAAATGCATCAATTGTGAATACAAACAACTAAGTTAAATATATAAGATGAGGTTAGAGAAATTTTTGGTCTTGAGTTTTGGTCTTCATACTCCTCCATATAGATATGGGAATGAGACACAAATCAATAAAAAACAAACTTTCAACTATCAAAACATTAACAAGCAACAAAACAGAGCATGAGCCACAACCAAAGCCATTATTTTCAAATAAAAATCAAGGACCCACCATCATCAGCGCCATTATTAGATTATATGCCTCATTGTTTAAATAACAAGGAGCTATATTAAACAATCAATCTTCTTTTCCATTATTTTTAAGTTAAAAAAAAAATCATATTACAATCCCAATTTCAGAGTTTAACTTTCTTTAATAGATACCAAAGACACCCATTAATCTTATTTGAAGAGTATGATTGTCTCACAAACAAGGTCAACAGTAAAGGCCTCCAAAGTTGAATCATTTTTACAAGAAAGTGTAAAACTTTGAACCTTTTTGTTTTCTCCTTAAAATCAAAATATTCATACAAACAGGATTAAAAAAACACATATAGAAATTGAATATATATCTAATGAGACATGTTATGGTCCCTATTATCAGATGTGAAAAAGACATGCATGGACATCAAATAGAACACAAACTAAACATGCAGCAACATTGAATAAAATATAAATTGAATATATTTTAACTTACCTCTGCTTTGGTATCAATTGGTTGTTTGTTACCTCTCTAGTGATCAACCTTAGACTTCGTATCAACTGGTTATTTGTTGTCTGTCTAGTTATCAAAATTCAAAATAATGAAAACCGTATACCACTTAAATAAAAACAAAAATTACTAGGAAAAAAAGATCAAACTCAAACTTTAAGCTACTCATATTCAACATACAAAGATGATACCAAAAGTCTTTGAAAGAAAATCTAGCCAATTCCATGTATACCCATTACATGCAAACCAAAATCTTGAATAAAATCAAAGTTTTAAAACACAATATCAAACTAAACTTTTATTAAAATTTTCCATAACCATTACATGTAGCTATAGAAATTTTGAAGCTCAGACATCTAACAACCTAAAACAAAATTTCCAATGAAACCTCAAAACTTTATGAAACTAAAATACATACCTTTGCTGTAACTTTAGTCTTACTAAAATCCACTTGTGCTTGCTTCTATTTGAGAGTTGAAATTGAAGATTTTTAAGTATCAAGTCATAAAAGAGAAGGATGCACGAGAAGAAGAACAGAGTCAACAAATAAAAAGACAACTAAAACCACAAACAATCTCAGAACAATACACTTAAAGGTGTTTTTTGTTTTTTTTACAAATAAACATTAATGAAGACAATAAAATAATGTACAAAAGTGGTGGAAAACAAAGTGGCGGACAATACTCCCGCCACATGAAAATATTATATAAATATGTACAACTTTTACCTACACATTAATTCTAGTATTAATTTTATATTATATATGATAGCAAACAATTTATATTTAATTTAAGTAAATAAAATGATAAAAAAAATTTATATTAATAATATAAACTTTTAAAAAATAATTTAAGTATTCAATACATAATTCTCAATGACATCGAATTTATTTGTAAATAATTATTTAATTTATAATATTTTTCTATTAAGATATATACCATTTTTTAATTTCCAATTTTATAATTTATTATTAATTAAAATATATGACCAATCTACTTAATAATTTAGGTGATAAGGATTAGGAATGACAGTAGGACGAGTTTCAATAGGTTTTGCAAAAACCTATACCCATATATTATTTTGAGTACAGTGTATCAAAATAAATACAAATATCACATATAGCTTTGTGTGTATGTGTGTTATTTCGTTGGTCCACAAGTGTAGGTGCGGAATTTTTCTGCACCTGTACCCACACCCAAACCTACATCGGGTGTGGAATCTCACATCGAAATCCACCCATGAACCCGCTTAATAAAACCAACATTAGCCCACAAACCCATTTAATAAAATCAAACACTCTCCAATTATAGGTGTAAATCCATAGGTTCATAGGTTTGTACATGGAATTGCCTTATCTAAATATGATAAATCACATTAAACATATAATATGCGAGTAACAAAACCTTATACCATTCATTTGAATTCAATGAAATAAAGTAAAGTAATTAAGTCAATATGTAATAGGCAAGTAATAATTTATATTTAGACCATAAAAGTAATTATTGATCTTAGTCAGCAAACCTCTAATCTGGTTGATGTCAATTTTTTTTTTTTTTTTTAAATCAAAGTCAACATATGCTATATAACTTTTGTCAAACGAGATTTTAAAATGGATAGGTGATATTTTTTGAAACAAAATAAAACCTAAATGCATATTAATAATAGCACCTTATTCTCATCAAATTGTAAATCAACAAAGTCTAACATATGACTTAGTTAGAACACAAATTCAGTGCCCATTTATTGGATGGAACTCAAATGATTTAAGAAGTGAAATGAAAATCCAAATAAATTACTTGTAATGGGCCAAAAGTAAAAATTTTGTAACCATACTACACATTGACTTTTACAATATATATACATATATATATATAAGTTACCTTATCAATCTTTTATGTAATATCAATTCGTTTCATCACCAATTTTACAAGAGTATGCAACTCTATTTCACATCCACATTAAATCGAATTTAAAAATTTATATTTCCAACTCATTCTCTGATTATATTAAATTTGTCATTCAGTTGAGACCAATATTTTGGTATAAGAAACAAAGAAAGTAATATAACCACGTGGCTACTACAATCTTCTGTCTCACATTGTTTACCAATTACTAACTTTTTTAAAATTTCTTGTGTTTTTGGGACCAATAACTTAGTCTTTAAAGAGATAATAACTTACCATGTTTTTGGCTACTAAAATATTTGTCTCCTAAGACACTTTTAAATCAAGGTTTTTTATTCAAATATTTTTCTAAATAAATCCAAAATTGGCATAATAGTTTGGCGGGGTGTGGCGCCAACATTAAAATAACATTTGGCCACCCAATTACTTTCGTAGTAGAATGCTTGATACTAAGACGAAATTTGTAGTCTCCAATGTCTCGAGCAAATGAAAATTTATGTATACAGAGACAAACATCAAATTGCGTTACCAAAAATTGTCATTGGAAATTGAATTTAAGTTAAACTCAAAAGGCAACCAACAGTTGGAGACGAAATATCATATTGTAGTAGAAAACAAGATTTGGAGACACATTGTATTGTCTCAAAATGTTCTCCCAAGCTAATGGTTAATTTATAATCCATATCTATGGAGACGAGTCCTAAATTTCGTTGCTAAAAACTTCCATCAAAGACTAAAACCAAATTGGACTAAAAATATAACCAACATTTGGGTACTAAATAGGGATGGTAGTAGATTGCTTTATTCAGAGACGAACTATGTCGTCCCAAAATGTGCCCCAATTCAAATAAAACAAAAATTCATATCTATAGAGACAAATGACAAAATGCATCGCGAAAAGTGTTATTTAGAGACCAAAGATCTATGGGACTCCAAATGTATGGTATCTAATATTCAAATTTCTTGTATATGATGACAACTGCTATTCAAATTACAAATAAATGTATGTAATCAAACTACATATATTTATTTTTAAAGTTACCAATCAAACTACATTTATAGTCTTTTATCTAATAAATGTATGTGATTTATAACAAAGTAAAGTAAAATAAAAATAATTATAATTCATATGAATATTTTTATATATGAATTTTATTATATAAAATAGTTTATGTAAAAGAAAAATAATTCACACCAACAATTGTGAGTAAACCAAGACCTATTAGAATTAAATAACACTATATATTTTATTCTCTAGTTCGCATAAACATAATATAGTTTACGATAAAAAAATAATTTGAAATCAGTATAATAATTTGTGAAGTCAAAATGTTTTAATTTTGAAAATCAATTTGTAATAATGAGATAAAAAAAATAGAGAGGAAAAAATAAAGGACAAAACAATTATTATGAGTGAATAAAAGAATAAAAAATTAAAAAAATAAAAAATGAAAAAACACATATAAGTCAAAAGGGGATTGAACCATGGTCCCCATGGAAAGGAAGGCATGCACAACCATCAAAGCCATTTTGTTTTTAACTTTGATTTTAGCATTTTATTTATATAATATACCAAATGACTAAAAAGGAGAAAAAACAAAAATTTTTAGGTGGGTCACCTGGTGACATTGAGAGAAAAAGGCACGTGCAACCAACAACGCCACTCAAAGAAAGTGATGGTGTAAAACCCCGAATTTTTCATTTTCATAATAGATAATATTGTAGGGTGAATAGTAATTTCGGATGAATAGCAACTTGATGAATAATGAAATTTTCGAGTGAGATCTTAGAAAGTCGAAAATCTTCAGAATGATAAATAGAGTCTAGGAAAACTGAAATGGAGCCAGAATGAGTTTGTTTGAGTAGAACTGGAAGCATTCCCGGATCCGACCGGAAATTTCGGAAGGATTTTCGAAAAGTTCTGAAAATTTAGTGAAGTGTCAAAATAAATGTTAAAATGCTCAAGAAGTACTTTAGAGACCTAAATGACCTTTCAAAAGTAATTTGAATTGAAAATAAATCAATTTAGAAATCTCTAGAGGCGATTCGGTGAATTTACGGAGAGCCGTTAAACGGCACAAAATGATTTTTAAGGGTCATCAAAGTTACCAAAAGTATGTAGAGTCTAAATGTAGGCCCCAGAAAATTTTAGTAGAATTTCGAAAAAGTCCCGGAAAAGTCGAATTCAGACGTTCCAAAAAAATCGAAACCAAAGAGATAAGAATAAATGGTGATGTGGCAAGAAAAGAATAAACATGAAGGGTGTGTGGTGGATAAAGTGACACATGGCACAATAGGAACCAAGTAAGTGTAACGTAAGGGATAGAAAATAGAATTTTTAAAGTTTAAGGGGTAAAATTATAATTTAGAGGGATAAATTGGTAATTTTGCAGGCCATATATATATAAGAAGTCATGAAATAGCTGAGAGCAAAGGGGTGTTTGGCCAAGAAGCAAAACCGAAGGAAGAAAATAGAAAAGAGAGAAAAATCGTGAGGGAAAGAAGGAAAAAGAAAGAAGAAGAAGAAGAAGAAGAGCTTCCATTAGATTGGATGACTATGGATCTTGCTTTTTGCATTGTTGTGGCTCCATCTCCTGATCATCAAGAAAGTTTTGGAATGTGGAGTATAAATTGGGATTGCCAGCTCAAATCTAAACATATTATGGGCGGCGGTTTCAATGAATTTTATGAACGAAGGGATTCTCATATCATCTTTAAGTCAAATCACGTAATCTTGAATACATTGGGCCCCGATGAGAATGACGTATTCAAGGAAAAATTACGTCACCAAGGATTGTCACAAGCTGAGATTATTGACTTATATTTCCACTTCAAAATCCACGATGACATAAAATACCATAAGATTATAAAATGTGGTATGCTTTTAATTTCTCGTCGATCGTCACCAAAACTTGGCCCAAGTTTATTTGGAGGATATAGCCAACCGATCACGGTTCATGACAAGTGTTTGGACGGAGATGAACCACACCCAAAAAGACTAAAATTTTCAGATTATTTTTCAAAGCTTCCAACTAATCAAGGTAAACCATTTGCTTAACTCTATATCATTGTTGTAAAACTTAGCAAATAGATCCGACTACTCATCGAGAACGTAGTCGTGGTTTTCCACTAACCCGAGGACCCCTAAATCGGGGGTTTAACTCGTTGGAGGTGAATAGTCATTGAGTTAGGCTGAGTACGGTGTAACTCAGTCAACTTAGTGAATACTTGACCCAAACAGGTTTTATAAGACATGTTTACTTGGTAAGCACTCGACTCAGGTCAACTTGGTGAATGCTACGCTAAAGTTGCTTTTGAAATTATATGAAATAAGTTTTATGTTGTTTTCTAGCCATATGATTATATTTTGATTCTATGAAATTTGTTTTATAAATAGTTTTTATAGATTTTGATTAGGTTTGGCAATCGGTCAACAGGTTGACCACTGATCAATAGTCAAATCAAGTACTCATTAAGTAGTCAAATACTCGCTACTTGCTAGGTTGCCTAGCGACCAGTGAGTTCTTAAACATTGCTCTATATTTGAATATCATGAACCGAACTTGTAGTTCAACACACAACTAATCAAGGTTGAAAACTTTCAAGTTTGTTCTGGCGCTAACAAGTAATTATGGTAAATTAATTGATTGATTGCTTCTATATTTGAATATCACTTGTAGTCCACAACAATTGTGAAGAGGAAGATGAAGCACAACCCCAAAGATTGAAAATGTTCAATTTTTTTCCCGAACACCCAACTAGTCAAGGTAAATCTATTCTTCTTTATTGACTATCACTGACCTAACTTGTAGAACTTGTTTTGTTTTGATTAATTTGTTTAACACATCAAAATCAAGTTAAAACATTTTACTATTTGTTTTTCAAAAATTATGATTGAAATAATTAATTGCAATATGTCTATTTTTCACATTATGTTGTTGGATGCTGATTAGTACTTTTTTTTTTTTTTTTTGGGATATTATGAAAAACCTCTAGAAAACAAATTAATCAAACATTAATCACGCTTTTTAAACTATTAGACAAATTATCCCCTATAGTTGAAAAATATTTAATAGTGTTAAAAATAAAGGAGAAACGTAGTTGGATAAATAAATTTATTAGTTTAATACTAAGAAGATGAGAGCCATATTATCCCTAAAACTTATAATAGAGAAAATGGTTTTGATATAATGATAAAACTAAAAAGGTCCACTCACTTGCCTTATTAAAAAGGTTATTGGTCAAATTCACAAGTCGTACTATATGTGGATAATTTTTCCTATGTATGTGGGTTGTTACGTTCCACCTTTTAGTAGTTGATCCCTGAATTATGATTAAAGTGATATCGTAATTAGTCTCGACAGCATTCTGGTTGGTCTGATAATCAAAAAAATAAATAAATCTTATAATAATAATAAAAAAAAAACTAAGAAATACAAATTTAAGAATTAATTAAAAAGAAAATTTGAACAGCATACCAACCACTTTTTCTCTATCTCTCACATCTCCTTTTTGCTCTCTCCACATCTTCCTTTCTTTGATTCCTTTGCTAGTGCCATCCATCTCTCTATTCTCTCTTCGTTTCTTCTCCCCCTTTCTCCACTTATCTCTTCTTTCTTTCTCCCCTCTCCATTCTCTGCTTGACCCTCCCTCATCATTCTCCTTGGTCCCCTTTACCCTCCCTCGCATCGAATGGTGGCGATTGAGTGGCGTCTTCGTCTTTGTTAGTGCCCCTTTCTGAAATGTCATCATGGTTCTCTCTTCTCCTTTTCTTGTCTTTTCATTTTGGGGTCTAATGATAGGCGAACTTCATCAAATGGAGCTATTTGCTTTATCAGTGATGGAGCGATGCTCCATTTCTGAAGGAGTAGATTGCTCCATCCAAATGGAGCAGTTTCATCTACTTTGTGTGTGTGTATGTGGTTTTTTTTTTTTTTTTTTAAATTTAACTTTTGTTTGTGATTGATTTGTAGGTTGTTGGGTGTTTAGGGTGGATTTTAGTTGTTAGGTGGTGGCGGCTGGGTGGGTTTCAGCTAGTGGATGTGTTTGAGGATGAGTTTTTGGTTTAATTGGTTGAAGAAATTTAGGTTTATTATTGAAGAAATCTGGGTTTTTTTTGCTTGAAAGAATCCAACACTTTTTTTAGTTTTTTTTGGGAATAAGTTTTGGGTATATTTGGGTTGGTAAATGACTTTCAAGATAAGTTTTAGATTTATTTGGTTGAAGAAATTTGAGTTCATATATATACTTTAATGAGGATAGTTAAGTTATTGTACAAATTTAAAGGTATGATGGGAATTTCATATAGACTTAGCAAAGGTAATCTAGTCATTGCACGATTTTGGATGGAGATATATTGCTTTTTCGATGAAACGCAAGGGCTATTTACCTAATATTTTTAAAAACAAGACTAAATTTGCATTAGTTTGTTTTTTAGGTGACGCGACCCGACCCGGATACCTCTAACTCTGATCCGGTAGGTCACGCCGAGCACCCCAACGGATCTCTCTCACACCCGACTCGTCGAGTTAAGCGAAACCCGTGGAGCGAACCCTAAACTCTCTGATACTTTCTGAAACATCGTTGGGTTGGTTTTCTTTAAAAACTGAAAACGCGTAGGAAAATTTTTATCTTTAATTTTAGGGATATTATCAATTTGCCCCCTAAAAATGAAAATAATGTCAAACCACCACCGGTTTTGAAAATATTAGCCAAAAAGGTCCGACCGTCAATTGAAATAGTAAAACGGTTAAGAAAGTAACGGATCCGTTAATATCGAGGATAAAAAGGTAATTGAACGTGATCATAAACAGTAAGTTACAACTAAAATATAATATGCAATTTTTTAATTAAAAAAAGAAAAAAATAAAAACAATTTGAAAACAAATTAAAAAAAAAAAATTCTCTCTCTCTGTCAAACCATCTCAGTCTCTCTCTCTCCCACTCACGCTCTCTCTTTCACTCTTCAGCAGCCACCGTGTCCCTCTCTCTCTCATTCACTCTTCTTCTTCTTCTTCATCAGCTATTGTCTCCGTTCCTCTTCTTCTTCTTCTTCTTCTTCTTTTTCTTCTTCTTCGATCTTAGATGAACCCAAATGTTCGCATTTGAAGCTCGCCGACATGGTCGAGTGGTACGCGGTGCAGATGCCCAGTTGCTCACCCAGATTCGCAAGCCGTATGCCGCTGCCGCACCTTCAAACCAGATACTCAATCGCCTACACGATCTGATCTGCACCGCTGCACCACTCGACCTGCGAATCTGTGATTCGTGGAGGAGATGCCCAGTTTCTGGGTTCGAATGGAACTCAGAAACTGGGTTCGAATGGAACCCAGATGTGGGTTCGAATGAACCCAGTTTCTGGGTTCGAATGGAACCCAGATCTGGGTTCCATTCGAACCCAGATCTGGGTTCCATTCGAACCCACATCTGGGTTCCATTCGAACCCTTCGAACCCAGAACTGTTGGTCATCTTCGTCATCTTCTGTTCTTGTTTTTTTTTTCCTTTTTTGCGTGGTGGTGGGTGGTTGGTAATGGTTGGTTGCTTGATTGTGTGGTAATGGTTGGTTCACAATCATGGTTCGAAAAAACTGGGTTCAAAACTTTTGTATTTTTGGTGATTGTGTGGTGATGAGGAGGATGCGTGATTCAGGGTGATAGAGATTTCGTGATGGTTTGATAGGTTCATGACTGTGAATGATGATAATGATGTGTTTGATGTTGAAGTTGAACTGGAATGTTGAAGTTGAACTAGAGATTGAAATGGAAATTCTTGTGTTGAAGACACTCGGTGGAGATCCAATCCAGATTAGAGCTCCACCATCCATGGTAATTGATGGACGGTGGAGATCCAGTCTGGGATTGGATCTCCATAATCTTTTTTTTTTCAAAATCTCCACCGTCCATCTTAAAATGGACGGTGGAGATTTGATAGAAAATTTTTTTATTTAAATTTCATTTAAATTTAATTACTTAATTTTTTATTTAAATTTAATTTATTTAGTTTTTATTTTGTTAAATTTATTTAATTTTTTAGTTTTTTAAAATTAATTTATTATTTATTTAATGTTTTTTAATTTTGATTATCAAAGGATAGTTTAGTAATTGATTAATTGTTTGTTTTTTATTTTTAATGTTTTAATATTATAAGGGTATTTTGGTCTTTTACTATTTTTATTACAAAACCACTAAAAACTTGGATGAAAACCACTCTGGGGAGACGGTAGGGGGTTTTTTGGCTAATATTTTCAAACTAAGGGGTAAATTGAGGTTATTTTCATTTTCAGGGGGTTTTTTAGGATATTCCCTTAATTTTAAATTCATTTTCGAAACTCATTTTTCTAATAAAATTTCGGCAGCATAACGGCTGTATTTTTGACGTTCCAAAAAAACCTGTTTATAAAAAGATCAACATTTCGACTAAAATTTATCACCAACCCAACTTCTGGTTGCCCGTAGGCCTCAATCATGCATTTGACTTTCAAATCAACTTAAGAAAATTCAAATCACATTTAATGAACCGCATTTAATCAAAAGCAATTCAAAAACATTTACGAGCGAATAATTACAAATCATTTATATACTTCGAAAGAGATATTTACATGAAAATATAATTGATGAAACAAAATGGGTTGCTCAAATGATGTCGTGTCGCGCTGGCTCGCCCGCTGGAGGTGATGCTGCTTCTCGGCTAACTGCTGAGAGTACCTGAGGAGGTTTTTATATAAAACAGAAAATAATGAGCTAAAAGCTCAGTGAGTGATAATCTTTCTTTTCCTTCAAAATCTGATTTGCTAAACTTCCTCCTCTAAAACATTTGAAAACTATTCTTTGTTTCGAAAGCATTTCAAACTTAAATCTCTTAAACATCAATTTAAATAAGAGAATTTATATATAAACATAGGCTTGCTTTTAAACTCAAAACTTATAATTGTAAATCACAAATAACTTGAATAATAATTTTAAAACTTCTTTTCTCTCAAATAAGCTTTTCTTTTTAAAGCTGCTTCTTGATATCTGTCAAAATTACCATAGTATCCCTAAATCTGGGGTCTCTCAAGTCTAACAGCTATGTGCGGAATTTCTCAGCGCTAACCATAGCTCGTCAGCTCGGAGACATCTCGCGGCTATGTGCGGAATTTCTCAACGCTAACCATAGCTCGCCTGCTCTGAGACATCTCGCGGTTATGTGCGGAATTTCTCAACGCTAACCATAACACACGAAACACTACCCCACATCAGTAATGGCGACTCGACTGACAGACTCTGACGCTTATCCCCCCCCTAGGTTAGTAACTTATCCCTCCCCAGGACTGTGCCAACTGATGTAGGATAGACCGGCCGGGTCTAAACTGATCTGAATCTCTGAAATCTCTGAGGGCATACTTTCTGTTTTTGAAAACACTTTTCTTTTCTTTTGCTTTAACTTTCTGGTGCCAAAAACACAAATCTCTTTTCTGGGTGCATAACGTACCAAAATCTGATTTCTGAGTGCAATAAGCACTAAAACTCTTTTTCTGAATGCATTAAGTACTATAATATCTTTGGTAAGTGCAAAAGCACAGAATAACATCATTTCAATCTCTAAATTCATACTCATATCCATGCATTTAAAATAAGCTCAAGTAAACAATTAATTTATCAAATCAAACTTGATAATTTGAAATACTCTTAAAATCTTTAAATAAAACTCACTCACAAAACTGTTGACTGAAAATGGCGCGTGCGAAGCCACTACTCCTCTCGCCTCGATCCTTGAGCGCCCTCGTCACCCACTTTTCCTCTCGCGTTGAGCTCGTTTCGGGACTGATTTCGAGCTATTTTGGGGTTGGGTTCGGTTGGATCTTCCTCTCCCTCGCGCGATCTCTCTTTCTCTCTCTCTTTAGATTTTTAGACAAACTTTTGGCTTCTATTTTCCTCCCCAAACTATCCTAAAAATGATGGTCACGTCCTCATAAAATTGTGGTCTCCTCCCTTAACTTTTAGCTTAATCTTACTTTGACCACAATTATTAAAATTTATCTTCAATTTAGTCCCTTATCACCTTAAAAATTATTTGATCTCATTTACTATCTTAACTTCTCGATTAATCTCCAATTGAGTCGAAATCGATTTTTATGGGTTCCATATATCCTTAGGCACTTCCATGAACCATTTAGGGTCTCTGATGGTTACTCAGGGACTATTCCTGGGAAACTCGTAAAATTAAATTCGAGGGCTTACATTAGGGGTCATTTTCCTACTATTCATTTTTTTTAATATCATTTATGAAGTAACCACTAAAAGCTCAATCATTATGTGGGTGAATATGGACTTTCTCCCACATTGAACGATGGTTGTTGGAGTCAATAAAATTGTTCTATTCTTATTTGTGCTATTTTTATATTCTTAGTAAAATGATGTTAAATTTTGTTATTTCTATGCTAATGAATTTCATGATAATTAAATTAGGAAACCTATCAAGCTCTTAAATTTGATAGTTTAAAGATTGAGCAGTATTGCTAAATTTAAAATTTATTTGTGTTTATATGATTTTTTATTATGAAAATGCAGTCTTATTATTGCTATGGAGGATATTCCAGTAAAATACATCTAATCAGTATTTTATACTTAATAAGTACAAAATTAAAAATTTTAGTACATCATTTGTTGATTATTTTAACTACTACCTGGCAATATTGTGTGATTTATGCTGCCCTAATTAAAGAAAAAATAAATGTTTCAAAATATCTTAAATCAATATATCTTAGCATTTATATTGTAGAACAAAATTGGAGAAATAACAAATCTATTATAGAAAATAGTTGTTAATCTTATATTGTTTTAAATTAAGTGCACACATGTCTATTTTTTGTCTCTAGTTATTCTTTGTAAACATTGAGGTATTTTCCATGAAGCCATAATCGTTTTAACATGAATTTTTCAAAAGCTGAACATTATAAAAGTTCTATCATCTATATAACGATTTTAATAATGGCTATACTAGTTCCCATGAAATTTTATATTTTTATAGAATGATAATAAACGTACATATTTATAATGACTTGTACTTATAATTCCTTATATTTGTTTCCAATAAGGATAGACTTATTGTTTTGATGATATGAGGGCAAATTATGTGATTTCGAAACATATTACGTTGTTTTCTTTATATTTGATTTATGTTTGATTTTTTAATCACCACCTCTTTTAACTGCTTATGATCTTCAGATGGTTGAGATTTCGTGTGTGCAAGTAGCTAATTCTGTTGGCTGTTAGCTTGGATTTTGCTTGGAGTAGTCCTCTTGTGCCTTCTTGAACATTTCTCTCCAAAATTTAAATTCAGTTGATTTATGTCTTCTATAAACATTTTTGTGTTTGTTTCAGACTCAATTTCACATTCATGTGTCTTTTTTTTCTTTTTTCTTTTTTTGAAATTTCTGTCTTATGCTATATGATTTTATTTGGTTTATATGGCAATAATTTTATGCATTTCTTGAGGAGTAAGGTTCATTATATTCCCTCCTAACTAGGTATGACTATTTTTTTATTTATTAATAAAATTACTCTCACTGTTGAGGTTCACCAAATAATTCGAGGGAAAATACCAAAAATCCCCTTTAAATGAAAAATAATGTCAATTAACACCAACTTTTCAAAAAATCCAGATGTATTTGTCGAGCAGGTCGCAAACTAGAGAAATGCTTGGACGACTTGTATTCCATAGTCCAATGTCCAGGAGAACGTCTCAAGGATTATGTCGGTCGATTAAACAAGAAACAAGTGTCGATCACTAACTATAATGTTTCCACTATAATCTCTACTTTTAGGAAGGGATTGCTCCATGACTTTGACCTCTACAAGTAGTTGACAAAGTATTCTCCCAAGACTATGAAAGATGTGCTCACTAAGGCGTGTGCACAAATTAAATGGGAAGAAGATGTAGCAAACCATCAATAGAAGGGATCGAATGTTAGGAGGGCTAGTAGAAGTACTCAACCAGATAGTAAGGCAAATTCTAGCAGCTTCTATAGACCAAAACCGTACCCCACCAAAGGAAGGGATAGTAGACAGGAAAGGCGTCGACCGTATGATCGATCAAGTAGGCAATATGATCGGTCAGATAAGCCATAAAATTATTATTAAAAAATATAAAATTCTCATTGTTTGAGGGGGCCATGGCCCCTATGGATCACTCTCTCTCTCTCCGCCACTAATGAAATAGATGAATTATGAAATTCATTAGAAATTGAGACTATATTGCTCTGCATATTATGAAATATGATGAGGTTCTTAAACTATTAATTAAATATACCTAAAAAAAAAAAAGACTATTAATTAAATATGCCAACATAGAAATTATTGGTGGAAAATCAAGGCAAAGCTAAAGTCATTTCAAACTTAAAATTCTGGACCTGCAGTCACGATATTTGATGACATCAAACTTATTGAATAGATTTTTTTTTAGTACGAAATAATATAAAGAGCTTGTAGAATCCAGTTTGATTATAAATAATCCTTGAATATCCCTTCATAATTTAGAGAAAATAATTATGAGCTTAATGGCCCTGTAGTGTCAAATCTAAACATAATTTTTATCTAATTTTGTATTTAAAAAGACTTAAAATTACACTACTATATATATATTTTTTAATACGTTATCTTCAAAATGTGATGATATAAAAATTAAAAATTGCTCTAAATCTTGTAAATTTATGCACTACTAATTGCAAAAAATAAAATCTAGTGCATGTGTTGAGGACCTATCTTTAGATCAAACAACAAGTCTTAATCACCCCAAATTCACACCACGAACAAGATATATTTTGAATCAAACAATCCACACAATTAGGCAAATTGATCCACTAGAATCAAATTACGGAATTGACTTGAATTTAACCCAAATAATTTCAAGTATTGCTACTTAGATAAGCCAAGAAAAAAAAAAAACAAGAGATAATTGCCTCATCAAAAAGTGAGATTTTATTAATTTCTCAAAAGCCAAAAACATACATCATAAACCCTAACAATAATCATCTAGTTATACTAGCACAATTTTAATTTTTCTAGGAAACAAACATACTAAGGAAATAGAATTCTAAAAGGAAATAAACTAAACAATCTAAGGAAATTGAATCCCTAAAATAATTAAGGGTTATTATCATTTCACCCTCTGAAATTGAAAATAATATCAAACCGCTTATGGTATTGAAATTAATAACTAAAACAGTCCGACGATTAAATAATATAATAAATCCATCGATAAATTAACGGATCAGTTAATTTTGAGCGTATAATTATCAATATCTTTACATCTTTTAATGGGTCAACTGGGTTGAATTAAAAAATAAATAAAATTGAAAAAATAAATATTAAAGCAAAAGTATCTCTGTCCTCTTAATACTCTCTCTCTCTACCATACCTCTCTCTTTCTCATCTCACCTAACCACCATCAGCATTCAACTTCATCACCACCCACCCACCATAAAAACCTAACCCCATCAACACTCAACGGCGGCGACTCGAATGATTATCAAGAAATCGATGACAAGAACCATAATGTCGTCGGCGGCGATAACAACAGCAACCTCGAATCACTCACCGGAAGGTTTGGATTCGGTTCCTGCCAGATCCAACGGCACCGACACCTTCCCCAAAAGCTTCCTGGAGTTGACCTCGCAGGTCATGCCTTGCCGCCCCATGTAGATTACGATTTTTAGGCGTATCTTCACCGCCAGCTTCTCTAGATCCGACTTGCTGAGGTGGAAAGTCGCCGCCACCATATGGAGTGGTTGTCAGGGGACTGATTCTCTGAGGGAGTGAACGGGACGACATTGGTTTGGACAGGGAAACCTTTCAGCTTGATTTTACATAAACAGGGAGACGAGGAAGGGTGCACGACGGACCACTCCGATTTCACAGCTATTGGTATTTTGAAACCTAGATTGCCTACAATGAGGCGCACGAAAGGGCACGGATCCATGGCTAGAGAGTTTCGAGTGTGTGTATGTTACTTTGAAAAAGAAAACCAAACTAATGAGACAAAGAGAGGAGTGGGTCAAGTTAAAAAGAGAGTAGGAATAAGAAGAAGAAAGACATTGGATTAGTCTAAGAGTTAAAAAAAAGAGTGGTTATGGATTGTTTGTTGAAGATTATGTGTTTGAGGAGTTATGTGTTTGATAAATTGTCTGTGAGAGAAAAAAAAAAAAAAAAAAGGATCAGGGTTTGCATTTGCTCATTTCATTGGTCTCTGTCTGTTTGATGAATGATGCCTGGGTTAGGTGCTTCATTGTTTTTTAATTTGTCAAACTTTTTAATTTTTAATTTTTTTGGATTTTGAATCTGGAAATTTTTTAATTTAATTTATAGTCAATAATATTAATTATTTCAGTTATTTAAATTGTAATTTATTAATCTATTTTTATATAAATTTAATTGTAAATTCTAAAAATTTTTATTTTTATTTTATTTTACTTTTTTTATTTAGGTTATGAAAGGGTAATTTGGTAATTGATTAATTTTTTATTTTTTAATTAAGTGTATTTTGGTCTTTTATTATTTTTGTCACAAAACCACTAAAAATTTGGATGGATACCGTTTTTGACTGATAGCAAAGGGTTTTTTTTTGTTAATATTTTGAAAAATTGGGATAAAATGAGATTATTTACTATCTCAGGGGGTTTTAGATTTTTCCCAAATAATTACCTTAATAAATTAAGGAAACAAATATTTTTTGGGAAATAGAGCCCTAAAAGAAAGCATACTAAATACCTTAAGAAAATAGAATCCCTAAAAAGAATTAGTCTAGTTAAGAAAAGGAAATGCATCAACTAAAAAAAGAAATAAAATAAAAATCCTAAATTAACAAAAGAGATATATTGGATAAAATAGGAAAATATAACTAATTAAAACTTATTTGAAATCTTAATTCCAATCGAAGTTGACTAGCTCTTGATTCTCGTTGGCAGCCTCCATTGCGACTGACAATCACGAGTTGCGACTCACGATCCACTCTCGCGACACTTGGGCCACTTATCACGACTTGCAATAGTTAGACATCGCTAAACGCGGCTCGTGACATTGTCTCGCGATACCCTTTGCTTGACCATCGCGACTTGAGGTCGTCGAACGAGTCTTGCAACTCATACTCGCGATCGCCTCTGCTTGGATAACATGACTTATGGTCGTGGGTTGATGTTCATGACACATACCCGTGATCAATTTGGTGGTTCAATGATACACGTTTTCGATATTACACTTTACTATACAAAAACTCGTGCAAGTATACATGATCTCTATGCAATATAGTGGTGAATCAAGGTTGATCCCAAAGAGACAATTCAAACTAAAACTAATTACTGAAATTGATTTACGCAACTTTGTTCAAAAATCGATTAATAAAATTAGTTAAAAGTAAAATTGTAAAAAATTCAATTAACAAGAAAACTTAAAGTAACTAATGGCAATCACTTGAATAAAAGATCTAGGGAAATTCAACTTCATTTAATATTTCACTATTCTTGTGTCATTTTTGTAAACCCTCTATTTTTATATTTTACGGATTTCCCAGGAATAGTCTCTAAGTATTGATTAGAGACTCTAAATTAATTATGGAGACGCTTAAGGTCATAGAGAACCCATAGGGATTGATTTAAACTCAATTGGAGATTAAACGGGAAGTTAAAATAGTAAATGAAATCGAATAATTTTTAAGGTAAAAAGGGACTAAATTAAAGATAGAATTTAATAATTGTGGTTGTAGTAAGATTAAACTAAAATCTAAGGGAGGAGAATGAAATTGTCTTAGGGCGTAAGTGGAATTATTGAGATTTGTGGGGAGGAAAATAGAAGCCAAGAAGATGTTGTTAACTTTTAAAAAAACAAACAAAACCAGTCGCTCATCTCGCGAAGAAGAAGAAAGAAGAAAGAAGAAGAAGAAGAAAGAAGAAAGAAAGAAGGAAAAGCCGACTAGCCTTCACCGCCGTTCGCCGACGCCGATCGACGGCGAAAACAGCTGCAAGTTGCGGCGAAGCCGAGAGGGAAAGAGAGAGAGGAAGAGAGGAGGAAGAAGAGAGGAAAAATCCAGCCCAGATCTGCTACAAAACCAGTCCAAAACCACCCCAAAATCAGTCTCAAAGCGAAGTTAACGCGAAAGAAAAAGGGGTGAGTTATTTAAGTTTGAAATTGATGATTTTCGTTGGTGTCTAAGTTGATTCGAAATGAGTTTCGTTATGATTTGTTTGTTGGTTGTTTTTGAGTGAAAACGAGTTGAAAAATAAGTGGATTTAAGCATATTGGGAGTTAGAAAACCAAAGAATTAGAGAGAAACCAAAACATGCGCTAAACTAGTTTAAAGGGTAATTTTGTAAATTGGTCCATATGGCGTCCGTTGAGAGTTTGGATGACCCTAATGAGTTTAATTAGGCATATTGGGATTAATAAAAGTCGATGATTAAATTAAGGAACCAAAAATGGAGAGTTATGCCTAAAAAAGGGTCACTTAAGGGCGATTATGTAATTTTTATTATTTCGAGTTCCAGAAGTTGACGCAAACGTAAATTTACGTATATATGTGTTGTGTAGGTGAAGAGCATCTGACCAGATCACGAGAGGGCTTTTAAAGCTCATTCGAGTTAAGCCCAAGCTTAAGGTGAGTGCACTTTCAAAGAGTTTTCTAAAGTGATTTTATGCTTTTGCATTGATAAACTAGATTTTATGCTTTTGCATATATAAGTTCTTGTATTTAAATACATGTATTGTATTTGTAAAGTAAACGAGTCCAAGGACTCAAGTTTAAAGCTTTCAAGTTAAAGCTTTTGTGCTTGTGCACCAAGTATAAAGATTTGTAAGGCATAGCATTAGAGAAAAATAAAGTTTTCAAAGGCCATAAGTACCCACCAGTTTATCGAGTTCAGACCCGTACGGTATATCCCACTTAGTAAGGCAAGGGTTGGGGGAAACGGGTCACTAACTGTGTGGTTAGAGTTATGAGTAAGTGTGTCGCCCCTACTTTATGGGATATGGTCTCGCACTATGGTTAGCGATGCAGCATTCCGCACGTAGTTGCTGAGAGGTCTCAGAGAGTTAGTTGCGATGGATGTCAGATACATCGCTTTGTGACCTACCACACCTGCGGCCTTAGCTAAGTTGCCGTGTGGTCAAGAGATTAGGGTTACGAATGGTGCTTTTATAAAGTTCAGTTATTTTTAAGCATATTCAAATTTATGTTTTACCAGTTTATTATAAATTGTTTATATTAATGCTATGCAATTGAATGAGATTTAAGTTTTAAATGTTTTAAGAAATAGAAACTTTTATTAAAGTTTTCTGAGGAGGAAGTTTTTGAAAAGTAAAGTTAAGTTTATAAACTATTGCACTCACTGAGCTTTATAGCTCACTCTTCAAATTGTTTATAAAAACCTCCTCAGGTGCTCGTGTGGGTGAAGACTAGTGAAGCCTCCCTCCTTCGCATTCAAGTGGGCGCAAGTGTTGGCAATTGCTTTTTGAAGAATGTAATATGCATATTTTGAGTCTTTTGTATATTGCATATATTTTGTACATTTTGCATAAAAAGAGTGATATCTTTTGAGTTGTGTAAAGGTGCATCATTTTGTGCTTGAAAAATCAAGCTTACTAGATTTAAAATTGCATGTTTATACCTTGTCTTTGAAGGTTTTAAATTTTTGTGATTATGTTGATAAACTGATTCAGAGAAGTTGGGTTGGATTGTGATTATAGTTTGAAGTGTACAAATTGATTTTTAGGTTTTTGGTTTATCCAAATTATAGCCGTTATGCTGCCGGTTTTTAGTTTTAAAAATGACCAAATAAATAGTGTCAAACCAACTCAAACTATTTCAACTTTAAGGTTTAAAAGATTATGCTTCCGCTAAAGTTAAGTTTCAAGTTAAGAGGGTTCGCTCCTCGAATGCCTTCTTCCCCATCAAGATGGGCTTAGAGGGATTCGTTGGGGTGCCCGGGCGTACCATTCCGATAGGAGCCTAGTGGCGGTCCGGATTGGGGTATTTCAATTTTCCTTTCAATATATCATAATTTCATATTGTATTTGATCAAGTGAACAATTATATCCATTAGTCTCTTTTGAGTTTATCACAGATATGTTTGTACTAAACATTTAACTATATTTCTATGCTAAACGATTATTACAAACTCATTACACATAGATACTCATATAAGATCACACATGAAAACTAGATATATCTCTATTCTAATTCTCAAATTCTATTTTATCAAGTTATAATTATCAATATCTTTTTCAAGGATATTAATAATACAAAATCATTCAATTGACTAGGCCTAAAATCAACCGAAAGCATTAAGAAATGATAAAACAGAATACTAAAATATGAAATCAACTCATTAACATCAATAAATCATCTACAAGAATAAATCTGTATCAAACTACATTGAACTCCTTAGAAATAATTTAGTTCTTCATAGATCTATATAAAATCAAGCCAAAAATGAAAGAACAATTAAACAACATAATGAGTGAAACAAGAATAGAAGATAACATCGCAAGTTCACCATTGCTTTTGCTCTAGGATCCACCTAAACCCCTTCTATGTTGCTCTTGAATGGCTCCAATGAAGTGATGAATGAACCTCTAATGAAACTTAACTTGAATCTATGAAAAATCTCTGTTAAAATGAAGAAAAATAACTTTGAAAATGTTCTAGTGTCTGCTGCACGATTGCTAATATTGAGAAAATGATCAATTTATAGGTGAAATAGTTTAGGGTTGGAGAGTTCCTTCCATGCACGTCTGACACCAATTCGCGACTTACGACCGCGATCGTAAGTTGATAAGATAAGATAGATTACACCACTTCAAAATCACACCACGAATAAGATAGATTTTGAATCAATCAACCCATAGAATTGGGTAAATTGATCTTGTAGAATCAAATCACGGAATTGACTTAAATCTAGCCTAAGCGATTCTAAGTATTGCTACATAGAATAGTTGAAAAACAAGAGATAAGTACCTCACCAAGAAGTAAGATTTTATTAATTTCTCAAAAGCCAAAAGCATACATCATAAACCCTAACAATAATCATTTATTTTTACTAGCATAATTCTAATTTTTCTAGGAAACAAACCTTTCTTAGAAAATTCAATTCTAAAAGGAAATAAAATAAACAATTTAAGAAAATAAAATCCCTAAAAATAAGTACCCTAATTAATAAAAGGAAACAAACCTTCCTTGGGAAATAGAATCTTAAAAAGAAATAAACTAAACAACTTAAGGAAATAGAATCCCTAAAAATAATTAGCCTAATTAATAAAAGGAAATACATCAACTAAAATAAGAAATAAATTAAAAACCCTAAATTAATAAAGGCATATTTTACAATACATCTAGGGTATCAATATACTTGAAAAAAAAAAAGGAGTGATTGTATTATAAAATTACTGATTGTAATTTATTATAATTTTAGTATATTTGATTACAACTAAACATATCTAATTACAATTGGTAAATGTGATTCTATTTGTCAATTGTTATAAATGTGATCTGACTCATTTAATTATAATAAGATGAAATAAATAAATAATAAATTACAATCACAAATTTTAGAATGCAAACACTCATTGTTTTTATCAAGTGTATCGATACTCCAAGTGTATTTAAGGGGACCCCATTAATAAAAGAAGTATATTAGACAAAATGGAAAATATAACTAATTTAAACTTAATTGAAATCCCAATTTCAATCGGAGTTGACCAACTTTTGATCTGCGTTTCACAGTCTCCATTGCAACTTGTGATTGTGAGTTGCGACTCACGATCCACTCTCGCAACACTCTTGGGGCACTCATCATGACTTGTAATTGTTGGACGCAGCTCGCAACACTATCTCGCGATATCCTCTGCTTGAGCTTCACGACTTGAGGTCACCGAACGCATCTCGTGACTCATACTCACGATCGACTCTACCTAGATAACCCGACTTGTAGTCGCTGGTTGATGTTCGCGACACATACTCGTGATTAATTTTGTGGTTCCACAAGCCGCTAGTCATATACTCATCCTCCTTTTCCTTGCTGATCGACATGATATATGATGTAAAATAATTTAAGATTAAAATCATTTTAGTCCCTAAGTTTGGAAAAGACTCAAATTTTTAACTATGTTTAGAAAAAGTCTCCAATGGCCCCTAGCTTTTAGAAAAAGTATCAAATTAGTCCCTTTGACTAAGAAATTAATAGTCAACCATAATAAAAAATACAAAAAGTCTATTTTACCCCTTTATCATTAATTAATCCTGAAATTGCTATTTTATCCTAACTTACCAACCAATAAAAATTTAACACGTGTCAAAAAATTTAAAATTAAAAAATTGAACAATTTTCCATCAATTATAAGTTGACACATCATCATTTTAAAGTTCAAATATTAATATACATGAATAAAAAACCTTTTTTTTTTACTTTATTAGAAAACAATTTTTAAATTAAAATAAAAAAAATTACTCCTCTTCCAAATGGGTTCCAGCAGCATCAAAATAGGTTCTTGTTTTTGTTTTCTCTTCTTCCGAATCACTTTACCATCCAAACAAAAAACAAAATGGGTGTTAGCCTAGTAACATTTTTATTTAAAAACCAACTTGAACACACTACAACAAATTATGGTTTTAGTGACAAAATATTTGGTTACGACTTTATATTGCATCACTAAAAATATATATATAGTGACGACCATTCACATTCCTCACTATTGATTCAAATTAGTTACCAAATTATATTTTGAAACTATATTTTTATCACTAAATCCTTTATCCTCTTTTTAATTATAAAATATTTAGTCACGAATTTATATTTCCTCACTAATAGTATAGATGTTTAGTGACGACCATTCATATTCCTCATTGTTGATTCAAATTAGTTACCGAGTTATATTTTGAAACTATATTTTTGTCACTAAATCCTTTATCCTCTTTATAGTTATAAAATATTTAATCACGAATTTATATTTCCTCACTAATAGTATAGATGTTTAGTGACGACCATTCATATTCCTCACTGTTGATTCAAATTAGTTACCGAGTTATATTTTGAAACTATATTTTTTGTCACTAAATGCTTTATCCTCTTTTTAGTTATAAAATATTTAGTCATGAATTTATATTTCCTCACTAATAGTATAGATGTTTAGTGACGACCATTTATATTCCTCACTATTGATTCAAAGTAGTTACCGAGTTATATTTCGAAATTATATTTTTTGTCACTAAATCCTTTATCCTCTTTTTAGTTATAAAATATTTAGTCATGAATTTATATTTCCTCACTAATAGCATAGATATTTAGTGATGACCATTCATATTCCTCACTGTTGATTCAAATTAGTTACCGAGTTATATTTCGAAACTATATTTTTGTCACTAAATCCTTTCTTCTCCTCTTAGTTACAAAATATTTAGTTACGAATTTATATTTTCTCATTAATGGTTTAGATGTACTAACAACAATATATGTCATTAACTAAATCTATCAAAGGGATTCAAATTAGTTACTATAATTTATTTCATGACTATGTTTTTGTTACATTATCTTTTGTCGAGCTATTAGTTGTAGATTATTTAGTTATAAATTTACATTTCAGCACTAATATTATGGATATAGTAACATCAATTTAAGTCCCTCACTAATTCTACAAAAGTGATTCATAGTAGTTATCAAAATATGTGTTATAACTAAGTTTTTTTTACTACTATGATTTTGGTTCTTGCTTCTGGTTTTAGTGAAAAAATATTTATTTACAAATTTAGACTTCTTCACTAATAGTATGGATATAGTAACAACAATTTAAGTCTCTCACTAATCCTACAAAAGTGATTCATATTAGTCATAAAAATATATTTTATGAGTATATTTTTGTGATGACTAACATGGTTTTGGCCATGTTCATGATTCCTAGTTATGGTCTTAGTAACCAAAAAAATAAAAAGAAAAGAAAATAAAAGAAAATTGTTACGAATTTACAATTTGTCACTAAAAATATAGCAATAGTGATGATCATTCACGCTCATCACTAATTCAAAGAAACTTATGCGAATCAATTACAAAAGTTTGTTTTGTAACTATATTTTTGTCACTAATTATTTTCCCTCTCTATCAATCAGAAATATTTAGTTACAAGTTCAGAGTATCCATGTCGGGCATATGCCCGGCATGGGAAATGATTATCCATACTGGGCACCAAAAGCCGGTATGGATATTTAATTTCCATGCTAGGCAGATGCCCGGTATGGATATTTATTTTTTATGTTGGGCATGTGACCGACATTGATAACCATTTTCCATGTCGGGCAGTGCCCGGTATGGATACTCCAAGTATCTATACCGGTGGTATCCATACCAGGTGGCCGCCCGGTATGGATAGTCAACCATACCGGGCAATGCCCGGTATGGATGAGCTGTTTTGTTGTAGTGGACTCAAAACGTCCACATTTACATCCGCCCGAGAAGTAAGGTCAGCAATACTAACAAAACTTTATACCATTATTGGAGAAACTAATGCAAAACTTTTGTCTATTTATACCATGACAAGCTTATATCTCAATTTGTATAGTTCTCAAAAGGTTAAAAAAAGAACTGAAAAAGAAAAGCTTAAAGATGAAGAATTGTTTTCTTCTTTCAGTACTTGCAGCCCTCTTCATCTTTTCTTCTGGTAACTAATGTTGTGTGAATTTTCTTTGTTGTTTCTTTTTTTTTTTAATGTTCTTGTTAATATAATTTTTTCTTTCTTTGTTTACATTATTATGATTATTTCTGATTTTTTCTAATAATTTGATAAACTGGCGGTTGAGGCTTATGCTGATCAGGCACCTAGCCATCGTATGAACCCTGTTGAAGGTAAACTAATAGTACGCATGTGCATTCCTTGATTGGATCTTGCTATTATACAAAGTTTTAATAGTTCCGTTAAAGAATCCATGAATGTTTTTATCTATTAATTTTCTTATAGTTCATTTTCTCATTATGCATTAGTCAAATGAGAGCTTAATTTATACTGTTTGTTATAATTATCAAAACTTGTTTTATTTTTATTTTTATTTATTTATTTGTTATTTCTTCAAACCATTGGAGGCTTAGAGCCAAAATGTCATGAATTATTTCTGTAATGTTTATCTGTCCGTATACATGATCTATGTATCACTAGAAATAATTTTTCGTCTTTTTTTTATTAAAATTATTTTTGACTGAAAATATTTGACATATATTCTCAAACTATATTAAATAACTTTCTTCTAGAGAAATACTTCTATCATCAAAAAGATCATACTTATTGTTTAATTTATTTTTCTTTTAGCTCCCAAGACAACTGAAGAGACCAAAACTTGCTTCTTCCGTCCACACCCATGGCCGAAGTGCACATCTTAAGAATGCAGTAGAGTTTGCAAAAACTATATCGGCCATGCTACTAAAAATGAATGCGTTGATTCTGAAACTTGCTGCTGTCATGCTGTGCGCCATTAAACATATTATATGAAGATTAAGAACTTTAAGAAAATCAAGCTAGTATAAGCAATTATTAGTATTAATAATATTTGTGGATGGTGGATCATGGATATGTAATCATCAATTTATTATAATAGTTCAATTACCTAAATTAGCTTGGAATTTGGATATGTTTATCCTCTCTTTCCCTTATACTAGTTTCTAATCAATTATGATTTTCTTCAATATTTTTCAAAACAATCTTAAATATTATTAAATCATTTAGATGATGAAGATTGATAAAACTATCAAACTTAAGATATATTTATCAATTGGAATAGAAATAAAAAGAAATCTACATTCTAGATGTTTTCGTGCCAAACAATAGAAGATGTGGCGTGAGTGTAAAATTTTCTATTCTAAAAATCTGTCAAACAAAAAGAGTAGGGCTGAGGCTATTTGCACCCAAAAAATTCTTTCAACACCCATTTACACAAAATACCCAACTCCACAATTCAAAAATAATATTTTACTTGATACACCCATTGAATAATTCCTGAAATTAACCTATTGGTTGCAATTTTTAACAAATAAATTTATTAAAAACAAGTGCACAAACTAGAGGTGATATTATTTGGGTTTGATTTCGATCGATTTGGACGGGGTTTAAAGATTTGATGGTCGGAAGAAGTTATGTTTTGGTTGTTTCGTTGGATGGAAGAAGTTTTAACGAGTATGGACTGGTAGATTTGGAGATCGGTGATCCATATGGGAGAATCTCAAGCAAACAGATGGTAAGTTGGTGATAGTTGTGCTATTGATGATGAGCTATACTCTGATGATATAGTTTTGATATGGAGAGCGAATCCCTTTTGTTTTTGGACTAAAACTCTACCTAATTTGCTTAACTCATTTAATTAGGATGTTTCAAGGCTTCGGAAATTGATTAGGAATGCTAAAAGAGGAAACTCAATTTTCTTGTGTTTTCTCGTATCTATCAAGTCTCGTAATAGTCTGACTTTCGAGCACTGAATCAGTCATAACTTTCTTTAGCAAATTCCAATTGATGAACCATCAGCGGCTGTGGAAACTAGACATCCAGGGCTTTAATTTGATAGGTTATGACTCATATGACTCAAATTGTGCATTTCAGATGAGCTCTCACAAGTCACGTCACGTTTCTGCCCAAAAATTTTGTAATTTCCTCCCTATAATATTTCCAATTCCTTGAGCTACAATTAATCTTCAAAAATCTTTCGATTCCATCATTTTCCCCCTCAAAACCTAATTCAAATACAAAAACACAAAATAAATTAAAAGTATCAATTCAACACAAAAATATAATATAAATAATAGGTAATTCATGCATAAAATAATGATAATTAATAACCCAACATTTACTAGTCACGTCCAAATCTGTTTGCTTTTTTTTTTTTTTTTTTTCAGGAATCAACGACTAGTGTTTACATGTTGAAACAAACTCAAATCCCGATTTGTTTTCTTGATAAAAGAAAAAACAGAATTGTCGAACAAAAATAGAAATAAAACTCAAGCAAAACTACACATAAGAGTAACTTGAAGATAGCTATTCCTTTCTAAATGATTTCACATATTATTAATAGAGAGACAAAATAATCATATAATAACCCAGATTTTATTTTAACACCAATATATGGGTTTCATATGAATAAAGAATTCTCAAACCCACGAAATCAAAATTGAGACAAAACAAATCAAAAACTCAGTGTCACACTATTCTCAAACCCATTAAAATCAAAACTGATTCAATCACTGTACCTAAAAAAAACTAACAACTTCAAGGTGAGAAACCATTTTCACACAACTAACATTCAAATCTAACTAAAACACCATAAAAGCAAGCAATGAAGACGACCCAGAGATCTGGTGCTGCTATGGAGAAGGAGATTGTGCTGCGATGGTGAAGAAAATAAGAAGAAGAAGAAGAGAGTGTTGTGGTCATTGATAAGGGCATTTTTAGTAAAGATTTAAGCCTCCAAATCTATATATTTGTCGTCGTTCTCGAGTGCTTTTATGTGTTTTTTTTTTAATATTTTTTAGGGAATAACTCTCTAAATGGTGTGTACGCTTCCTTGGAAAGAATTCGATGGGAAATCAAGTCAAAGAGTGTTGGGTTTGGATTTTGTAAGAAAAATGACATGATTGTGGATTGTCGAGCATGAAAAATGGGTTAAATTGTGACAGTTCGTGTGGAGTTATTTGTTCAAGTCATGTGAGCTACAACCTATCAAATTAAAGTTACGGATGTCTAGTTTCCATTAAAACTGACGGTTTGTCAATCAGAGGTCTGTAGAGAAAGTTATGACCATTTTAATGACCAAGAGTCAAAGTTGGCGTGAACCTGTGTGCCTCTACACCATCTAGCGCGCATGATAGCGTGCCCACACTCCACCAGCGTGCCTACCTGTGTACTTACCAGCCTCCTAATGCACAACTCTGCGTGCACAACGGCTCTTCTAACACCACAGCGCGCTGTCTTGTGCGCTCCTTCGCTTGGCAGCCCTCCAACCAGTGCGTGTCATGCATTTTTCTTGTTTCTGCATGCTGTCTCACACACTCCTTCACCAAGTTATGTGCCAAGGAGTGCCATACACTACCAACCCATTCTAGCAGCGTGCAAAACACTTTCATCAAGGGCAAATTTGATTTTTCCACCTCAAACTCGTGCCCTAATTTTGACAGCCTACAAATACATTCGAAACACATCATTTGGGACAATTTTGAGGAGCTAAGAATGGGGCTCTCATGCCCCTTCTCTCACCCCTTGATTCTCACTTCTAAACACCTCCATTTCACCTTCAATCCTTCATCCACAAACATCATTCACCTATAATTTGGAGAGAAAGCTTTGCAAGAGTGAAGAAGAGGATATAAAGGCTCGAACTCAAAAGAGATGAGCTCCATGGATTCAAACTCAGGAGAGGGAGATTCATGGATTGTTTTCTCAACTTTTCTTTTGTATTTGTAATTTTCCATTATATGTAACCATATTTCATATTATGCTAGGATGATGATGGATTTTGATTTTTAATATTAATAGGGTTGATTGTTATTGCTTGAGGATATTATGTATGTTGAGTAGGGATTTTAGAACTTAATACTTGTATGTGATTGGCCACCATATACATGATTTGAGGTTGTGTGTTGAAACCGAAAGGAATAGCACATAAAGTGCTTGATAAAATACCTACCTTAAGTTAGGAAAGAGAAATAGGCCACTCGTGTGACAGTCGAGTTGCCGTGAGTGCTCGAGTAATAGCCGAGTATCTCATAAAAATGCCAATCCAACTTAGGTAGTAGATTATTTTGAACTTAATGAGTTCTCGTTCATTCGCCCGCCACAACCACACCCTCCTCCTCCACTCGCGCTCCGACTACTCCCACATTGCCCACCAACTCAACGCCACCTTCTACAACGACGTCCACGACCTCTGCGAGCAGCACCCAGATGTCGTCCTCATCTCCACTTCCATTCTATCGACTGAGTCCGTCCTTAAAGCAATACCCTTTCAGAGGCTAAAGAGGAGTACCCTTTTCGTCGACGTCCTCTCCGTCAAAGATTTCCCCAGGAATATCTTCCTCAAGTACTTGCCTCTTGACTTCGAAATCCTGTGTACGCACCCCATGTTTGGTCCTGAGAGTGGTAAGCACTCCTGGGTTGGCCTTCCTTTCGTGTATGATAAGGTTAGAGTAGGAGATGATGAGGAGAGAGTGAGGAGGGTCGAGAGGTTTCTCGACATTTTCGCCAAAGAAGGGTGTAGAATGGTGGAGATGAGTTGTGGTGAGCATGATAGGTATGCAGCTGGCTCACAGTTTGTTACGCATACAATGGGCCGCGTCCTTGAGAGGTTCGGCCTCCAGTCTTCGCCTATTAATACCAAAGGGTATGAGACATTGCTTGATTTGGTTGAAAACACGAAAGGGGATAGCTTTGATTTGTATTATGGCTTGTTTATGTATAATAAGAACTCTTTGGAGCAGTTGGAGAGATTGGATATGGCTTTTGAGGCCGTTAAGAAAGACCTTTTCGGCCGCTTGCATCAGGTTTATAGGAAGCAATTGTTTGGTAGTTCGGATGATTCTCTGCCCACCAAGTTGCTTCCCAATGGTGCTCCAAAGGAGAGTAGTAGTGAATGAATGGAACAGGTCTTTAATGTTTTGTTTTTTTTCATTGTGGTATGAGAACCTCTTTAATGTTTTTATGCAATCTCCAAAGGTTATTGCTAGTACTTTTTTTTCTTTTTCGTGTTTTGGTAACATTAGATGTTTTGTTGGATCTGGTCTTTATGTTGTAAACATATTAGATGTGCTTTTGGGATGGTGGAGGTGTTTGGAATTTAGAGTTAACAAACACCGTGTATATTGTGAACTTTCTCCTCTGATTGAAGTTTCTGAGAACACAGCATTAAAGATGGGAATCTGTGTCAACAGATTTAGCAGATTTAGAGAAATGTTTATAATATGTTATAGTTATAACATATAGCCTTTGAGAGGGGACACGAGGGAAAATGAGAAGACCAAACAGTATGGTAAATAAACGAATTAGAATACACATGGGAATGCCATGCATATGGCTGATTGGTGATAGGATTCAAGCATATGACCATTATGCTTGTCACCAGGGTGCGTGAGGGGTGGTTGGTGGTCATAAGTTTCACTAGAGTATGTCACATGAAAGCGCTCCAGCACTTTTAAGTCTTGGGCACAGCCCTGATGGAACAACTAGCCCTTCACAGACTTTGATTCTTAGCGTATTCTTGGATGATTAAATTGGTTAGGGGAAAGTAACTACTAACTATAAAGTATCTTATGTGTTTTGCATCTCTTAAAAAAAAATCTTATGGAAAATGTAGTCAATGCTTTTTTTTGAATTGGCTTACTTTATTGCTTTGCTTTGCAGCATATTCAACTTCATTTTAGTAGTCCTTGAAAAACGTCTTTTCAAAATGTGCCTTACGAGCATGTATCTGTACTTTCTTCAGGATCTGATTGACAATTAATTTAAGTATTGTTATTAAATGTCGAACTTCATCTTAGATACAGTATGGGGTAACTACTTTTGTGGGGATATATTTTACAACTTAGGGTGTTGTCCCTAAAGTTAGAAACCAAGCGAGATAGAAGAATGGATGAGACCATTATGGTTTGAAAGTTGTAGAGGAGAAGGTGATGTGAGAAAACAGATCAAACAACATGCAGTCTGCAATTTCCAGGAGCTGTTCCTAATAGACTTATTGTATTTTAATTTATTTTTCTGTTGATAAGGTCTTTAGTTTTGAACATTTTAAAAGTGCTTTAAGATTAAGCATTGACAATTGAGAGTATAACAATATTGTGTGCCTATGAAGTGCCTTCTCACTATTGTTTACGTCTTTGAACTTTGTGGAATTACATCATAAAAGGTGGCGATTTGTTTCGATAGATGTAATATATTGATAGAAGTGTTTATAATGTGGTATACCTTTTAATTTTTTAAAGAAAGAAAACATGGAATATAGGGACAGAGCAAATACTGTGGTAAATTAATAAACCTGCGCATAATGTGTCTGGAGGTGCTGCTTGCTTTTATACATGGATGATTTATTCACTTTTTTTGCATTATCGAACATTGATTCTTTTTCTCCTTGATAAGTTTTACCTTTAATTTCACCTCAGGTCAAAGACATAGATTCTCAGTGTATTCTTGGATGATAAAATTGATTGTTAGGGGAAATTAACAATAAAACATATATTATGTTTTGCATTTCCTTTACAGCCTATGGAAAATGCAGACAATGCTTCTTGTCTGGATAATTTATGTGTGTTTGCAGTGTATTTACCTTCAGTTTTGTTGTCCTAGAAAAAGCCCTTTGGGAATGCTCTTAATGAGCCTGTATATGCGTCACAAGACAAGAATTTTCATTTTTGGTTTTTACAGGGTCCATGTTGTTTTAATGACACAATCCTAACTTATTGGAAATTATGTTGATTTCGACTAACAGATTTTAAGATGTTGCTTCTTAGAAAATTTTAGAACAAGTTACTATACATTGATTCAATGTACAATCGAAAAACAAGCTTATCAGACTGTCGTAAGTCAAATTTGTTTATTAACCAGTTTTCTTACACTTACATTTTGATGTGATACTTTGCTTTCACACATGATTTCCCACATTGCTAATGCATAGAACAAAAACCAAATTTTGGCTAAAGCAGCTTTTTGTCTCTAATTCTGATGTTAAAAGCTCTGTGATCATTATGTTTTTGTGTTGGATCCCTAATTCCTATTCTTTAGGTCTGTTTCTCGAGTGAATATGTTGGATTTGATGTGTTTTGTGTAATGTTTCAGGTGTGCATATGTTGTTTAATAGTTGCTGTCAAAAGGAGTGTATTTTGGATAAAAATAGTTGGAAAAGTACTACATTTGGCAGAGGCAACAGCTATGAAGCGCTGCTAGCTCCACGTCCGCGGCCTGAGGTCGTAGTTTGCTCTGCCATCTTTCCGATATGAAGTGCCGCTAGTTTTAGGTCGCAGCCTCAAGTCACAATTCCTTCTATTTTCAATCCGCTAGGAAGATCTGCTCTCTCAAGGTCACGGATTGAGCTAGTGAATTCCTCTACTGCAGTTTCAAATGTATCAACTCTAAGGGGTAGTTTGGTCCATTCGCTTGCTAGGTTTTCCGACTATTTAGAGATGATTTTTGGAGAGTTTCAACAACCATCTTCAGGGGAGAAAAACACATCTCATCCACATTATATATTTCTTAATCCGTAATCCATTTTGGTATTTATCAAGTTTTTGGAAGCCAATCCGGGGAAGGAGGAAGAGATTCAAAGAGAAGTTCTTGAGCAAGAAGAGCTGGCTTCTCAAAGTAGTGTGTACTATGAATGCATTAGTTGATAATTAGATAGGACTCTTCTCCCAGTAGATTCAAAGTCCCAATATATGTGATTGGTCAAACAAAAAAGTTAAGAAAGGATTGTTCTTGATCATGCATTTGGATGATCGTGATTAGATATCTTTTATTTTAATCTGAAACTTATCCACTTTATAAGGTATAGTTTATAATTATGATGAGTTAAATGTAGAACGACTGCACTGGGGCGGTTTTATGGGTCGGGTTGCAGCCTGTGTTTTTCATGTCATATTAGTTATTGTAAACACATAAAGTACCCGTTTTATTGAATCAATGAGTTTACAAAATAACCAAAAATATTATGACATGCCAAATGGTATGTTGCTGTAATGTTCTTACTGCTACAATTATTCTTTATAGTAAATATGCATGACAATTCTTATAAATTGTCATAATATCACATCAGATAGATTATACAAATTACATTTTGATTATATATAACTTTACATTTAAATATTAACTTTATCTAACGAATAAATGGGAAATATATATATAAGCATTTTATCCATCAATAAATTAAAATAAAAATGTTATAAATAAGGAGTTCAACGTAGAGAAATCTAACAAATTAATACAATTAATGGTCATTATTTATTAATCAACAAATATTTTAAAGCCAAGCTTAGTCAAGCTACCTAGACTGTTGCTTTAAAATAATTTTCTTTTTTTTTTTAAAAAAAAAAAATTTGCATTTATTTATGAGTAATGTTTGTGGAATGAGCACATGACTTTCTATAAATATTTCATGAAATTAATCTACTAAATAGTACTCTAGATCAAAGTTTTGTCAATCAATGAGAATGAATTCGCATATATATATATATATATATATACTATTTCAAAGTATTAGCCTTGAAACTCCGTAACTCCCTTGGCTTGCTTTTTCTTCTCTTCCATTGGCTGTTCAAAGTATTCCCGGGTAACTTGCTGCATCTTGTCTGAACATGTACTTGAAATTCCATGACCTATTGCCTGAAAATGCAGAATAAATTATGATAAATATGAATAAATTGTGTATTTTATTATATGTTAATTTATAATGAAGAGCATATTTATAGGATACAGAAGAGATATAAATTTACTAAATAATCTGATACCATGATAAATATAAATAAATTGTATGTTTTACTATATATTAATTCACAATGGAAGATCTATTTATAGAATACAGTAGATATTCAAATCCCCTAAACAAGGTAATTATAGTAATACAATAAATAGGAAATTATGAAAACATGTCATAATACAATATGAGAATATATGAATTTGATTAATAGCATGGTAACAAACTGCAATATAGAAAAGGGGACACATGATGATTTTGTGGAATGATTTACATCTCTCATGCATGCTTTCGTTGTTTTAAAAATTCTATGTTATGACTATCAAAATTAGACCGAAAGTAGCCCCATGAAGAGAGTGCTGATCTTAGTTTCTCCAGTTCTTCTTCCTGCGAGAGGAGACTGAGGTCAGTGATGGGAACGAGAGATAATGAAGCAGAAACCTCTTCAACCGTATCACCATCTCTGCAAATGTACGGTGCTGTTGGTTGTTCACCATCGAGTAACATATCCTGCTCCCGTTTTGATAGCAAAACCTCAGAAGCCATAAGAATTACCGACTAGTTTGTTGCTATTTTGGTTTGTATAAGTGTCTGATGGTTAGCATTATTGAAGTCCTCTGTATGGATGATATATATAACTTGGTGGGTCTGATTTGTAGGCATCTGTCGTTTCCACAGTTTTTAGATATTTGTTATACACTCTCATTCAGTCATTCTCATAGGCACATAGCAGCAGATGACTGGATTCCCCATTGGAAAGGTGCAGCCAATTGGACAACTAGAAGTGGACAGTTTAACTTAACCGAGCAAATATTTTGATTAAGCAGCACCTCTTTCGGAGGAAAAAATCTTTTATGGTACTGTCTTACCACTATTATGGTAAGATGGAGGAATGAAATATCTAAGGCAAAAAAAAAAAAAAAACACCAATAAAAAAGATAAACTAAAAAGAAATAATACTATTTTATTATTTTACTCAGGCTTTAAAGTCTGAGTTGATAATAAGAAAAGATACAATGTCTTCATTGGAGGATGAGATTTTAGAGCTACTAAGGTATCCACAACTGGCAGCCCAAAGAAAAGGAGAAACAAGTGGCAGAACGGAGGACCTCGTCGAAGATGAACAACTTTCCGACATAACCTCCTTGGAGTTGAATGAATTTACTTTGGATGATGAAAAGGGCCTATGCTAATTTGAAGTCCCTCACAACACGCTCAAGTACAGTAGAAATTACAAGGGGAAGGGCAAAATCGAGAGTTAATAGCTTGTATTTTTATCCTTTTGACTTTTCATTGTACTTTTATTCTAATTGAAGTTTTAATCAATGAAATTTATATTTTTCCTAGTCTTTGTATGTAGCTTTATTGAAGTTCTTTTGTCTGGACATTATGTTTATAACTCTTGTAGTTTAGAATGTATGATAACGATAATATTGCAATTGTAGATTACTTTTTTTATCGAAGATTCCACTTTGCACCTGCAAATGTAACTTAGAAAAAATTGAACATAATTTTAACATTACCTTCAATCATAAATATGTTCTACGATTGAAGATCCTATGTGATACTTTTTACGTTGAACTAGTTATGATGTTGAATTTGCTCTGGACAAAGCGTTACACTCGTACGAAGTTTCAAATACTTTAGAATTTGGAACAGTTGAACTCAAATGCTTCAAAGTTGAACTTGTAGGTTGTCATATTGTTGAATCAAAGGCTTGTCTTCATTCTATGTAGCTTCAAATATTGTAGATCAAATCTTAGGTGCCTTAAGCACACCATCTGATCGAAGGTGTCCCTTTGTTCTGAGATGCCTTAAATGCATCATCTTAGATGCCTTAAGCACGCCATCTAGTTGAAAGTGTACCTTCGTTCTCAGATGCCTCAGTTGCATCACGCTAAAAGAATTACATCTGAAGATTATAGTACTAATGACCATCGCTAAACAAACTTCGCCAACATTACAACAATACAATGATTTGCATATGAACACAAAAATTATCAAAAGTACCTCTTGAAATGGTCAGCATTTGACTCAAAGATTCCCCCATTGGGGATGGCCTAAAATTCGCTAGCATTTGTTGGTACGGGGGCATCATTGGGTTTTGTATACAGGTTATACAATTAAAAGCTTATACAGGTGGTTGGATTGTGGTCATAGTCTACACTTGAAATAATGTTAGGTTTCCTTGTATATTGGCTATTTGAGGGTTTGATGAATCAAATGCTAGATTAGTAAAGTGGTTTGCATCCATTTTCGCAAAGGTTTGGTTTTTAGTCCCTCTATCTATCACTAATGTTATGCTTAAAAATGTCATACAAAGGTAAGCTACAACTTTGGGCAAACCCTTTCTTCATATGAATGTTGGTCTCGATCGACTACCGCAACTAAACCTACCAAACAAGTGAGAACCTTCATTAAGATGATCCGAAGACTGTTAATGGAAACACCTTTCAATGCTTAAGTCAGTTTATCTCCCTAAAACTTGTTTATCTTACTAAAAACTGTTGGTAAATCACTCTTAATCTATAATGAACTAAAAAATTACCTTTAATAAAGGGATAAAGTCTACTTTCCAGGTGTCGCTACAAATGCGAGGGTGCTTGCCATTTGTCGCTTAAATCAACTTCGTACTGACAAATGTTTACTATATGTTGGACATTTGTCATCACCTTGTTGGGACAGTTCCTTCGAAGCTCACTAGATCTTTCGAAGGTTTGTATTCCTTGCTTTCGGTGATAAATTACTTAGCATAATCTAGCGTAGTTAACGTCACCTTCACTGGAACTAATGTAGCTCCCAACCAATGAAATTCCTCTAAGCTTTGAATGTGCAACCCCCAAACTAATGCAGCTTGTGCAGTTTTGTCACTTCTTTTACATGCAATAACTTCCAATTAGCTTTGCTTGTTTTTTTCTTTCTCAAAAATATACAAAGTTTATCGTAGAAATTAGGTATATAAAGTTTATTATTTAAACCTCAATTACACTAGAGGAAGTCTGAATGGCTCATATCTATTCATTCATTCTCTGCTCTTTAGATTCTTCTGGTTAAAAAAGAAGGCATACTTCATTAAAGTGTAGAACCTACAATAATTCTCTAGTTCGAATCAATTCTAAAATTTGTTTTCAGATCAATTGGTGTTTAGCGGTGTAGAAAAATTTCAAAAGTGGTTTTGACTTGAGAAGCACTTTACAACCTATATATCCTTGTTGGGCCCGGACGTAGCATGTTTTGGCAAGCAGTGGTGCTTTAGCTCGGCCCCTATATTTACCTAATTAAACCTACTTTTTCAAGAAAACTTCATATTCTCTTTACACTCCTATTCGGTTAAATTTGAATTTCCTTTTCAAATTCTTCTTTCTTTCTCTCTGTTTGTGACATTGACAGTGTAAATGCGCAAAGTATAAACTATAGAGGGCATATGAACAAAGAACAAGTGTATTTTTGTGGAGGATAAGCATTCATTAGGTGAGGTTCAAAAAAAAAAAAAGACCTCATCTGGTGTTACTACTTAGTGTGTGGGTTGATAGCACAACCTTACCAATACAGGCTTATTCCTTTAAAAAGGAACCCCACCCCTTGGAATAGCAGTTTTTGGCGCTAATTTTACCCGTCAATTTCATCAGTCAAGTTCTACCCTATACACTTTTCTACGGAGCCTCAGCGCATCACCTTTATTTGTTTTTATTTATTTTAATTTTTATTTTATTTTAATTTTTATTTGTTATTATTATTATTATTATTATTATTATTATTTTTAAAATTGAATTCAAAATTTCAATTTTAATTTAGAGATTTGGTTACTATTAAACTATAAATATGATCACTTACTTTTTTATTGACACAAGTACATACAACCCGCTCATCGAAATTAGTATGTGATTATGTAATGATTGTTTTATTGTATAAGGATTTTTATCACCATTCTAACAAAATGACAAACAATTATAGGAAATATAATTTTAGATTGCCACTGGTAATAGTTTATGAAAATATTTAACTAATTATTATATGTATTTTTTAAAAGTTTAGCTACCATACAAGATTTATGTGGTTATAGGAGTAGTTATAGGAGAAAACCATTTTTCTTTTGAAATTAGCTATAGGAGAAAACTATTTTATTTTAGTTTTTTTTTTTTTCTAATTTCAAATATTTGTTTATTATAAGCCTTTGAGTTGAAATTCATATGCTACTACCCAACCATGTAACCATACTTTATTCTTTTACTTGAAGATTTTTTATTATTTTAATAAAATACTATATTTAAATGATGTATTTTTTCTTATTTAAAGTAGATGTCCAAAGTTAATTATCTATTTAATTTCATTGTTTTCTTTTTAATATTTTGAGACTTAAAAAAGAGATGAATTCCATTTCAATATTTCAACTTCTAAAATTCAATTTGCAAAATCTCAAATCATTTAGTATAAATTCGATTATAGATGATTTTTAAAATTTAAAAGAACGATAAATTCCTTTTTGATCCGTAAATTTAGGGTTTATTTAATTATTGATTTAATTTCATAATAAGAGGACTAACCGGTGTTATATACAGATTTTGAACATATATTAGTATATTTATTTTGGATGAGTGTTTCTAATCTTCTGCTTGAGGACTGATCTGTGTTCATGTTTCAGACAAACATTGTTTGTGACAAGGTAATGAAGCCCTCTGATGCTTGTGCTTTATTCACTGGCCTATTTATTACTTTTAACTGCTTCTGACAAGCCATCATGGCTAGAGGTGAAGCAAATGAAAGAGCTGAGTGAAGGTTACAACATAGTTGGTCTCTCCCAGGTAATATATTGTGATTGGAACATTGTAATTGTTGGCAGTTTTAAACTCGACTTCTCAAAGCAGGATTTTTGGGCTTCCGAAAAAAAAAATGAAAGGAATATTGGTTCTCAGTTGACATCAGTTATTACTTGCATCTGTAAACTATAATCTTTTGGGTTATTGTTGGTTTCTTTGGTTGCTGTAGTTCCACTTCTGTCTGAAATCCTGCAAATAATGTGGTGGGATTATATAGCCTGGATGATTATTTTGATTATCTAAAATTGTTTTGGAAGACTGTGGTCTGTGTATGTTTTCATCTTCAGCTTTTCTTTATGAAAATTGTAACATTTTCTTGACCTGTTGTACAAGGAAGGATATACCATTTTCTTGACAGTGGTCCGGACTTACTCAGAGTGGGTGATGGATGGAGAGCATGATTGGCCTCAAAAGTGTTGCCAATGCCAAGCTGTGCTTGAAGAGGGGATGGGCTCTCAAATCACTCGGTTGGGTTGCTTGCATATGTGATTTTGTAGATATAGTTACTGCTTCTTACATGCAAACTTCTTTTGAGAGAGTGCAGGTTGAGCAAGTACCATTTTACATCACTCAAAATTATATTTTGCTTATGTTAGACGTTATACACAAGCTGTTTGGTTTCACAAATCAAAAGCTTTCCTCCACACACCGCTCCTGCTGGATACGGGTCTCCTTCATGCTCTACTTCGGTAAGGTTTCTATCACTTGTACTGTCATCTTAATTACACCCATTTGTGTGGCATTCCTTTTGCTGATGATTAGCTACAGGTACAGAAACAGGTTTCAGAATGTTTGTTTGCTATTTTGAAGGGTATTATTGAATGTTATTGCAATGATTGGTTGATAGAAGAAAGTAATTAAAAGACAATAAAAATCTTAAAGATTCCTAAATAGTCATTAAAAGGGGCAGTAACATTCACGTTTGAGAATGTTCTGTGGCTATTTCGAAAGGTGATTTGAATGTTATTGCAATGGTTGTTTGATGGGTCTCTAAAGGAACTAAATAAAAGAAAAATATGCGAAAGACACATTCTTAAATATGCATTAAAAGGGGCAGTAACATGGCAGTTTTGAAGTTTAAAATCCGATATTAATGTGCTTTTGAGTGATATGAGAAGTGGTACGTATAAGAATTGGCTTTGGCTAGGAGCACCACCTATTGGATCTGAAGTTGGAATCACTGATTACTATTTTTTTTTTTCCAGTATTTAGTGGTCTTCCAATTCTATTTAGGAAATTTGTGGAAATATAATACCCCTAGTTGGTGGCCCAAGAGCATTTGTACCCTAAGCATGTGGTTCAAAACCAAAGTTTTTACCACTCAATCCACCGCTTCAGGGTTAATATCCATGTTTTCCTTATGACATATTGTTATGTTTTCTTCCTCAACCAGACTTAAGTTGCACTGTGATCTCCACTATTTAATGATTACCTTTGGAGCTCTGTGCTTTTGTTTGGTTTAGATACAGATTTTTATTCTTGATTGTGGCTCTCAGTTGGAGGAGAGTTGAGTTTAGATATGTGTTTCTGAAAGCTTAGCACGTGATAGTATCCACCAAAGTTTGAAGTCTCCTATACTAGTTGGGCAGTTTTAAGGTCTTCCTTTGATTAGGCTAAATATTGGTGGCCTTATGTTGATATAGCTGTAACGAGTTTGTTTTAACTTATCCATTCTAAATTTTCAATTTGGAGCTAGCACTAGTATTCTTGGAAACATGAAGCAATAGACAGAGGATGAAAAGCTGTAGTTGGATTTGTGAGATTCAATTGTTGAAGTACCTTGAGTGTGGCATGTTTTGTTTTGATGCCCTGAAGAATGTGTAAGTACTGATTATGAGGAAAGTGATTAACTCATACGGGTGTTCTTAATGTGTTCTCATGGCACATGTTAAGATCGTTAGTTGGCTTCAAAAGCAATTCATGATGAATGCGTTTGTTTGCTGGATGGGTTTGTTTGCTTTGTTTCATATAAATTGTTTTTTATTTAAAAAGTCTACAATGTCTGTCCAGCAAATCCAAAGATAACAAGAAAAGTCCTCAAATTATGATATTCTTCTGCAACCATGAATACCAAAACAAAATTTCATATGAAATTGCTCTTTATTTTAAAATTTTTTAATATTACCTGTAACAACTCTCAAATTTTCAGGGACCTAGAGCTGGAAATTTAAAATTTGATATCCTCTGTTCATTGTGGCTGAGCAATTATATGAAATGGAAAACACAAATTAAAACAATTTAATCAATAAATATGATGAAAACTTCCCTGTATTTGAATACTTTTCATAATTTTTCATGCTAAATTCTAAAATAACTATTTTTTTACGCCATGGTTCACCATGTGGTGCTCATTTTATTGCAGATATGGCCTCCTAACAGTGTCAAAGATTGTGGATCTTGTCTTCATTCACTGTTAAAGGAAGCAATTTTGCAGGTGAGAGTCATGGTTGTAAATAAATGCTCATTCCCAATGGAACCTCGTTGCTGTTGTGTACTACTATGCACACTAATTGTTGTTCCATTGAAGCTGAAAGTCATACTTTGTTACAGTTGATGTCGAAGTCTCACTTTTGAGTTATCCATAAGTTTTGCTGCTTTCACTATAGTTGATGGCTTGATGCTACTTGTTTTCTTTGATGGTTGGGTGGGTTACATGATGAAATGCTGCGGATTATGTGAGTAAATGAATGCTCTTTTTTTGCCAGGAATGAAAATGTGCATGAATCTTTGTAATAGACCTTTTCTTGGGATTCAGTGACTGGCTAATGATTTCAGTATTGGCATGTTTGTTGATTGTAATAAATAGAAGGATCTTTAAACAGGTGATGAGGTCATTAGGATTGTTTATCCCTGTGTAATATTATGCAGACTGGTCTGGAAAAGAATTTGTTCGGCAATCGTCCTGCATTTGCCTCTGATCTAATAATTCTGGCTTTAAATTTTAAAAGAGCAACGACAAGTTCTATTTGATCCGTAAATTTAGAGTTTATTTAATTATTGATTTAAATTTTATACTAAGAGTACTAAATGGTGTTATATTTAGATTTTGAACATATATTATTATATTTATTTTGTCCAAATTTGAATGTTCCTTTTTTATTTGGCCCCTCCAAAATCAATAATTCTAGCTCAGCCCCTATTTAAGATTGTATCTGACAACAACATTTGCCAAAAAAACATTGTCATCAAACATGTTTTCTCTATTTAATATGTGTATAATTTATTTTTTAAAAGATGAAGTATATTTAGATTATGTCTTAAACAAACATTTAAAGAAGATAGGTTACTAAACATGGCGTACAACTATCAGTCAAGTCAATTCAGAAACTAAAAGCAATTCAGAGTCTTTGGATATATGGGACATCCAACTATCAGTCAAGTCAATGAAGACTTGTAGTGTTGCATGTGTTTGCGAAATTTCGAGGAAGTTTCTTAAGTCAATGAACACGCTTGAAATATCGAGGAATCTTTACCAGGTACAGGTGAAATATTTGTATAAATGTTCACCAGCTAAAATCAAATAATACACTTCTCTCAAAAAAAAAATCAAATAATACACTTCTCTCATCATCAATGGAATTGTCTTCTTCCAGCCCTTGTTCATTTTTCAAGTATGATGTCTTTCTGAGTTTTAGAGGCGAGGATACCCGCTACAATTTCACTAGCCATCTTTACAAAGCTTTGTGTGAGAAAGGAATTATAACTTTCATTGACAACGATCTCAACAGAGGAGATGAAATTTCCTCAGTTCTTCTCCAAGCAATTGAAGAATCGCACATCTCCCTTATTATCTTCTCCAAAGACTATGCATCTTCCAGATGGTGTCTCCAAGAACTAGTGAAAATCTTAGAGTGCAAGAACAGGTATGTATATATATCAGCCAAAATACCTTTTTTTAATTTTAATTTTTTTTTTTTAAGATTGTTGATTATAGGGTTATTATTATTTTATTTTGAAATTGAAAATAATATAAAATTACCTAAGATTTTGAAAATATTACCAAAAAACCTCAACAATTATTAGGTTAATGATATCCATCTGTAAATTGACAGGTCCGTTAGAATATAAGGATAAAACCATCACTGTGTTCGATATCTTTATTTTGGAACCGCTGGATTGTAATTATGATATTTTGATCTAAATAAAATAAAATTTATAAATTAATCAAATTAGAAAAGGGGAAAAAATTAGAAAAAAAAAAACCTACAATCTCTCACACCCTCGGCTGTCACTCTCACACCCTCCACTACCTCAGCTTCGCCGCCACTCTCCCTACTGAGGCTCTGGCATCGTCTCCGGTCAGACCCATGTCTCTTACCGCCACTCTCCCTCTTCACTCCATGCCAACCCTCCCCCTCCACTCCCACTTGTTCCTGGTAAAGAATGAGAGATCGGCGGCCAGGGGAGGGGAAGGTACGAGTCTGCTGCCGCTTTTAGTGTTCTCGATGGCGATGTTCTACTGCTGCTCTCGGGGGCAACGGTGGCAATATTCTTCATCAGGCGCCCTTAGTGGCTTCTTCATCGTTCGCTCTCCATGGCAGCATTGGGTTTTGCTTCTGAGTTCGGCGGCTGCTTCTCTCTCGTTTCCTCCTTTTTATTGATCTGCTTCTGGGTTTTGCTTTTTGTTGAATTTTTTTTTTTTTGGTGGGGTATTGGTTTTTGGTGTTGATATGTTGTTTTGAATCATTTCTGGTTTGTTTTGGTTATATTATGTTATGTGTCATCTGGGTTTTTGAGTTTGTGCACAAAAGATTGAATTTTTTATTTTTATTTTTATTTATTTATTTATTTTTTGTTGTATGTGAATATGGTTTTCATGTTTCAAGCAAGGAGTTTTACTTGAACTAGATTAGTGATGCTACTCCAAAAATGTAATTTGTGACACGGCAATATATATATATATATATATATTTCTTTTGTGTGTTTTTTAAGTAGTTGTAGGAAGTTTGATAGTTTGAAGGGTATTGAAGATCTGGATGTTGATAAAAATGTGGTTTGGTTGACGAACGGAATCTTATACCGGTTTATATTAGTTTGGATAGCATGACGAAGAAGAAGCTTAATTTGGTTTATTTATTTTTTTTAGACTTTTTCAATTCTATTTTGTTTATATGTTATTTTTAATATTAATTTTAAAATTTAAATTTTATTTATATTTACATTTTTAATGATATAAAATATTATTTTAATTGTTTTATATAAATTAATTTCTACCATCCATTGATGGATGGTGGAGATTGATATATTAATTTTTGAATTTTTTTAAAAAATATTTTTATTTTATTTTTTAGAATTTTTTTTCAGTTTTATTGTGGTATAAAAGGGTAATTGATTAATTGATTATTATTTTTTTTTATTTTTTAAATTTTCAATATAGTAAGGGGATTTTTCGTCTTTTATGTTTCTGTCACAAAAATATCCAACTTTTGGATGAAAACTGCTTTTGGTTGATAGTTGGGGTTTTTTTGTTACTATTTTAAAAAGTTGGGGTAAATTGAGACTATTTACCATTTCAGCGTAGTTTTTAGATTTTCCCTTGATTATATGACTTATATTTATATATACGGCATGTAGTTTGGCAGGGTACTTTCGTGGTTAGAGTTTGATATAAATAATTGTTATAACCCTGAAAGTTTAGTGGAATTTTTCAATCGTACGAGAGTGAATGTAAGCACATTGTTGAACTATCATAATTCTCTGCGTTTTTTTTTTTTTTTTTCTATTCTTCATATTTTATTATTTGTCACAATTGCACAACAAAGATCATGTCTAAACCAAACTACAAACTATTGAATGTAGAGATACAAATAAACAGATCGTGATTCCAATTTTCTATGGGGTAACTCCATCAGATGTAAGGAATCAAATTGGAAGTTATGCAGATGCATTTGTTAAGCATGAACAACATTCTAAAGACGAAGTGCAGAGATGGAGGGATGCTCTCAAGGAAGCAGCCAACTTTCTGGATGGCCTTTAAGCTCGAACGAGTAAGTGATCATTTTTTCTGATAATATTTGAAGAGAAAAAGAGATAGAAATTGTAACATGAATTAATTCTACGTAAAAGCACTTTTGAAATTTTTATTGCAAGGAATCTATTCACTACAATAAAATAGGGCTATAGGGACAGTTTTAGAGATGAAAATATTTAAAATTTGAGTAGAGATATATCTACCCCTCTAAAATCGTATGTAGACCCCTTAATTTATATAATTTTGATATTCCAATATTACCTTTAAATTAAATTATTAACACTTTAATTGAAAGATGATATTGTTATTATTATAATTAAATTTAAATACTCTAACTTTAAATCTCAATAAGAAATTTGGTTTGTTTTGATAAAGGGTAGTCAAATATGAGAGTTTTTTTTATTATGTTTTTAGAAGTTTCATAAATAGTGAAAATGGAGGTCTAGATTTGAAGGGTTTTGTGGCTTTCTCTATTTTTTTTTTTTTTTTTTTTGGATTGGTTAAAGCTTAGCTTGAGTGAAAATGAAGGTTTTTAGTTTTGTTTGATAGTTTTATGTATAGAGTTTTGGTGAAATACCAAAATTTTGAGTGAAGATAATAGAGAACATAGGATGAAAAAGACATGAATATAAAACATGGTATCAAAACAAGCTTAACAAATAAAGTTTGGCTTTTTTAATATTTTAATTAATTAATTTAATTATCTTTATAATTATTTACTATAATATTTAAAAGGTAAATAAATGAATGAACATAGTTGGTAATATGAATTTTTAAAAATCTTAATAGGGTGTAAATACAAAAAGGGGTGTATATACAATTTTTAAGGGGTAGAAATATTGCCACTCTTAAAAATTTTCCCTCTAGAAAGACTTTACAGGGACAAATTATTATTTGAAGATCTATTAGGACGAGTTATTATTTTGTCCTTAAAAGAAAATACTTTTTATTATTTTTGTTCTTAAAAGGACCTCTATGGGGACAAAATAAGATTCACCCCTCAAATAAAACTATTTAAAGATAAATTTTAAATCATTTACTATAGATGCGAATTTCATCCCTATAAATGTTTACAAGAACAAAAATTAAAATTCGTCAAAACGAAATAAAAATTCGTCTGTAAAAGAAGAATATTTGAAAATAAATTTAAGATCATATACCATAGGGTGAAACCACATTAGTCCCTAAACGAAGTCCAAAGGGACAAAATTAAAAATTCATCCCTAAAATAACATAATTAAATATAAATATAAAATTATATACTATTAGGACAAAATTAGATTCATCCCCAAAAGAAGTCTATACTAAGGGTGGCAATTTGGGGTTCAAGAGTCAGATTTGGATAAACTCGATTCAGCATGAACCAGATCACTTTGACCCAACACAACATGATTAAATAATGGGGAGTAAATAAGGAGGATTTTGAATATTAATTCAAACCATGGGAGAAAAAAAGGATTAATCCTTAATTAATGGGGTTAAATTTCTAAATCCGACATGAATCCGTTTAATAAATAGGTGATGTGACACGACTTAAGGACCTGTTTATCAAATGGATTAGGTTGAGTTGGGACTACAACAAAGGTGGTCAGTGAAAACGGTAGTGGTGGTGGATTAAGATAAGAGGAACAATAGTAGTGAAGAACTGAGATGAGAGATGAGTAGCGATCGGTAAATGGTACGACTAACGATCTTCAAGCGTTAATGAAGACTGACAACGATAGGTGAGAGATAGGGTACAGTTGCGATAAGTGAGCTGAGAAAGGTGAGATTGAGATGAGAGGAACGATATCAATGATGACAGCAAGCGGCGACTAATGATCGACAGTGACTGGTAAGGGAATTGGCAACGACGGGTGAGAGGAAGATGGGATGTGACTGTGGCGTGTGAGGGGACTTAGATGAGAGTGAGAGAGGTGAGATAAACGATTAGTTATTTGAAAAGTGAAAAGTGTTTGCCTTAATTATTTATAATTACAAATTTACCCTTAATAATGGGGTCATCCTACGAACTTGATAAGCTAACTGGACATGAACCCATTTGATAAATGGGTTAAATGGGTCAACACGATTGCGATCCAAAACCGAATTTGTCAACCCGAACCCGATTATCAACACTGGGTTCATGTCCAGTTTGCATGTTGTGACCCAACTTGCCACCTCTTTTATAGGAACAAATTTGAAAATTTGTCCCAAAAGAATCTAATTAAATATCATTCTAAAACTATACACTATAGCGATGAAACCACATTTATCCCTAAAAGACATCTATAGGAATAAAAATTAAAATTCATCCATAAAAGTTAATACATAGGAACATATAATTAAGGATTTGTCCCTAAAAGAATATAATTCAAAATAAATCTAAAATTATACACTACAAGGACGAAATCGTATTCGTCCCTAAAAGACATTTATAGGGACAAATTCAAAATTTGTCTCTGAAAGCGTATAATTTAAGGAAAAAAAAAAAGAAAGAGGAAAAAAAAAATTTTAAGAAAAAACTTAACCATATCGTCACTGATTTGGCGATGATATGGTCTTGACCAGATTGTGGGTATTTGGTTTATATCCAGAACAAATCGTAATGATTTGGTGATGAACCAGATCGACAACCCTTTACAGCTGCAGAACTAATCAACATAGCCCATCACAACCACTCAACACAACCAATCAACTCCAAATCACATTAAACCCATAACTTCAACGCCAAATCTGCCTCTTCAATCCATCATAACCAATCTTCATCTGGGCTCCAGTTGAACCCAGATGATGTTAAAATATATATATATATATATATATTTTTGGAAGATCTAAGTTCAAAATTCAGATCTTCAAGTTGAAAATCATGGTTTTGAACCTAGATCTTTCAAAAAACAAAATAAAAAAAGAAAGAAAAATTAAAAAAAGAAAAAGAATCGTCAGCCACAACCTAAATGATGAACATCATCCAGGACAAACTTAGATGATGAACGTCCTCTAGGAACCCATATGATGTTCATTTGGGTTTGAATTAAGCCAACATTTGGGTTCAAATTGAACTTAGATGAACATCATCTGAGATCATCCTAGATGAACATCATTTGAGATCACATAAAAAGCATAAAAAAAAATTTTTTAAAAAAAAGGAGAAAGGAAAAAAGATAGAGGATGATGTTAATCTTGTTCTTTATTGGCGCGATTTGGTTTCCATTGGAAACTAGATCATCTAGCTGTTCTTAATTTTTTTTTTTAATTTTCTATTTTTATTGTTTATATAATTTTCATCTCCATCATTCGTCCCTTAGTTGGACAGTGGAGGTACATTTTTAATTTTTAATTGATTTTTAATTTTTATTTTATATTTAATAATTTTAAATTTTACAAGAAATTTTTAAAAAACCTTCACCGTGGCCATGGAGATATAGTTTTAATTAATTTATTTTTATTTTTATTTTATATTTACTAATTTTAATTATTTTATCTTATTCATGGGCAAAATGTTCATTTGACTAAAAATTTTGGTCAATCGTTAAAATTGACAAAAGTTAATTGACGACGTAGAGGTTTGATATAATAAAAGAGTTAATGTGTATAGGTTTGGTTTTAAGTATATCTCAGGAGGGTGTTATGCAATTCATTCTCTCTATACATATAATTGTTGGTTGCAAAATTAACAAACAAATTTTATTTTAACCTTGCAAATGCATAAATCGTTTGTCGAATATAATGATCAAGTAAGGGTCAATCCTACGAGGAGATTTCAACTTTAATTCTAATTATATTTAAAGCCTAAACTAGAGAGCAATTAAATTAAAGAAAGGGTTTCAAGATCAAGTTTAAAGACTTAGAACTAAATTACAACAGAAAACTAAATTAATTATAATCAATGGAGAAAAATTTAGTTAAGACTTAAGACATCTTATCCACCACTAAACAATCCCTTAATTCATTAATAAAATTAATGAAACAAACACATATTAATGCATGATGAAGATATTCACAACAAGGTAGTGATCATACTGCGTGTATTAATTCTTCCTTACTTAGTATGTAAATCGCATGATGTTTGTTTAGATACATGTATTTTTAATTATAATATAGCATAATATCTACTTAGGTTTAATAATCATAATCCATTAAGAACAAGAACAATATGAATGTCAAACAAACCCTAAAACATGATGTCTATCCTAGAATTTTGTGAATCAAAATCCCTTAGTTGGTTCATAAGTAATTGATTGTTGCAAACAAAAAATATGCCCGTTTGATGTGCGGTTCATATTCTTGTAACATAAATCTTACAAACATGCTTTTAAGGTGATCAATTAAAAAAAAAAAACATAATAAATAGAATACAATTAACATAAAGATTATGATTTCATCATGCAAAAATACTAAACTTCATTAATAATATCTACAAATCGAGTTCATGTTTAGAGCTTCAATTCAGGTCTAACTAACAATAAAATTAGCCACACATGGCACTAAAACAACACATGAAAAATAAAAGAAAACTAAGAGAAGAAAGGGAGAAGAAATAATCAACCTCCGATGCCTTCTCTTGCCTTAGCCACTCTCTACCATTTCCAAAAGTCTACTTTTTTTGTGCCTCAAGTCTTCTTTTTATAGGTGGAGAATTAAGGTTTTGAGTTGGTGCACAAATCGGTCTCATTTTCTTACTCGGATTCAATCACCGCCACTGTCACGACTGTTACGACTTTCACCTCACGATACAATCTTCCGAGAAAGTCTGGATGTTCATCGCTAGTTTTCTCCGTGGGTTGCTTCTCACCATAACCACTTGTAACCCTCTTTGTTTGACTATCATGACTTTCTATGGCAAGTTTCTTCTCGCGGTCTTTCTTGTGACATTTTACGGCTCGGTGTCGCGACCTGTAGTTGCGAGTTGCGTCCAATGAAAATATCTTACGACAGCCTTTGGTTGGCTCTTATGACCTTCTGTCATGAGTTATTTCCCGCGACAGCTTCCAGTGATGAATTTTGTTTCTCTTATGCTAGAATTGCCCAAAAGTCCACTATTTCCAGTTCTTTTTTCTTGAAACCAAAACTTAAACATCAAAAGCACAAAATGACACAAAAGTACCAATTTCACAAGGAAACATAACATAAATAATAGGTCAAATGAGCACATAATATTGATAATTATGACCTAATAATAATATATATATTTAGAATATATATATTTATTGTCAATATATATCATATATATGTATATAAAGAGAGAGGAAGAGAGAGAGAGATAGAGAGAGAGAGATAAAGAGAGAGAGAGAGAGAGAGCTAAGGGGCAACTGGTTTTGTAGCTTCCGAAGAGAGGGAGAGAGAGAACTAAGGGGCAACTGGTTCTGTAACTTCCGAACATATATTTGCTGGGTTGTTATTTGGTGTTAGGCGTCCAATCTAGGGGCTATTCAGTATGGGGTGTTGATTCTAATAGGGTGGTGGGTGGGTGGTTAATGAAGTTTAGGTAGGCTAAAAGACTGTTGTTAGGCGCTATACATCAAGTTGCAGCTTCCAAACATATATTTATTAGGTTGTTATTTGATGTTGGGCATCCAATCTAGGGGGACATTTAATGTGGGGTGTTGATTCTAATAAAGGTGGTAGGTAGGTGATCAATAAAGTCTAGGTAGGCTTGTGGGTTTTATTATTATTATTATTATTATTATAAGTTTTTGTGATGAAAATATATTTATTGGGCTATTATTTGGTGCTAGGAGTCCAATCAAGGGGGCATTTAGTGTAGTGCTTGGAAAAAAAGAGACCGACCCAGTTGGACCAATCCGACATGACCTGGCCCAATCGAAAAAATGTCGGTTTTCAATTTGATTTTGGTAAGGGTCGGTTTTGAAGGTTAAAAACTGAATTATTCTGGTTTCGAATTGGTTTTGGATCGAAAAAACCAACCCAAAATTGAAAACCGATTTAAAAAATATATTAGATGTTTAAAATACACAACACAACCGTAGCCGTAAAGCCTCAAAAGCAAACACAAAACCTAAGCAGTCAAAACCAAACACTTTCACTTCTTTCGATCGCCATTCATCCTTTATCACCGTTGTCGACCTCCACCTGTCGTCTTCCACTTCACCTTATTTTTCTTCTTCCATTTCCACTTTTAAATCTTCTTATTCTTGTTGCCGCTGATATTGCTCTTTCACCTATCATTTTCAACTTCGGCAACTCCAACTTCAACATCGATGGCCTTGCTGTCGGCCTCGGCTTGCCTGTCAACCTCGCCAACCCTACAAAACCTTAACCTTGTCTCCACTATTTTCACTACCATCTAAGGTTTATGGTGGTGGGTTTTTGGTTTATGGAAGAGAGCAAATTGGAGGAGTCATTTTGGCTCCATCACACTCATTATTATTATTATTATTTTTCAAGCATTGAAGGAGAAACTAAATTGAAATTGGTGGTCCATCGACTCCACCGAGCTCAAAGCTCTCACCTTTGACTTCATCTTCTTCAAGTTCAAATCTCTCAACTTCGACTTTATTGACTCCACCAAGCTTTCTAACGATCATCATTTTATGTGGTGGTGGTTTTTTTTGTTTTTTTTTTGTTTTTTTTTAAAGACAAGTATAAACAAAAGGCTGGAGGTGATGACAATTGAAAACAATTTTTTTTTTTTAATTTATATATTTTTTTCGAATTTATTTTTCTCATCTCATGTGTTTGTAATTCGTGGATTTGGTGATATTGGTTTTGGTGATAAACTGAAAATTTTGGTTTTGTGAATTGGTAATTGATGGTGTTGATCTTGGTTTTTTAATTTTGATTTGGATTTGGTGGTGAATTGTTGAAACCGATGTAAACTAACCAAACTGAACCAACCGGACACTAATCGGTCTTGGTCAGTTTTCCTTCCTAAATCGAGTTAGGTCAGTTTTCGATTTGAAAAACCAAAAATAGTCAGTTTTGGTTCAATTTTGTCCAAAACTGAACCGACCTGACTTGTACCCATCCTTAGTTCAATGTGGGGTGTTGATTTTAATAAGGGTGGTGGGTGGGTGGTTAATGGAGTCTAGGTAGGCTTTTGGACATATATATATATGTATATATATATATATATGTGTGTGTGAGTGTGTGTGTGTGTGTGTGTGTGCGTGCGCTTTTGGAACACAATTATTTTTGTCCCAAACGATAGTCTTTTGGGATGAAAATATTTCGTCCCAATAGATTTGTTTTTGTCCCAATAGGCCATTTTAATAGATGAAATCTTTTTCGTCCCAATTGACTAAAATATTTAGTCCTAATAGACACTAATAGACATGTTTTTGGGACAAATCAATTTCATCCCTATAGATAATTTTAGGGACAATTGGTTTTTCGTCCCTTTTTCTCTGTTGCTACGCATCTAAAGGGATGGATATTGGGATGAATTTTTTTTTCCATCCCAAGAAAGCTCTAGAGATGAATTTAGCTTTCTAAGGAGAACAATTTACATCTCCATAGACAATTTTTCCTGTAGTAATTTCTCTAATAGTAATGCTATTTTGTCTAAATTTATGCCCACATGATGTGGCATCCTAGAATGTGGGATGACTAACTAATCAAATTTTAATTCATCAATTTTAATTGGTTAGTCCTCCTATATTTTAGGCTGTTGCATCATTGGACATCAAATTAGGCGTCAATTTGAGTAAAATAATATTATTCTTTCCTTAACAGAAAAAGAAAAGTAATCTCATTTCAAATATGTACTCAGTGTTACTTATTAGATTTGAATTTCATTTTAATCCTTTTTGATTTAGTACAACTTAATACTATTTTTTTTTTTGTTAGGCCTGAGTCTCTGTTTCTAAAGGCTATTGTCCGAGATGTTTTAACGAGACTAGATGACTTGTCGTCAAATGATACAAGTGACCTTGTTGCTATAGATTCAAAGGTTAAGGAAATTAAATTGTTGTTATGCACTAGTGTTCGCAATGTAGGAATTTGTGGCATCGGTGGTATAGGCAAGACAACTCTTGCTGAAGCTATATTCAATAATATCGCTTGTCAATTTGAAGGTTCTTGCTTCATTGAGAATGTTAGGGAACAGTGCAATCAGAGTGGAGGATTAAATCACATGCAACAAAAACTTCTTTTAGCAATTTTGGGGGATGGAAATGTAAACATTGGCACCACAATACGCACCTTCATAAAGAAAATACTTTGTTCCAAGAAACTTCTCATTGTTCTTGATGATGTGTCTGATAAAAGCCAACTAGAATCTTTAATTGGAGGTTTAAATAACCTCAGTCTACAAAGTCGGATAATTATAACAACAAGAGACAAACAAGTGCTTAACAATTGTAGAGTGGATAAAGTATACGAAGTTCCAGAATTAAATTATCAAGAAGCTCTTAAGCTATTTTGCAAGCATGCCTTTAAAGAAAATCATCTCAAGGTGGATTATGCAGACATATCAGATAAGGTAATACAATGTACTGGAGGTGTTCCATTGGCTCTCAAAATTTTGGGGTCCTATCTATTTGACAAGGAAAAAAAGGTTTGGGAAAGTGCAATCGATAAGCTGAAAAGAATTCCTCATATGGAAATCCATAAAGTATTGAAAATAAGTTATGATGGACTTGATGATGAAGTGAAAAAAATATTTTTGGATATTGCAATTTTTTTTAAAAACAATGACGTGAGCATTGTAAAATTGTTCTTAGATGCTTGTGGGTTTGGAACAGAGATTGGAATAAGTGTTCTCGTTGATAAATTTCTAATAGTTATATCAGATAACAGAATAACAATGCATGACTTACTACAAATGATGGCCAAGGAAATTATCCGCCAAGAATCTATTGAAGATCCTGGAAGACGGAGTCGATTGTGGAATCATAAGGATATATGTCATGTTCTGACAAGAAATAAGGTGAGAATCATCTACAAATTTATCATTATGAAAAGGCATGTGTTGGGCATGATTAATTTATACATAAAATTAAACTTTGATTGTTTTGACCATTAAATCATTAGTTTACAGTTTGCATATTTAATACTAATTTGTAATCTTTTCGTTTAGGGAACCGAAATGATTGAAGGCATCTCTTTGGATATGTCAAAAATAAGAGATATATTATTAAATCCAGATGCTTTTGTGAATATGTGGAGATTAAGATTCTTGGAATTTAAAAACTCATGTTATGGAGGAGAGGGGAGTAATAGGGTGCAAGATTGCCGGGGCCTTGAATGTGATTTTTCTGAGTTAAGGTATCTCCATTGGCGAGGATGTCCTCTTGAATCACTGCCTCCAAGTATTCGTTTCGAGAACCTTGTCACTCTTAATATGCGTGGCAGCAAGCTTAAACAACTTTGGAGTGGTGTTCTGGTATGTATTATATTTATATTACAGTATATTGATGTTGCTCTTTGCAAAATACCACATATACTAGAGTGGGTTAGTACTAGAGTGGGTTATTTTATTTCTATTTTACTTGCAGCATCTCGATAAGTTGAAAAAAATAGACCTCAGTGACTCCAGCTTAACCATTTGTCCAGACCTCTCAGGTAATAAAGGAAATTCATGATTTGTTATTATAATTATGATTTTACTGATTTTACATTCTTCTAGGAGTTTAGGATTCATTATCTTATGTTGTTATCTTTTAGTTTAGGATTAAAATTAAATTAGAATTCCTATTTCTAATAGGTTTATGATTAGAAATATCTTTAAAATTTTTGGCTTATTGATATTTTGTATGCCATAATTTTGTCTCATTCTCTCAATCTCTTTATCAGGTTCACCAAATCTTGAGACGTTGATGCTGCGTAATTGTGTATATTTGCGTGAAATTTCACCTTCTATTCAATGTCTCAATAAGCTTCACACTCTAGGGCTAAGCTTCTGCAGACGCCTTAGCAGTATTCCAAATTGCAGTGACTTGAATTCTCTGAGAGATCTTAGTCTCTCCTATTGCTCAAGTCTGGAGCTGTTGCCTGAGATGCCATGTAATATAGAACGATTATACTTAGATTCCATTGCTATAGAAGAACTTCCCTCATCCATGAAGGATCTAAGTAGACTGGTTACACTGTCTCTTACTGGTTGTGAAAGGCTTAAGAGTATTCCAAATTGCAGTAACTTGAATTCTCTGAGTGCGCTTTATCTCTCACGCTGCTCAAGTCTGGAGCTGTTGCCTGAGATGCCATGTAATATAGGACAATTATACTTAGATTCCATTGCTATAGAAGAACTCCCCTCATCCATGAAGGATCTAAGTAGACTGGTTACACTGCATGTTCGTAATTGTGGAAGGCTTAAGAGTATTCCAAATTGCAGTAACTTGAATTCTCTGAGAGAGCTTTATCTCTCACGCTGCTCAAGTCTGGAGCTGTTGCCTGAGATGCCATGTAACATAGAAGAATTAAGCTTGGATTCCATTGCTATAGAAGAACTTCCCTCATCCATGAAGGATCTAAGTAGACTGGTTACACTGGATCTTAGTAATTGTAAAAGGCTTAAGAGTCTTCCAAACAGCGTTTGTAAGTGGAGATCTCTTACAACTCTGAAACTTGAAGGTTGCTGTAAACTTGATGAGTTGCCTAATGACATGGGAACTTTAGATTCTTTAGAATCTGTTCATGCCGACGGAGCTGCTACAAGAGAATTACCATCATCTGTAACAGCTTTGAAGAATCTTCGATATTTGGATTTTGGTGCAACTCAAGTTAAGGATAAGGCGCATTGGGAAGTGTTACCTCATATAGTGGACTGGCAGAACTTGACTTTTCTTGATCTAAGTTATCGTGGAATCATGAAGTTACCTGACAACCTCGGTTGCTTATCCTCTCTAGAGAGATTATATATGGCTGGAAATAGTTTTGAAAGCATACCAGAAAGCATCATAAATCTCTCTAGACTAAGTTGCCTAGCCGTAAACAATTGCCAGAGGCTTCAATATTTACCTCCACTTAAAGGTGGACATTTAGATGCGCGCAATTGCACATCACTGCAAGTATTCTCTTTTGAAGCCATTCTCGCAAATGCTATACGGAAATGGGATGAGGTTTGTTTTACTCCCTTCTTTTTTTTATATCAGATATGATCCATTTTCTTTGTCAATCTTTCACCTTCTTATTTATTTTTCCTTCTTTATTCTTTATATTTGAAATGTCACTTGTTTATGTTGGAACCTTAGCTCAATCCTTCGCTTATTTATCGTGTAGAGTTTTGACCTTTTTGATAGGTAGTGTCTTGAGATTTGCTAAGGTTTGAACACGAGACCTTAAATATTTTTTGAGTGCAAATCTCTTACCACCAAGGCAAGTTTTGTGTTGAGATCTCAATCCAATTCTTCGCTCATTTGTTCGTGTAAAGATTTGGTCTTTTTGTCCTGTAGGGTAGATAGGGTCGTAAGATTTAAACTCAAAAAACACTTAAGGTTTTAGGTTCAAACCTCAATACGCTACATATCCTACGAGATAAAAAGGATTGGAAAACCCTACAAAGACAAATGAGAGTGAAGGATTGGGCCGAGATTCTAACAATTTATAACTATCATTTTTCCTTTTTCACCATTAAATTAAGTTAAAAAGTTATTAAGCTTTTTTCCTCAAACTTTTTTAAGAGTTTAATATTTTGTCTTGAAATTGGCTACCCAAGGTGCTCTCTTAGCACCACTACCTTCTGTTACTCACTTAATAAACCTTTACGATTATAGAGATAGCCAAACATTAATAGATTTAAAAAATATATATTAAATATTGAACATTAAAATATTGAAAATATTAAAATCTTAGAATGTAAAACAAATAGATAAAACAAAGTATGAAAAATCTTTGTCGAAATCAACTAAACAAGTTCCAAATATAATAGTTAGATGAATCCATTATAAAAGTCATGACTATCTTGAATAAAGGGAGAGTGAAGGTATTATTATTATTTTTTTTGAAATTGAGATATTGTTATTATTGTTATTATTATTATTAAAGAAAATCAATTTAATAATTTTAGAAGTTTGTAGGCAACACGTTTCTCAAGGGTATTGTCTTTTGATTAATTGAATACCCAAAATGATATATATATATATATATTTTTAAATGAGGACCAAAAATTAAGAACATTTGAAAATTATGACATGTTCATCAATTACAATTATTGGATTGATTGTAAGGGTGGTTATTGAAATCAATCCAATTGTTGCAATTTATGGGTAAAGTAATCTAACCAGTAAAATAGCTAAATCCTTACAAAAAAAGTAGGGAATGCTTTTTACTTAGTTGTGTTTAAAAGTAAGTTGATGTTAGAAATGCAATACTTATTTATTTTCATTTTACAGTTGGATGAAGAGTGGTGGGGCTTTCAGGCTTGCTATCTGGGAAGCCAAATTCCATATTGGTTTAATTTTCGACAGATGGGATCTTCTGTAAAAGTGGCGCTTCCATTAGATTGGTGGATAACTATGGATCTTGCTTTTTGTGTTGTTGTGGCTCCGTATCCTGATCATGAAGAATGTTTTCGAGAAGGGCGTATATATTGGGATTGCCAGCTCAAATCTGAACATTTTATGGGCGGCCCTTTCGATGAATGTTCTGGATGGAGGGATCCTCATATCATCTTTAAGTCAAATCACGTAATCTTGAACACACTTACTATGGGCCCCCTTGAGAATGACGTATTCAAGGAAAAATTATGTCACCAAGGATTATCACAGACTAAGATTCATGACTTATATTTCCACTTCAAAATCCACGATGACATAAAATACCACAAGATTATAAAATGTGGTGTGCATTTAATTTCTCGTCAATCGTCAAGTTTATTTGGAGGATATAGCCAACCGATCACGATTCATGACAAGTGTTTGGGGGGAGATGAACCACACCCCAAAAGACTAAAATTTTAAGATTATTTTTCAGAGCTTCCAACTAATCAAGGTAAACCATTTGCTTAACTCGATATCATTGTTGTAAAACTTAGCAAATAGATCCGACTACTCACCGAGAATGTAGTCGTGGTTTTCCACTGACCTGAGAATCCCTAAATCGGGGGTTTAACTCGCTGGATGTAAATAGTTGCTGAGTTGGGCTGAGTACGGCCTAACTCAATCTACTTAGCGAGTACTTGACCCAAACATGTTTTATAAGGTAGGTTTACTCGGTAAGTACTCGACTCAGGTCAACTTAGTGAATGCTATGCTAAAGTCGCTTTTGAAATTATATGAAATAAGTTTTATGTTGTTTTGTTGCCATATGATTATATTTTGATTCTATGAATTTTTTTTTTTATAAATATTTTTAATAGATTTTTATTAAGTTTGACAGCCGGTCAACCTAATCAATAGTCAAACCAAGTACTCATCAAATAGCTAAATACTCGCTACTTGCTAGGTTGCCTGGCGACTAGCGAGTTCTTAAATATTGCTCTATATTTGAATATCATGAACCGAACTTGTAGTCCAACACACAACTAATCAAGGTTGAAATCTTTCAAATTTTTCCTAGCGCTAGCAAGTAGTTATGGTAAATTAATTGATTGATTGCTTCTATATTTGAATATCACTTGTAGTCCACAACAACTGTGAAGAGGAAGATGAAGCACAGCCCCAAAGATTTAAAATGTTCAAATTTTTTCCAGAACACCTAACTAGTCAAGATAAATCTATTCTTCTTTATTTGAATATCATTGACCTAACTTATAGAACTTGTTTTGTTTTGATTAATTTGTTTAACACATCAAAATCAAGTTAAAACATTTTATGGTTTGTTTTTAAAAAATTAGGATTGAAATAATTAATTGCAATATATCTATTTTTCACATTATGTTGTTGGATGCTGAATAGTACTTTTTTTTTTCTTTTGATATTATGAAAAACCTCTAGAAAACAAATTAATCAAACTTTAATCACGCTTTTTAAACTATTAGACAAATTATCCCCTACAGTGTTAAAAATATTTAATAGTGTTAAAAATAAAGGAGAAACATAGTTGGATAAATAAATTTATTAGTTTAATACTAAGAAGATGAGAGCCATATTATCCCTAAAACCTATAATAGAGAAAATGGTTTTGATGTAATGATAAAACCAAAAAGGCCTACTCACTTGCCTTATTAAAAAGGCTATAGGTCAAACTCACAAGTCCCATTATATGTGGACAATTTTTCCTATGTATATGGGTTGTTACATCCCATCTTTTAGGAGTTGATCCCTGAATTATGTATTAAAGTCATACTGTAATTGATCTCGACAGCACCTCGGTTGGTCTCATAATCAAAAAAATAAATAAATCTTATAATAATAATAATAATAAAATCTAAGAAATAAAAATTTAAGAATTAATTAAAAAGAAAACTAGAACAACATATCAACCATTTTTTCTCCATCTCTCACATCTCCCTTTTGCTGTCTCCACATCTTCCCTTCTCCGATTCCTTCGCTAGCGCCATCCATCTCTCTACTCTCTCTTCGTTTCCTCTCCCCCCTTTCTCCACTTATCTCTTCTTTCTTTCTCCCCTCTCAATTCTTTGCTTGACCCTCATCATTCTTTGTGCTCCCTTCTACCCTTCCCCGCAACGAATGGTGGCGATTGAGTTGCCTCTTCGTCTTTGTTAGTGCCTCTTTCTAAGATGTCATCATGGTGCTTTCTTCTCCTTTTCTTCTCTTTTCATTTTGGGGTTTAATGATAGGCCAACTTCATCAAATGGAGCTATTTGCTCTATCAGTGATGAAGCGATGCTCCATTTCTAAAGGAGTAGATTGCTTCATCCAAATGGAGCAGTTTCATTTACTTTGTTTTTTTTTTTTTTGGTTAATTTAACTTTTGTTTGTGATTGATTTGTAGGTTGTTGGGTGTTTAGGGTGGATTTCAGTTGTTGGGTGGTGCCGGCTGGGTGGGTTTCAACTAGTGGATGTGTTGGGGGATGAGTTTTTGGTTTAATTGGTTGAAGAACTTTAGAATTATTTTATTGAAGAAATCTGGGTTTGTTTGCTTGAAAGAATCTAACACTTTTTTTTAGTTTTTTTTTTTTGGGATAAGTTTTGGGTTTTTTTAGGTTGGTAAATGACTTTCAAGATGAGTTTTAGATTTATTTGGTTGAAGAAATTTGAGTTCATATACTTTAATGAGGATAGTTCAGTCATTGTACAAATTTAAGGGAATGATGGGAATTTCATATAGACTTAGCATAGGTAATCTAGTCATTTCACGATTTTGGATGGAAATATGTTGCCTTTTGGATGAAAACCAACCACAGGGGCTGTTTACCTTATATTTTTAAAAATGAGACTAAATTTGCATTAGTTTATTTTTTAGGGGCCATTTTCCTAATATTTCTTTTTTTAATATCATTTATGAAGTAACCACTAAAACTTAAACGATTATGTGGGTGAATATGGACTTTCTCCCACATTGAACTATGGTTGTTGGAAATTTGTTTGAGTCAATAAAATTGTTTTATTCTTATTTGTGCTATTTTTATATTCTTAGAGTTTTATTCTTATTTGTGCTATTTTTATATTCTTAGTAACATGATGTTAAATTTTGTTATTTCTATGCTAATGAATTTCATGATAATTAAATTAGAAAACCTATTCAGCTCTTGAATTTGATAGTTTAATGATTGAGCAGTATTGCTAAATTAATAAGTGCAAAATTAAAAATTTTAGTATATCATTTGTTGATTATTTTAACTATTACCTTGAAATATTGTGTGATTTATGCTGTCCTAGTTAAAGAAAAAATAAATGTCTCAAAATATCTTAAATCAATAAACCTTAGCATTTATATTGTAGAACAAAATTGGAGAAATAACAAATCTATTATAGAAAATAATTTTTAATCTTATATTGTTTTAAATTAAGTGCACACATGTCTGTTTTTGTCTCTAGTTATTCTTTGTAAACATTGAATTATTTTCCATGAAGCCATAATCGTTTTAACACGAATTTTTCAAAAGCAGAACATTATAAAAGTTCTATTTTCTATATAACGATTTTTATATGGCTACTAGTTCCCATGAAATTTTATATTTTTATAGAATGATAATAAACATACGTATTTATAATGACTTGTACTTATAGTTCCTTATATTTGTTTCCAACAAGGATAGACTTATTGTTTTGATGATATGAGGGCAAATTATGCGATTTCGAAACATATTATGTTGTTTTCTTTATATTTGATTTATTTTCGATTTTGTAATCACCACCTTTTTTAACTGCTTATGATCTCCAGATGGTTGAGACTTCGTGTGTGCAAGTAGTTGATTCTGTTGGCCGTTAGCTTGGATTTTGCTTCGAGCAGTCCTCTTGTGCCTTATTGAATATTTCTCTCCAAAATTTAAATTCAGCTGATTTATGTCTTCTATAAACATTTTTGTATTTGTTTCAAATTCAGTTTCACATTTATGTGTTTTTTTTTTTTTTTTTGTAATTTCGTCTTGTACAATATGATTTTATTTGGTTTATATGGTAATAATTTTATGCATTTCTTGAGGAGTAAGGTTCATTATATTCCCTTCCAACTAGGTATGACTATTTTTTTATTTATTAATAAAATTATTCTAACTCTTGAGGTTCACCAAATAATTGGAGGGAAAATACTAAAAATCCCCTTTAAATGCAAAATAATGTCAATTAACACCAACTTTTCAGAAAATCTAGATGTGTTTGTTGAGTAGGTTGCAAGCAACAGAAAATTGGAGAAACACTCGGACGACTTGTATTCCATAGTCTAATGTCCAGGAAAATGTCTCAAGGATTATGTTGGTCGATTAAACAAGAAACAAGTGTCGATCCCTAATTATAATTTTTCCACTATAATCTCTACTTTTAGGAAGGGATTGCTCCATGACTTTATGACGCTACCCTTCCCGGATACCTCTAACTCTAATTTGATAGGTCACGTCGGGCATCCCAACGGATCCCTCTTAGACCCGACTAGTCAGGCTAAGCGAAACTCGTGGAGCGAACCCTAAACTTTCTAATACTTTCTAAAGCATTGTTGGGTTGGTTTTCTTTAAAAACTAAAAAGATGTAGAAATTTTTTTCGATTTTCAAACTTATTTTTTGATGAAATTTCGACAACATAACAACTGCATTTTTAATGTTTCAGAAAAACCTGTTTACAAAAATCAATACTTCGACTAAAATTCATCACCAACCCAACTTTTGGTTGCCCGTATACCTCAAATATGCATTTAATTTCCAAAATAAAACATGACAAAATCCAAACACAATTTGTAAACCACATTTAATTCAAAAATAATTTAAACGCAATTACGAACAAATAATTACAAATTACTTATACAATTCAAAAAGGGTGTATACATGTAAATGTAATTGATGCAAAATAAACTATTCAAAATAGCGTCGTGTCGCGCGGCCTCGCCCGCTGGAGGTAATATCACTGCTCAGCTACCTGCTGAAAGTACCTGAGAAGGTTTTTATATAAAAATAGAAAAATAATGAGCAAGAAGCTCAGTGAGTGCTAATTTGTCTTTATTTCAGAAATTGATTTCTAAACGTCCTCTTCAAAAAACGTTTAAAAACAATTCTTTATTTCTCTAAGCTTTTTAAACATTAATCTCTTAAACTCAATTATCAATATGAGAATCATATAAGCGCAAACATGCAATAATTTAAAAATTCTCATAACTTGAAATTATAGGCATTTGAATAAAAAAAATCATAAAAACTTCTTTTCTTTTCAAATTTACTTTTCTTTTAAAGTTATTTCTTGATATCTTTCGATAACACCATAGTATCCCTAACTCTAGGGTCACGTGGCCTCTGTATGAGGAATGCTCCAATGTAGGGACCAACCGTGACGGCTCTGAGACATCTTGCCATGTGCGGAATTTCCCAGCGCCAACCATAACACGCGAAACACCACCCCACATCAGCAAAGGCGACTCAACTGACAGACTAGGACACTTTATCCCATAGGTTAGTGACTCATCTCTCCCCAGGACTGTGCCAACTAATGTGGAATAGATCGACCGGGTCTAATCTTTTTGAAAATTTCTAAGGATATACTAATGTGGTTTTGAAAATGCTATTTATTTCTTTTTTTAATTCAACTTGAAAACTTTGGCTTTTGAAATTTCATTTTAACAATCATATATATACATATCAAATCAAAATTCTCATTTCAATCTATAGCTCATGCATATATCAACTCATTTAAAATAAATTTCAAGTAAGCAAATAATTTATCAAATCAAAGTTAGCAATTTGAAATATTTTTAAAATTTTTAAAATAAAACTCACTCACAAAAATGGAAAACTGCAAACGGCGTGTACGGAGCCTCTACTCTTCTCTCCTCGATCCCCACGCGTCCTCGTCACCTACACAATATATGTATATGTAAATTTACGTTCGCGTCAACTTCTGGAAACTCGAAATAACTAAAATTACACAAGTGCCCCCAAGTGACCATTTTTACGCATAAACCTCCCCTTTTGATTTCTTTATTGATTCTAGAGTTCTGAACGCCGTTTTCTTCTCCTCGAACCTATTTATTATCACCTTAGGATTTCTGGCACTAACGGAATCGCATTCGGAGATTCGAAACGAAAATCATCCGATTTCGACCCCTTTAGGCCGAACACTATTCACAGCCCTACTCGGGGCTTTTCTTCATTCCATTTTCATTCCGAACACCTTCCCAACTCACCTTCTAGTCAGTCCAAGTGTCGGTTCAGAAGGAAATGACCATCGGATATGCGTTTTAGGTTAAAAATGCGTGGTTTTCGCTACTAATTTTGGGCGTTTTCTTGGTTTTGATTTCTAAATTTAATCTTTCACTTTTAATCGCCTCAACACATCTAATTAAACTCGTTAGGATCATCAAATCACTCACGGACACGGTATGGGTCAATTTACAGAATTGCCCTTCAACTACTATACTTAACATTTTATTTTTCTCTTTAAATTTTTGCCATTTTTCTTGGTTTCCTAGGCCTCCAATAAACTCAAAGTGACGTTCATTTCATTCAACTTTTCATCGGACCATTTTGCCCCTATAATAACCTTAAATTTCCAATTTAACCTTAAACTAAAACTTTCAAACTTTCAACACTAAAATTCCACTTTTAATTACCCACCAATCAACAACATAAATCATTTCAAAACAACCAACATCAACACTAATTCATGGCAGCCCCTACACCATTCAATCTCATTTTTTTTTCAACATCAATTCACTTTGTTTTCAACTCATTTTTAGTCACAAACAACCAACAAACAAATCATAACAAAACCCACATCAAACCAACTTAAATCTTTAACACAATCATCAACAATAACAACTTCAAAACTTGAACAACTTACCCCCTTTTTTTCCTCACGGATTCATCGTCTTCCTCTTCGTTTCTAGACTGGTTTGGGTGCGAAAATGGCTGGGTTTCAGCTGGATCTCCTTCCTCCTTCTTCTCCTTCGCCCGATCTCTCTCTTCCTTGGTCGAATCACTCTTCTTCTTCCTCGATCTGTCGTTTCTATGCGTCTTCATTTCTGCTTTGTTTTGGTCGCGTTTAGGGTCTATTTTGGCGTCGGTTTCGAGCTAGGAATGGCGTGGATCAGCTGGGTTTTCTTCTTCCTCTCCTCCCTCATGCGATCTCCCTCGATCTGCCTTCGTTCTACCGTCTGGTTCGTGTGTGCGTGAGGCCTGTTTTGGTCGAGTTCGTGGCTGGTTTCCGGTCTGGTTTGGTGAGCTTGGCGTCAGGTTCTGCAGGTAAGGATGGTTGCTCAATCTTCCTTCTTCTTCTTCTTCTTCTTTTTCTTCTTCGTGTTTTGTGTGTGACTGTCTTCTGTTATGTTTTTTGTGCTTCAATTAATTTTTGCGTAAGTTGAGCTGAATCTTCCCATTTTTCTCCACAAACATATCCTATAATGACGGTCACGTCCCTGAAAATTTTTCGTTCTACCCTTAGCTTTTAGATTAATTCTAATTTGACCATAATTATTAAAACTTATCTTTAATTTAGTCCCTTTTCACATTTAATAATTACTTGATTTCATTTACCATTTTACCCTTCCGTTTAATCTCTAATTGGATTTAAATAAATCTCTAAGGGTTCTCTACAATCTTAAGTACTTCCATCGACCATTTAGGGTCTTAGATCGTTACCTAGAAACTATTACTGGGAAGTCAGTAAAATTAAAAATAGAGGGTTTACACTCTAACCTCTATAAGTAGTTGATAAAGTATTCTCCCAAGACTATGAAGGATGTGCTCACCAAGGCATGAGAACAAATTAAATTGGAAGAAGATGCAACTAACCATCAACAGAAGGGATTGAACATTAGGAGGGATAGTTGTAATGGAATTTTTTTTTTAAATTCCATCAATGAATAGGCTGCAATTGTAATGGAAATTTTTGAAAAATTTCCATAATCTAATAGACAGCAATTAAAGGGGAATATTGGTGGAAATAGATTTAAAATTTATAATAATAATTATTATTAAAAATATATATATATACATATATATATATCCTCTAGTCAATGTTAGGGTTTGAAGAAATACATTGAAAAATGTTGTTTTCACAGCAGCCAACTCCCATATTGTGCAAAACACTTATCTCCATTAACGAGATTAAGCCTTCAACCATGGAAGCATTGGAGATCAAGGATTAAGTGAAGATTTATTGTGAATCAAGTAGGTTTTCTATCTTTCTTAATTTTTTTTTATTATTAATATTAGAAACCTTTTGGTATATTGGACTTAGGGTGTCATATTGTTATGTTTGGAGTTATTTCAAAATGTGAATAGAATTTTATAGAATTTTTAGAAGAAATAGAGGCTGCTGGATCATTTTGTTCCTAGCAGACCTGTCAACTTCGTGTAATTGTTTGAATAGGCAAATGAGGGTATATAGTTATGAAATTTGGTATGAATACTCGTTAGGATGTTAGGTTATAGTCTGGAAAATTTCGTGGTCATATGATAAGTATGCAATTAAATATGAATTTTTGATTACCTCTGACTCAGTGAAATAAAAATCTGGACAGCACTGAACTGGGTTGAACTTCGAAATTTTTGGAGATGCGATTGATGTTATTTTGGCTCCATTAAATTTCTGTATGAACCAATATGAGTCCTCTGTAAGCCATTAAAATTTGAAGGATTTTTATGAAGTGATTTATTTTTTAAAACTCGGAGATCAAGGACTGTTCAGTTTCAAAACTGATGTCAGTATAGTCTTGGTTTGGATTCAGAGGTTTAAGTTAATAAGTTAACAGGAGTATTTAAGACTGGAAATTTTTATGGCATTCGTTCTGAGTCTCTAGAACATATAATATACATTTTCAGGATCATTGGTTTTATATACAATTTATTAAAAATAGAGAAAGTGGACTGCACTAGTGAGACATTGTTGACAGCAGTGGATTTTAATTGTATTTGGACTTAGATTAATTTAGTAAGTTATGATTTCCTATAAATTTATGAGTTTCATGATGTGATCTAGGTTGATAAGAGGGATTAAATTCGTAAAGTTATTTTCTCTATTGAGATAAACGGAGGAGGTAAGTAAACCTTATACATTACTTTAATATATTATATGTTTAATTTCAAAAATACTTTAATTAGTTCTTTTAAATAATTGAATGAAATCTTGGATTTTCGATGTTATTTTATTATATTTGATTTAAATGATTTTGCATCCTCAAGGATAGTTTTATGTATATTATTCGATTATATTAAAAGTATTGCCTTCCTGTTATAAAAATGTGATATGCTTTATTAAAATATTCCTCTGTATTATAAAGAATGACACGTATTGTAATCGTGATTGTAATAAAAACGTTTTGGTTCATCTGTCTGTAGTTCATTTAATTGTAATGGCCTAGGCACCGGGATTACAGGTGTCATAATTGTATAGTATTGGTCCAGCTAGAATATTTATGGTTGCGCAACATTAATTGTATTGGCCCCGCACCAAGATTTTAGGTGTAAATTGTATCGGTCCCGCATCGGGATTATAGGTGCTAATTGTATTGGCCCAGTACCGGGATTATAAATGTGAATGATATTGACAGACCCCTTTCCTTATGCAATCTACCGGCACCCTACAGTGACCCTCCAGCTAGCCCTTTCGTTCAACTAAAGGATTTTCGCAGAGTTAAGCCGTGTTCTTTCTGAACCCTTTTCGAAAACAGCGGAAACGAGGAGATTTTTTTTTTTTTTAATTTTTATTTCAAACCTTTGTAAAACATTTTATAAAAATTTGGGCAGCCTCCCGTCTGTTTTTCGGACTTTGCCACCCTGCAAATTATAAAATTTAATACTTCTAAAATGTCACAAAACAATTTCCCCCAACTACAGAGCCTCAGGCTCTTATTTTTCAACATAACCACAACCACAATTTCACATTTCAATTTATAAACTTATTATCAACAAAATCAGATGTCATGCATCAATTTACTCCCAAAAACACAATTTAAATCCACAAAATGATATTTACAAAATCATGTAGAGATAATAAAATATATACATCACTTAATATCAAATAAAACTAGGAATAGGTAATCATATCAGTACTATTGCCACGGCTGCCTGGTATCGTTTCAGGGTAATCCGCAGCTATGGTACCTATGCCTGGGGAGGTTTATTTAAAAATACAGAAAATGTTTGGTGAGCTTTGAAAGTCCAGTGAGTGTCATATAATATATTTAAAATCATATTTTCATAAAGACCTCCCTAAAACAGTTTTAATAATTTGAATCAAATCCATTTATTTTAAATTGAGTTTCATGCATTAGTATTATAAAACACAAGTTGCACAGTTTTGCATTTCATAAATGGATCTTCTATGGTTGTGGGGTTTTTATTTTAAAACCATCTTCTTTTTATGAAACGAATTGGTCTGACTCCGCTCGAAGGTGTATTGCCAACCAGCCTCTTTCATTATTATAAAACCGGATATGGTCTGACTCCGCTCGAAGGTGTCCTGCAAACCAATCCGGCTCCCGCCAACCTATAGTGACCCGTGCCACATGGCACCCTAATATAGAGCGGATCCTGAAACGCTCTCTGTTCGGTTCATGTAACAAAATTCTACATTTCTACAGAGCGGAACTCTGTCTCGCTCAAGTAAGCTAGCTAATAATATACCCTCTACGTGCATTAGGCTAATTTCTCGGACATCTGACTGACACGACTCCTTGTGGGTACCTTCCGCGGTTAATATAGTTAGTGACATACTGACACTACTAACTCTACCAATGCACGCTTCGGGTACTCAACCCAGACCGGTAATAATCTGATACTCTTTGGGTAAGCCACAAGTTTTATTTTTCATCTTTTTAAAATTACAATCCATTTTATATACTATTCAAAATGAAAAATCATTGTTTTAATGAAAATACAAAAAATATATCATTCGTTACCATGCAACTCATGTAAATCATATTTCACTTTTATCAAAATATTCAAACATGCATGAAACATTTATTCATAAATCAAAGTAACAAAAAACGCATTAAAAATCATTTTGACACTCACCTGAACTAACGATTGCTTCCGAATAGCTCTCCGGAAGGCTCTGAAACGCTCCCTATCGCTCTTCCCTTACTCCACCAGCTCACTCATCACCTACACAATATATATACGTAAATTTACGTTCTCGTCAACTTCTGGAAACTCGAAATAACTAAAATTATATAATAACCCCTAAGTGACACTTTTTAGGCACAACCTTCCATTTTTTGTTCCTAAATTTAATCTTCGACTTTTAATAACTTCAATACGCCTAATTAAACTCATTAGGGTCATCCGAACACTTAACGGATGCCATATGGGTCAATTTACGAAATCGTCTTTTAAACTAGTTTAGAGCGCGATTTGGTTTCTCTATAAATCTTTGATATTTTCTTAGTTTTCTAAGCTCCCAATAGACGTAAATCTACTTATTTTTCAACTCACTTTTACTCAAAATCAACCATCAAACAAATTGTATCAAAACCCACTTCAAATTTAACTCAATCACCAACGAAATATCAACAAAAACAACTTCCAAGCTTGAGCAACTTATCCTTTTTTTTTTCCTCACGGAATCATCCTTTTCCTCTTCATGTTGAGCTCGTTTTCAGACTGATTTTGAGCTATTTTTGGGCGTGGAACAATTGGGTTTTTTTCTTCCTTTCTTCCTTCATGCGATCCGTCTCTCTCACGACTGATCTCTCATTCATCTTCCCCGATCCACCTTCTCTATTCTGGTTTTAGTTTCAACTGCACTAGGGTCGGGTTTAGGTGTTGATTATGAGCTGGAATCAAGCTCGATTGAAGCTAAAAATGGTGTGGATCGGGCGAGTTTCGCGTGCAGATTCTGTTAATGGTCGAATGGTAGCTCGTCGCCGTCTTGTTCCATACCGATCGGGTCTGGTTTACGTGGTGATTCTGCGTCGTTTCTGCCATCGATCAGCTAGGCTTCAGTTGGCTTCTAGTCGGTCTTAGTCTGGTGCACGTCGGCAGCTCTTCCTCATCGTCGTCGGTTGTTGATCTCGCGTGGTCGGGTCTGGTTTGCAAGTCGGCGAGCTCGATCAGCTTCGGGTCTGCTTCTGCCGTCGTTCTACTCGTCAACGGTCTGGTTCTGCAATGGTTTCGGTGAGCTGCTCGGTCGGTGGTGATGGCTGGTTGGCAAGCACTTCTTCCTCTCCTCTTCTCTTCTTCTTCTTCTTCTTCTTGTTCTTTTCTTCTTTCTTCTTCTTTTTCTCTTCTGGTTCGCGCGACTGGCTGGGTTGGCTTTATAAGTCAACCAACTCTTTGGTTTTTATTTTCCTTCCCAAACAAATCCTATAATACCAATTTTGTCCCTTAAAAATTTCAGGCTCATACCTTAAATTTTAGTTCAATTTTACTTTGACCACAATTATTATAATTTATCTTCGATTTAGTCCCTTGTCGCATTAAATAATTACTCGCTTTCATTCACCATTTTACCTTTCCGATTCATCTCCAATCGAGTTTAATTCGATTTCTATAGGTTCCCTAAAACTTTAGGCACTTCCGTGAACCATTTAGGGTCTCTAATAATTATTTAGGGACTATTTCTGGAAAATCAAAAAAATTAAACTAGAGGGTTTACAGATATTACGTGACATGAGTCATTTCTATTTTATTTAAATTCGTATATAAAATGTTTTCCGTTATTGTGATTTCGAGTTAAATATTGAATGTTTTATGTATCATATGGTTAAATGTTTTATTGCTTTATTGACATTGGTTTTGAAAAATTAAATGTTTTCTATGTCATATTGTTAATGTTTCATTGGTTTTAACATATTTGTAATCATTTCAATTACTATGAAATTACGATTTTATTCTTACTATAAAGCCACTTTATAAAATTTCAATATCTCTTTCTGATTATTTATTACATTGCAATGTATAATGCTTACCTATTGAGTTGACGGCTCACCCCTCGTCTCTATTATTTTCACAGATTAGTAGACTCTATCTTTCTTAATGGGCAACTTCGGCAACTTCGAGTTATTGATGTCACTTGGAGAAGAATTTCAGTTCTATTATTGTGGTTATTTCCCTTCAGATTCTTAAAGAACCATTTAAGTTTGTGTTAATGGTTAGGATTAAAATGCAAGGATTGAGTTGAATAATCGTGAATTTGGTTGTTTAAGACTTTTACTGAGGTGTTGAAACCAATTTATGTTATTAAATTTAATATTTTATGGAATGTTTCATTTATTGAGTTTCAGTTTTGAAGATTTAAACATTGATTGAATATTGGGTTATATCGATTTTTTTATGGCAATTTGGGGTGTTACAATTGTAGAAGTACTCAACCAAATAGTAAGGCAAATTTTAGTAGCTCCTACAAACCAAAAACTGTATCCCACCAAAGGAGGGGATAATAGACAAGAAAGGTGTCGACCGTATAATCGATCAAGTAAGCAATATGATTGGTCAAATAGACCACTAAATTAATATAGTATATATAATTAGTACACAATCAAATTATTAAAAAATATAAAATTCTCATTGTTTGAGGAGGCCATGGTCCCTATGGATCGCCCTCTCTCTCTGCCACTAACGAAACAAATGGATTACGAAATTCATTAGAAATTGAGACTATATTGCTTTGCATATTATGAAATACGATGAGGTTCTTTAACTATTAATTAAATATGTCGACATAGAAATTATTGGTGAAAAATTAAGGCAAAGCTAAAGTCATTTCAAACTTAAAATTATGGACCTACAATCATGATATTTGATGACATCAAACTTATTGAATAGACTTTGTTTTCGTATGAAATAAAATAAAGAGCTTGTAGAATCCAGTTTGATTATAAATAATCCTTGAATATCCCTTCATAATTTAGAGAAAATAATTATGAGCTTAATGGCCATGTAGTGTCAAACCTAAACACAATTCGTGCCTAATTTTGTATTTAAAAAGACATAAAATTACACCATTGTAAATTATTTGAATATTCTACTATTTTTTTTTAATACGTTATCTTCAAAATGTGATGATATAAAAATTAAAAATTGCTCTAAATCTTATAAATTTATGCACTACTAATTGCAAAAAATAAAATCTAGTGTATGTGTTGAGGACCTAACTTTGAATCCAACCTTAATCACCCTAAAATCACACCACGAACAAGATAGATTTTGAATCAAACAACTTATAGAATTACGTAAATTGATCATCTAGAATCAAATCACGGAATTGACTTAAATCTAGCCCAAACGATTCCAAGTATTGCTACTTAGAAAAGCCGAAAAACAAGAGATAATTGCCTCACCAAGAAGCCGAAAAACATCCAAAACCAAGCTTTCTTTTTCTCTTTTCTTTCCCTCTTTCTATCTTCTATCACCATTCTCTGTCTTAATAAGCGACGTTAAAACATAATAGCACAGTGATAGTTATATTTCAAGCCCTACTATAGATGCTACTCAAGAAAAGAACTCTTATATACATGTAAACATGTTTTAATTTAATAAATGAATGGATAGATGTTGGAGTTATAAATTTAAGTTAATATATAACTTGAGCCAACACAACTGTTCAAACTTGCGAGCCTCAATAGTTATGGACTCAATATTTACTACTTTTTATACATGCAATTCTTGTGTCACAACTAAAATTCCCACAAAATATAGGCATTAAAACATATTCCACATAAATTAACATGTCTAATTCCATTTTAGGCCAGATGGTCATGTGCTTGGCCTTTGCTCTAGCATCTGCCCTCCCTTAAAAGCCATAGCTGAATCAATACATATATCGGCATTTGAATAATCATACATTTGGCCCATCCCAAACCCAACCCCGTACTCCAAACGGGTTGTTACTTTTCTGTAAACCCTCTATTTATATATTTACGGACTTCCCAATAATAGTCCCTAGGTAACGATTTGAGACCCTAAATGATCAATGGAAGTGCTTAAGGTCGTAGAGAACCTTTGGAGATTGATTTAAACCCAATTGGAGAATAAATGGAAGGATAAAATGGTAAATGATATTGAGTAATTATTAAGTGTGATTAGGGACTAAATTGAAAACAAGATTTGATAGTTGTGGTCAAATCAGAATTAAGCTAAAAGCTTAAGGATGAGAATGAAATTTTTCAGGACATGACCTACATTATTGAAGTTGTTTGTGGAGAAAAACGTGAACATTAAGCTTAAGTTACACAACACAAACAGAAGATGCAGAACCGAAGAGAGGGAGAGAAAGTGAGCGAGAGAGAGAGCTAAGAAGAAGAAAAAGAAGAAGAAGAAAAAGAGGAAGACTAGTCCTTCACGCACCAAAATCAGCTACAAACTCACGCCAAAGCAAAATCGAAACAGAACTAGACACACACACAATCAAAAGCGCCAAACCGAAGGAGAAGAAGAGAGATCGAAAGGGAGAGACTAAGAGAGGAAGAGAAGAGAAGAATGAGAGGAAGACCAGCTCTTCACGCACCAAAACCAGCCACCAAACGCAGCCGTGACTCACCTGAAAATCAAAATAGAAAAAAATGGAGAAGAAGAAGAAGAAGCCATAAGGAGGAGGTGATTTCGGCCAAAGCTAGAGGAGGTAGATCAAGCAATCTCAAGCCATTTTCGAGCTTCCCACCAAGCTTTCAAGCTCACCCAAGTTAGAGAATCAAGATTGAGTAAGAAATCAAAGTGAATGAGGGGTAAGTTATCCAACTCGAAATTGGTTTGTGTTGATATAGTGTTGGAGATTTAAGTTTGTTTTGATGTAGGTTTTGATATGATTTGTATTGTTGGTTGTTTGAGATTAAAAATGGGTAAAAACCAAGTGAAATGATGTTAGAAAAAATGAGATTTGAATGGTGTTGGCACTGTCATAAGTTAGTGTTGATGTTGGTTGTTTTGATATGATTTATTTTGCTGATTTGTTGGGTGATTAAAAGTGGATAAAAATCATGTGAATGTGGGTTAGAAATTGATGAATTAGGATGTGATATGTGGCTGCCCAAGTTAATTAATTTTGGAAACAAAATTAAATCTTGACATGTACACTTGTGTTGGAAAAAAAATTTATGAGTGGAATATTGGTGTTAAAGTTTGAAAATTTAAGTTTAAGGTTACCTTGGAATTTAAATTTATTATAAGGGCAAAATAGTCCAATGAAAATTTGGACGAAATGAACTTTATTTTGAGCTTATTGGAGGCCTAGGAAACAAAAAAAAAAAAAAAATCAAAATCTTAAAAAGAAGACAAAACGCTCAATATATTAGTTTGAAGGGCAATTTCGTGAAATGACTTATACTGCGTTCGTTGAGTGTTGATGTTAATAAAAGTGGAAGATTAAATTTAGAAATTAAAACCAAGAAAACTCTCGAAATTAGTAATGAAAACGTGTTTTTAGCCTAAAATGCCTACCCGATGATCGTTTCCTTCCGTACCAACACTTGGACTGACTAGAAGGCGAGTTGGGAAGGTGTTCGGTGTGAAAATGTAACAAAGAAAAGCCCCGAGTAGGGCTGTGAATAGTATTCAGCCTAAAGGGGTCAAAATCAGACAATTTTCGTTTCAGGCCTTCGAACGCGATTCCGTTAGTATCAGAACGTCCCTAGGTGATAATAAATAGGTTTCAGGCGAAGAAAACGGAGTTCGGAACCTTAGAATCATTAAAGAAACCAAAAAGGGAGGTTTACACGTAAAAATGGTCACTTAGGGGAAATTATGTAGTTTTAGTTATTTTGAGTTTCCAGAAGTCGACGCGAATGTAAATTTACGTATACATATGTTGTGTAGGTGACGAGGACGCGTGGGGATCGAGGCGAGAGGAGTAGAGGCTCCGTATGCGCCGTTTGTAGTTTTCCATTTTTGTGAATGAGTTTTATTTTAAAGATTTTAAACGTATTTTAAATTTGTTAGGTTGATTTGATAAAGTATTTATTTACTTGAAAACTATTTTAAATGTGTTGATATGTGCATATATACGGTTGTTAAAATGAAATTTCAAAAGCCAAGTTTTCAAGTTAAGTTAAGAAAAGAAAGAAATAGTATTTTCAAAGCCATTAGTATACCCTTAGAGATTTTTAGAAAAGATTAGACTCGACCGATCTATCCCACATCAGTTGGCACAGTCTTAGGGAGGGATGAGTCACTAACCCGGGGGACAAAGTGTCCAAGTTTGTCAGTGGAGTCGTCTTTGCTAATGTGGGGTGATGTTTTGCGTGTTATGGTTAGTACTTGGAAATTCCGCACATAGTCGCGAGATATCTTAGAGCTATCACTGTTGGTCCTCTACGTTGGAGCATTCCTAATACAGAGGCCACGTGACCCCAGAGTTAGGGATAATATGGTGTTTTCAAAAAATATCAAGAAATAGCTTTGAAAGAAAAGTAAATTTGAAAAGAAAAGAAATTTTATGATTGTTATTCAAGCCACTTATAATTTTAAGTTATGAGTTTTTAAGATTTATACATGCTTGTGCTTTTATAAATTCTTATATTGATAATTGAGTTTAAGAAACTAAAGTCTGAAATGCTTAAAGAAATAAAGAATTGTTTTTAAACGTTTTTCAAGGAGGACATTTAGGAATCAAATTCTTGAAATAAAGATAAATTAGCACTCACTGAGCTTCTAGCTCATTATTTTTTTCTGTTTTTATGCAAAAACGTCCTCAAGTACTCTCAGCAGGTAGCCGAGCAGTGATATCACCTCCAGCGGGCAAGGTAGCGTGACACGATGCCATTTTGTGCAGCATATTTTTGCATCTATCCTATTTACATGTAAACCCCTTTTTGAATTGTATAAATAATTTGTAATTTGTAATTATTTGTTTGTAATTGTGTTTAAATTGTTTTGAATTAAATATGGTTTACAAATTGTGATTTGGACTTTATCAAGTTTGATTTGGAAATTGAATGCATATTTGAGGCATACGGGCAATCAGAAGTTGGGTTGGTGTTAAATATTAGTTGAAGTGTTGATTTTTTATAAACAGGTTTTTTGGGATTGTTAAAAATACAGTCGTTATGCTGCTGAAATTTCGTTAGAAAATAAGTTTAAAAATCGAAAAAAAAAAATTCTTATGCCCTTTTCAGTTTTTAAAGAAAACCAACCCAACAATGGTTTAGAAAGTATAAGAAAGTTTAGGGTTCGCTCCACGGGTTTCGCTTAGCTCGATAAGTCGGGTCTAAGAGGTATCCGTTGAGGTGCCCGACATGACCTACCGAATTAAAGTTAGAGCTATCCAGGATGGGTCGTGTCAAGGTGGTATCAGAGCCCGATTTTGGAAAGTTTTGATATATCCAAAGAGTTTTAAGAAAGTTTTAGTTAGTTTTAAATTGTTTTAAAGCATAGCATTGCATGATTTTGCACGATTTCTGAACCTCGTTTTCATGCATTTCAATATCATAGATATGTAGCGTCATGTTCGAGGTCACGGTCGCCCAAGGATTCGGAGGACAGCTGCAGAGATAACAACTGAGGCACTTATGAGAGAGGAGGAGCACGTTGGCGCATCAGTTAATGTGTCGAAGCCTCGAGTAGAGTCGCCACAACCCGTAGGCCCAACGGGTGTGCAAGTGAATGTAGAGCAGATGGCCCAAATGTTGGCAGTGACTTTACATCAGCCCCGTGAGTCGGGGGCATCTATTGATCACGCAAGAAAGTTAAGCGCGAGACCGTATGATGGCACGAGAGAGCTAGAGTGTACATTGTCGTGGTTAGAGAGTTGCGAAGAGATATTTCAGGTCATGGGCTGCACCGATAATCAGATGGTCACCTTCTCCGCTTTCCTAATGAAGGATAGAGCTAAAGATTAGTGGAAGGCCTTATAGCGGAGACACCTAGACGGGGTAGCCTGAGTAGTATTCAAATGAGAGTTCCTCTAGAAGTTCTACCCCGTAGTTACAAAGAGGCTAGGATCGAGGAGTTTTACAGGTTGGAGCAGGGCAGCCTATTAGTAGTGGATTACAAGAAGAGATTTTCAGAGCTTGGTTGCCTTGTTCCATTAGTGACAGATGATGAGGGACAGAAGATCAGTAAGTTCAAATCCGGCCTGAGTCCTAGAATAAGAACATATGTGGCCTCAAATGAATATACAAGATACGGGGACGTGGTAGAGGCAGCTATACGAGTGGAAAAAAGCATGGAGACCATTCCCTAACCATCGAAGTTTAGCTTGAAACGCACTTGGACCGAGAGTACTAGCCACCAGGGAGGATCTAGTAAAGCGACAAAGAGTGGTGATCGATCTTACGGATCTCAGAGCAGAAGGCATAATCAAGGGTCCTAGAGTAGTCATAGTTCAGTGAGGTCTTTAGCGGGATCCCCGAGTTTCAGAGATGGTTTCAGATCACGGCCTCCTTACAGTAGGTGTGGTAGGAGTCATCCGAGCGAATGTTTTGCTGGTAGCACCGAATGCTACAGGTGTGGTCAGGAGGGCCATTTAATGAAAGACTGTACTAGTGTTGCAGCGTCGAATAGACCAGAGGGCCGGAGCGCCACACCTGGACAAACTAGTAGGGTTTGTGGACCCGAGAGAAGAGGCCCCTAGATTAGAGCAGCTACTAGTTCAGAGACTTCTAATGGTGGGCCCAGCAGAGCAGTGCCACCCAGGGGACAGCTCGATAGACCACGGACCTAGACCAGAGGATTTGTAGTCACCCAGCAGAATGCTGATATGGCCCCAGATATAGTCACATGTATTATCTTTTTATCTGACACGAGTGCACAGGTGTCGATAGACCTAGGGGCCACTCATTCTTTTATATCTACGGAGTTTGTTGCTAGAGTAAATGTAGAGACGGAGTCGTTGAATTGCAGCATGATCATATCGTTTCCTACGGGAGAATCTATGATAGAAGATAAAGTATACCTAGGAAGTAAGATTGGTATAGTAGGTCAGGAGTTCGAGGCAGACTTGATCCTGCTAGATATTCACGATTTCGACGTCATCCTAAGCATGGATTGGCTGTCGAAACATAGGGCTATAGTGGATTGCTACAGGAAGGAAGCGCGGTTTAGCAGACTAGGGGCGTTAGATGTGATTTTCAGTGGTGTAAGGAAGACACTCCCCACGAGCCTGATCAGTGTGTTAAAGGCGAACAAGATGTTAAGAAAAGAGTTTTACGGTTACTTGGCCTATGTAGTGGAGCTGGAAGTACAGAGATGAAGTTAGAAGAGGTTCCAAGGGTTAAAGAGTATCCAGACGTCTTCCCAAAGACCTTCTAAGGCTACCACTCGTCAGAGAGATAGAGTTTAAGATAGGCCTAGCACCGGGGACAGAGCCCATCGGGGACAGAGCCCATATCGCTAGCACCATACAAGATGGCCTCAGCTGAATTGAAAGAATTGAAGGTTTAGATGGAAGAATTGGTGAGTAAGGGATTCATTAGGCTGAGTATGTCGCCTTGAGGAGCTCCAGTATTGTTTGTGAGGAAGAAAGATGGGAGCCTCCGATTATGCATAGACTACAAGCAGCTGAACCGAGTCACTATCAGGAATCAGTATCCGCTACCGAGGATTGACGAACTCTTCGATCAGTTACAGAGTGCCAGGATATTTTTGAAGATTGATTTGAGGTTAGGGCACTACCGGTTGAGGATTCGCAGGGAGGATGTCCTTAAGACGGCCTTTAGGACACGCTACGGGCATTATGAGTTTATGGTGATGCCGTTTGGATTGACGAATGCCCCAGCCACTTTCGTGGATTTGATGAACATGGTATTCAGGCTGTACTTGGATAGATTCGTCATTGTCTTCATTGATGACAAACTAGTATATTCAGGTAGTTGAGAGGAGCAAGCTGAGCGCCTCAGGATAGTGTTACAGACATTGAGGGAACATAAGTTGTATGCGAAGTTCAGTAAGTGCATGTTCTTGTTAGACAGGGTAGCATTTCTAGGGCATGTAGTTACAGTAGATGAGATATCAGTGGACCCCCAGAAGATAAAAGCGATAGTGAATTGGCAACCACCCACGAACGTAACTAAAATTAGAAGCTTTCTAGGGTTGGCAGGATATTACAGAAAGTTCGTAGAGGGATTTTCGAAGATTACTACTCCTTTATCGAGGTTGACCCGAACGAAAGAAAAGTTTGTATGGTCAGAGGCGTGTCAACACAGATTTGATGAATTGAAGCATAGATTGACCTCGACACCTATACTCACCTTTCCTTTAGGGAGCGACAGATTTACGGTTTATTACAACGCCTCCAGACAGGGATTCGGTTATGTGCTCATGAAATGAGAGAGTGATTGCTTATGCATCACGACATTTGAGGAAGCATGAATAGAATTATCCCACGCACGACCTAGAGTTAACAGCAGTTGTGTTCGCTTTAAGAATATGGAGGCATTATCTCTATAGAGTCCCCTACAGGATCTTCACGGATCGCAAGAGTTTGCAGTACCTGTTTACTCAGAAGGAGCTCAATATAAGACAGAAACGATGGATTGAGCTCATCAAAGACTATAACTGCACCATATAGTACCACCCTAGCAAGGCGAATATAGTAGCGGATGCCCTCAGCAGGAAACCTATTGCTTCATTAGCCCAGAACTGGAGACGACGGACTCAAGAGCCATGTTAGCCACATTTTATATCCGTCCAGTTCTGATGGATCAGGTTAGAGAGCTCTAGACCTAAGATCCATATCTGATGATGATAAGAGGGGAGATAGAGGTTAGGCAGCAGAACACATTCTCAATCAGAGACGATGGGACACTGGTTATGGGACAGAGATTTTGTGTGCCAAATGTGGGAGATCTGAAGAAAAAGATTATGGAAGAGGCACACTCATCAGCTTATGCCATGTATCTAGGGAGTACGAAGATGTATCAGACTCTAAGAGATCACTATTGGTGGAGAGGAATGAAGAAAGAGATCATAGAATTCGTTCCCAGATGCTTAACCTACCAGTAGATTAAAGCAGAGCACCAGAAACCGACAGGTTTACTACACCCCTACCGATCCGTGAGTGAAAATGGGAGATGATTACTATGGATTTTATGGTGGGGCTACCAAGGACGTAGAGCGGACACGATGCTATATAGGTGATTGTTGATCGATTGATGAAGTCCGCTCACTTTTTAGCGATTAAGAATACATACTCCTTGGAGAGACTAGCTCAGCTGTATGTTGACAATATAGTGAGGCTACATGGCACACCAGTGTCCATCGTATCAGACAGAGATCCTCGATTCACATCTAGATTCTAGCCTAAGTTACAGGAAGCTTTAGACACCATATTACATTTCAGTATGACATTTCACCTACAGACGGATGGCCAATCCGAGAGGACTATCTAGACCCTTGAGGACATGTTGAGAGCTTGCGTTATGGAATTCGGGGGAAGTTGAGATACTCACCTACCACTGATAGAGTTTACCTACAACAACAGCTACCAGTCAAGTATTGAGATGACACCATATGAAGCGTTTTATTGCAGGAAGTGTAGGACCCCAGTTTGCTGAGATGAGGTAGGTGAGAAGAGATTGATTGGTCCAGAGATTGTCCAGATCACCACAAAGAAGGTAAATATGATCAAAGAAAAGCTAAAAGTAGTCAGTGACCGATAGAAAAGCTATGCGAACAACCGAATGAGAGATTTGGAATTTTAGGTGGGTGACAGAGTGTTCTTGCGGATCTCGCCGTAAAAAGAAGTACTAAGATTTGGAAAGCGAGGCAAGCTGAGTCCGCAGTACATAAGGCTGTACGAGGTCGTGGAGAGGATTGGAGAGGTGGCGTATTGCCTGAAGCTGCCACCAGAGTTGGCAAATATCCACAACGTATTCCATGTTTCTATGTTACGGAAGTATGTAGCTGATCCTTCACATATCCTTAGAGAGTAGCCAGTGCAATAGATATAGAATCTGACCTACGAAGAGCAACCTATAGAGATCTCAGATCGTAAGGAGCAACTGTTGCGCCGCACAGTGATACCATTGGTTGAAGTCTTGTGGAAGAACCATGGATCAAAGAAAGCTACATGGAAGCATGAGGAGCATATGTGTGCATAGTATCCGTACCTCTTAGAGTTAGGTATGTAATTTAATTTCGAGGACGAAATTTTTATAAAGAGGGAAGAAATTGTAAACCCTCTATTTATATATTTACAGACTTCCCAGTAATAGTCCCTCGGTAACGATTTAAGACCCTAAATGATGAATGGAAGTGCCTAAAGTCATAGAGAACCTTTGGAGATTGATTTAAATCCAATTGGAGAATAAATTGAAGGATAAAATGGTAAATGATATTGAGTAATTATTAAGTGTAATTAGGGACTAAATTGAAAATAAGATTTAATATTTGTGGTCAAATCAGAATTAAGCTAAAAGTTTAGGGATGAGAATTAAATTTTTTCAAGACATGATCGGCATTATTGAAGTTGTTTGTGGCGAAAAACGTGAACATTAAGCTTAAGTTACACAAATAAACACAATCGAGACAGAGACGCACAAACAGAAGACATAGAACCGAAGAAAGGGAGAGAAAGTGAGCAAGAGAGAGAGCCAAGAAGAAGAAGAAGAAGATGAAGAAAAGGAAGACGAGTCCTTCACGCACCAAAATCAGCCACAAATGCACGCCAAAGCAGAATTCGAACAGAACTAGACACACACACAATCAAAGATGCCAAACTGAAGGAGAAGAAAAGAGATCGAGAGGGAGAGAGTGAGAGAGGAAGAGAAGAGAAGAAGGAGAGGAAGACCAGCCCTTCACGCACCAAAACTAGCCACCAAACGCATCCGTGACTCAACAGAAAATCAAAACAGAAAAAGATGCAGAAGAAGAAGAAGAAGCCGTGAGGAGGAGGTGATTTCCGCCGAAGCTAGAGGAGGTAGATCAAACAATCTCAAGCCATTTTCGAACTCCCCACCAAGCTTTCAAGCTCACCCAAGTTAGAGAACCAAGATTGAGCAAGAAATCAAAATGAAAGAAGGATAAGTTATCCAACTCAAAATTGGTTTGTGTTGATGTTGTGTTGGAGATTTAAGTTGGTTTTGATGTGATTTGTGTTGTTGGTTGTTTGTGATTAAAAATGGGTAAAAACCAAGTGAAATGATGTTGAAAAAAATGAGATTTGAATGGTGTTAGGGCTACCATAAGTTAGTGTTGATGTTGGTTGTTTTGATATGATTTATTTTGTTGATTTGTTGGGCGATTAAAAGTGGATAAAAATCATGTAAATGTGGGTTAGAAATTGATGAGTTAGGATGTGATATGTGGTTGCCCAAGTTGATTAATGTTGGAAACAAAATTAAATCTTGAAATGTACACTTGTGTTGGAAAAACATTTTGTGAGTGGACTATTGGTGTTAAAGTCTGAAAATTTTAGTTTAAGGTTAATTTGGAATTTAAGTTTATTATAGGGGCAAAATGGTCCAATGAAAAGTTGGATGAAATGGACTTTATTTTGAGCTTATTGGAGGCTTAGAAAACCTAGAAAAATATCAAAATCTTAAAGAGAAAACAAAACGCTTAATATACTACTCTGAAGGGCAATTTTGTTAATTAACCTATACTGCATCCATTGAGTGTTCTAATGACCCTAACGAGTTTAATTAAATGTGTTGAGGTTATTAAAAGTGGAAGATTAAATTTAGAAATCAAAACCAAGAAAATGCCCAAAATTAGTAACGAAAACAATACGTTTTTAGCCTAAAACGCCTACCCGATGACCGTTTCCTTCTGTACTAACACTTCGACCAACTAGAAGGTGAGTTGGGAAGATGTTCGGAGCAAAAATGGAACGAAGAAAAGCTCCGAGTAGGGCTGTGAATAGTGTTCGGCCTAAAGGGTCAAAATCGGACGATTTTCGTTTTGGGCCTCCGAACGCGATTCTGTTAGTACCAGAACATCCCTATGTGATAATAAATAGGTTACAGGCGAAGAAAACGGAATTCGGAACCCTAAAATCAATAAAGAAACCAGAAAATGGAGTTCGGAACCCTAGAATCAATAAAGAAACCGAAAATGGAGGTCTACGCATAAAAGGGTCACTTGGGGGAAATTGTGTAATTTTCGTTATTTCGAGTTTTCAGAAGTTGACGCGAACGTAAATTTACGTATATATATGTTGTGTAGGTGAGGAGGACATGCGAGGATCGAGGCGAGAGGAGTAGAGGCTCCGTACGTGTCGTTTGTAGTTTTCCATTTTTGTGAGTGAGTTTTATTTTAAAGATTTTAAATGTATTTTAAATTTGTTGAGTTGATTTGATAAAGTATTTATTTACTTGAAAACTATTTTAAATGCGTTGATATATACATATATACAGTTGTTAAAATGAAATTTCAAAAGCCAAGTTTTCAAGTTAAGTTAAGAAAAGAAAGAAATAGTATTTTCAAAGCCATTAGTATACCCTTAGAGATTTTCAGAAAAGATTAGACTCGGTCAGTCCATCTCACATCAATTGGCACAGTTCTGGGAGGGATGAGTCACTAACCTGGGGGGACAAAGTGACCGAGTCTGTCAGTCGAGTCACCTTTGCTGATGTGGGGTGGTGTTTCGCGTGTTATGGTTAGCATTGGGAAATTCTGCACATAGTTGCGAGATATCTCAGAGCTGTCAGGGTTGGTCCTCTACGTTGGAGCATTCCTCATACAAAGGCCACGTGACCCCAGAGTTAGGGATACTATGGTGTTTTCGAAAAATATCAAGAAATAGCTTTGAAAGAAAAGTAAATTTGAAAAGAAAAGAAATTTTATGATTGTTATTCAAGTTACTTATAATTTTAAGTCATGAGTTTTTGAGATTTATACATGCTTGTGCTTTTGTAAATTCTTATATTGATAATTGAGTTTAAGAAACTAAAGTTTGAAATGCTTAAAAAAATAAAGAATTGTTTTTAAACGTTTTTCGAGGAGGATGTTTAGAAATCAAATTCTTGAAATAAAGATAAATTAACACTCACTGAGCTTCTAGCTCATTAATTTTTTCTGTTTTTATACAAAAACCTCCTCAGGTACTCTCAGCAGGTAGCCTAGCAGTGATATCACCTCCAGCGGGCGAGGTAGAGCAACACGATGCCATTTTGTGCAGCATATTTTTGCAACTATCCTATTTACATGTCAACCCTTTTTTGAATTGTATAAATAATTTGTAATTATTTGTTCGTAATTGTGTTTAAATTGTTTTGAATTAAATGCGATTTACAAATTGTGATTTGGACTTTGTCAAGTTTGATTTCAAAATTGAATGCATGTTTGAGGCCTACAGACAACTAGAAGTTGGGTTGGTGTTAAATATTAGTCGAAGTGTTGATTTTTTGTAAACAGATTTTTCTGGAACGTAAAAAAATGCAACCATTATGCTAGAGAAATTTCGTTAGAAAATAAGTTTAAAAATCGAAAAAAAAAATAAAATTCCTACTCCCTTTTCAGTTTTTAAAGAAAACCAACCCAACAATGTTTTAAAAAGTATCAGAAAGTTTAGGGTTCGCTCCATGGGTTTTGTTTAGCCCGACAAGTCGGGTCTAAAAGGAATCCATTGGGGTGCCCGGCGTGACCTACCGGATTAGAACTAGATGTATTCGAGATTGGTCGCATCAACGGTCAAACCTGAACCCGATTAGAGGGGTTTGTCCCAAACCAACTCGTTGACCCGCTTTAATTTTAATAATAATATAATTAATATAAAAAACAAATATACAATTACAATATATATATATATATTGGCACATTCTAGCATATACTTGAGTATGCATACATTTGACATAAAAATACGTGTTTGCATTCTACAATGTTAAAATGAAGGCCTGTTCACAGCATTTCGGGGAAAGTTTCAGGAGGCTTTCTATATCTATGTGACGGTTTCTTGAATCCAATATCAACATATGGGTGATGAAGAATTATGGGGTGAAGAGATCACGGACTAAAGAGTTCAGTCTCGAAGCTACAAAGGGTTTTTGGATCAATTCATATTCTAATCTATGGTGTGAATATCATGAATCTGAGGAAGGAAGCAACTGAAGAAGCAGAAATACTAATGTTGTTCGTTTCTGAAGATGTGCTTGCTTACAATTGTTGAGTGCAATTATGTTGGTCATGATCATAGAATCATTACCGTTGATAAACTGATCCTTAGCCAATCATTTTGCAAGAATTAGTGATTTATAGTATCATGATCAGTTTTAACAGGAGGGATATATGAATGACACAGGATTTTGGTGGGATTTCACATTTCTAGACTCCATATGAGAGAATCATTACTGGTATTGTAATTTGCGAGAGAGACCTATGTTGCATGTATCATGAGTATTGCATGTTGTGATTGTCATTGTCACTGTGATTATATTTGATGTTGTCATTGCCATTGTCACGTATTGTGATCATGTGGTTTATGCCCATGGATTATACCAGTAGTAAGAAACAATACCAATTGTGAGTTGATTGTACACCAACTCTGTTTTTCTTAGTGAGATAAGTTCAAATTTCATTTTACTTAAAAAAATAAATAAAAATTTAATTTAAGGATATGTTTTCTTTATGATGATAGCTGCTATTCAAATTACAAATAAATGTATGTAATCAAACTACATATATTTACTGTTAAAGTTACTAATCAAACTATATTTATAGTATTTTATCTAATAAATGTATGTGACTTATAACAAAGTAAAGTAAAAAAAAAAAAAAAAAAAATTATAATTCATATGAATATTTTTATATATGAATTTTATCATATAAAATAGTTTTTGTAAAAGAAAAATAATTCACACCAATAATCGTGAGTAAACCAAGACCTATTAGGATTAAATAACACTATATATTTTATTCTCTATTTCGTGTAAACATAATATAGTTTACGATAAAAAAATAATTTGAAATCAGTATAATAATTTCTGAAGTTAAAATGTTTTAATTTTGAAAATTAATTTGTAATAATGAGATCAAAAAAAATAGAGAGAAAAAAATAAAGGACAAAACAATGATTATGAGTGAATAAAAAATTAAAAAATTAAAAAAAAAAAAAAACTAAAAAAAACACATATGAGTCAAAAGAGGATTGAACCATGGTCCCCATAGAAAGGAAGGCATGCATAACCATCAAAGCCATTTTGTTTTTGAGCCTGATTTTAACATTTTATTTATATAATATATTGATTGACTAAAAGGAGAAAAAACAAAAACTTTTAGATGGGTCACCTGGTGACATTGGGAGAAAAAGGCACGTGCAACCAACAGTGCCACTCAAAGAAAGTGATGGTGTAAAACCCTGAAATTTTCATTTTCGTAATATATAATACTGTAGGGTGAACAGTAATTTCAAGTGAATAATAACCCGATGATTATTAAATTTTCGAGTGAGACCTTAGGACGTTGAAAATCTTCAGAATGATAAATAGAGTCTAGGGAAACTGAAACGGAGCCAGAATGAGTCCGTTTGAGTATAATTGGAAATATTCCTGGATCCGACAGGAAATTTAGGAAGGATTTTCAAAAAATTCTAAAAAATTTAGCGAAGTGTCAAAATGAACGTTAAAATGCTCAAGAAGTACTTTAAAGACCTAAATGACCTTTCGAAAGTAATTTCAATTGAAAATAAATCAATCCAGAAATCGCTAGAGGCGATTCAATGAATTTACGAAGAGTCGTTAAGAGACATAGAATGATTTTAAGAGTCATCAAAGTTACCAGGAGTATGTAGGGAGTCTAAATATAGGCCCCGAAGAATTTTGATAGAATTTCGAAAAAAGTCTCAGAAAAGTCGAATTCGGGCGTTCTGAAAAAATCGAAACCAAAGAGATAAGAGTAAATGATGATGTAGCAAGGAAAGGATAAACTTTTAAAATTCCATTTTTTTACCCCTTACTTGACACTTGGTTCCTATTGTGTCATGTATCACTTTATCCACCACACACCCTTCATGGCTAAAATTATAATTTAGAGGAACAAATTGATAATTTTGTAGGCCATATATATATAGGAAGTCATAAAATAGCTGAGAGCAATGAGGTGTTCGACCAAAAAGCAAAAACTGAAGGAAGAAAATAGAAAGGAGAGAAAAATCGTGAGGGAGAGAAGGAAAAAGAAAGAAGAAGAAGAAGAGACCAAGCTCAAGGGGTTTTTCATCACTCTCTCATCCGTAAATTCATCAAAATTGAACAAGGAATAAGTGAAGAATAATAGGTGAGTGATTTGATAAATTTTGATATTAGTTTGATGTAATTTTAATGAGTTTTTATGGTTTGATGATATCTTGAGTTATTGATGAAATTTTTGACATGTATAGAGGTTGATTATCATCAAATCAAGCTTGAAAGTAAAAGGAAGTTCAAAGTAAGAGTTGGTCAAAGTTGTTAGTGAGGTCAGAGTTAGGGTTTTGATGATTTATGGAAATAAGTTTAATTTAATTGATTATTTTTTATGTTAGATATTATTTGAGATGTTGTGGTGATGTTTGATGCATTAAAAAGAAGAAAAGTGAATTGAATGAGTTTGTATGACTTTATAGTGGATGACAAAAAGGGGGTGTATGTTGAGATGTGATTAATTTTTGGTGTTTGTTGAATTTGAGTGATGATTTTAATGGTTTTGAGTTAGTTGGTGGAGAGAAAATTGAAGAAAATGTTGATTATGCAAGACTTTGGATTTTTCTAGTATAAAGGGCAATTGTGTTTTTAGTTGAATTTATGAGAATTAATGTTGTTATATGAGGTTTGGATGTGAAATAAAATGAATGAAAGCTAATGGAATAGAAATAAATGAATATGGATGAAATTAGTATTTGAAATTTAAGGGTATTGGCTAGAGTTTATTATCAAATGACTATAATTACTCAATCTAACACTTGGGATGAGTTAATGGAAAGTTAGAAGGATGTTAGAATTAAAAATGGATGAAAGAAAATCAAAGGAGTGATGGCTACACACCATTTGGCCAAAGGGGGTCATTTTTGACTCAAAATCCAATTTAATCATTCCAAAATATTTGCATGATGTTAGATGTGTTTCTAGGTAGGATTAAGTAAGAATGATGAAAAAAGAAGAAGGAATTTTAGAGCCATTATCAAGTTGGAATCAAGATATGAAGTTAGTAGTTAGAATAATGGCAAATTGAGTTAGATGAGCTAAAACCGATGAAATGAATTTTATATAGTTAGAATGGGTAAATTCTAACTTAGAATGTCTCTTGTAGGTGGAGAAGAAGTGAGGAAAGCAAGAGAGAACCTTTGAAAATCTTTCTAGCAAAGAACAAAGTAAAGAGTGAGTATAAAAATTATATTTTTATCAAATACTACTTTTAATTTGCTTTAAACATCAATTTAAGTAGTTAAAAAGTTTTTTCACTTATTAGTATGTGTATTTTTAGAGATTTAAAAGAAATGAATGCATTTGATGTATCATTGAATTATGAATTGGAAGTTGTAGCGTTATTAAATTTTATGATTTATAAAAGAAATAAATTTCAAGTTATTATAGTTTTATGTTAAATAGATTTCATATTTTTAGCAAAAGTATTTTAGTTTAGTTTTCAAAAATATATCAAGTAAATTTTCAAAGGCTAATGGCATACCCAAAACCAACAAGATTGTAGAATTAAACTCGGCTGGAATACCCTGCACATGTAGGGAAAGACGCAGGTGTAAGGGGGCATGTCACTAACAGTGGTAGATTGAGTCTAGCAAGTGAGTTGTGTCACCCTCTACACTTATGGGGTGTTATCTCGCTATGTGTGGCGATGTAGAATTCTGCAGCATAGCTAGTGAGATGTCTTTAGAGTCACGGTAAGCAACGATAGTTTAGTCTCCTTGTGACCCCACTCTCATTGTACGACGCTAGTTAGTCGTCATGGGAGTTATAGCTTTCTTGGGTTTTCGTTGGTGCATTTAGAAATGAGACCAAACAACAGAAATGATAGATTTTGAGTTTAAATCATTTTCGAAAGAAAAACGGCATTTAGTGAGTTTTATACTCTAAATACCCGTTTAGTGATTTCTAATGAAATATTTATACATTATGCTTGGTATTAAGTTTAGAAAGTTTCTTTTATTGTTAGCATATTTATATATCTTATGCTTTTATGAAATAAAATGTTTGTAAACATGGGAGAGTGATTTTAATGAAAGATAAAATTTTTATAGTAAAAAGAATTCAATGTACTTACTGAGCTCCTTTAGCTCATACGCTTTGCTTTTATGTTTTTCTAAAAACCTCTCCAAGTGTAGGCCCCAGTATCCCGATAGACAGATCTCATGCTACGGATTAGGTGGGTCCCAAACGGCCATGACATCTGTGATCATACCTTGCATATTGATATGTTTTGCAAATTTATGTTATAAAATCAAATTTACGTATCTATGTTTTAAATTCAAATGTTTGGTGTAAATTATAACCTTTCTTTGTAAACGTAAAATTTCATATCCATGTAAATTTTGTTTTACAAAATCTATAGTATGTTTTGAAAGTAAAGTTTATTTTGATTGATTTTGCAAATGGAGATGTTTGAGTTGTGGATGGATTCAAGTGGACCGGAGGTCTATTTGGTAGTTGAGAAAATGAAATTTTAGAAGTGTATAAACTTTTATGAAGGATTTGAGTTTTGGTAGATTTTAAATAAAACAGAGAAAACTCTGTCCGTTTTTTTTTAAAAAAAAAAAAAAAATTTACTACCTGTGTTTCAATATATATAAATGAGATTTAGAAAATTAGAAAAGTTAAAAATGGTTCGCTCCGCAGAATCTTTCAGATTTCCTAGCATAAGTCTGCAATGATTTCGTTGAGATGCCGAGCGGGGCCACTAGAGTCTAAGTTAGAAGACCTAGGGCGGGTGTAAACCCTCGATTCCATAATTGTGGTTGAAATAAAATTGAGCTAAAATCTAAGGGCGGCAAATGGAATTGTTTTAGGGTGTAAGTGGAATTATTGAGAATTATGACGAGGAAAATAGAAGCCAAAATGTTGTGTTGACTTTTTAAAACAAAAAGAAAACCAAACCAGTCTTGCAGTCTCTCATTTCGGGAAGAAGAAGAGAAGAAAGAAAGAAGAAGGAAGAAGAAGAATAAGAGAAGGGGGAGAAGCTGTTGCCGCCGGCCGATCGACCACCTGTCGTCGTCAAACCAATCGCCGAGCAGAACCATCTTCGGGCAGCAACGATGGCGCCACCAGCTGAGCGGATCCGCAGCAGAAACGGCGAGCAGAACCAGACCGCCGACGAGCTGAGCTGAACCCGACGCCGAGCACGCCAAGACCGAGTTGATTCGAAGCTGAACTCGCCTTCCTCGCGCGCGAACCAGCCGCATATCGGCGGTGGAAGACGCGGCGGAAGTGTGACGAAACCGAGGGAAAAAGAGAAAGAGAAAGAGAGGAGGAAGAAGAGAAGAGGATCCACCCAAAACCAGCCTAGATCCATCAACATCTCAGTCCAGAAATCACCTCAAAAATCAGCCCCAAATCAAAGATAACGCGAAGAGGAAAGAGGTGAGTTGTTTAAGCGTGACTTTGACGATTTTGTTGGTGTTTTAGTTGATTCGAAATGGGTTTTGTTCTGAGTTGTTTGTTGGTTGATTGTGAGTAAAGATGAGTTGAAATCTAAGTGAATTAATGGTTATTGGGAGCTTAGGAAACCAAGAAAAACCATCCGATTGGGTTAGGGAATAGGTTCGGCCAAAAGGAGTCGGAACCGAATAATTTTCATTTCGGACCTCTGAACGCGATTCCGTTAGTGCCAGAACAACCGTAAGTGATACCACATAGGTTCCAGACAAAGAAAATTGAGTTCGGAACCTTAGAATCGATAAAGGAACGAAATACGGAAGTTTACGAGTAAAACGGGTCACTTAGGGGTGATTATGCAATTTTAGTTATTTCGCATTTTCCGAAGTTGTCGCGGACGTAAATTTATGTATAAATATGATGTGTAGATGAGGTGGAAGCCAGCGGAGCATGGCACGACCCCTGAATTTTTATATACAAAGTTTTAAGATCAGGTGAGTGTTTTTATAAAAATGTTTTTACTATGATTGATTTTAAGTGCATGCCAAATTTATCATGTTGATTAGAATATCAAATGAATTCCAAATTGAAATGGTTGCATGGATTATGGAAATGATTTATGTGAAATGTGATTTAATGAGAAATGAAATTTAAATTGAAATGATATTGAAAATCAATGGTACGTCTGATTGTACGTTATATATATCTCCAGTCTGGGTTGAGTACCTTAAGCGTGCATTGGCTGTGTTGGGAGAGTCTATCACTAACAGCGGGTGGGACCGTGTCTGTTTACTCTTGTGAGTCGTCCAATGCACGTAAGAGGTATATTATTTGCTAGCTTCCAACCGAGCGAGGCAAAATTCCGCTCCGTAACGAGGCAAAATTCCGTTACGTAAAAACTAGATAGATGACCTGATCGAGGCAAAATTCAGTGATGGTCTGAGCGAGACAAAATTCCGCTCTACTTATAGGGTACCATGTGATGCAAGCTAATAATGGTTGGCCTATTTATATTTATAAATTCTTTGAAAGTTATTATTGCCACCATTATTGAAATGTTTTGATAGAAATGGAAATCATGCAACCTATGGATTTAAATGTTATTATTTGGCATGAAATGAATTTGATTAAATGTCGATTGATATATATTGTTTCTAAATGAATGATGAATTTCAGATATATCAATTATTCAATCAAGGTATTTGATTATGCATAAATTTTTTAAAAGAGTTTTGGGAGGCTATTTGATACGCCTATTTTAAATGGAAATTATATGACACTCACTGGGCTATCAAGCTCACTATGTTTTATATTTTTGTAAATAAAAACCTCCCCAGGCACAGGCACAGGTACAGGTACAGGCACTTCATTGGCAGGAACTCCGGAATCGTGATTAGAGGAGTCGAAGAGGCTATGTTGTTATTTTTGAAATGTATAAATTTTTGGGATATGTAAATAAAGATATGCATGACTTATGAATTTGATTTAATATATTTTTAAACCGTATGCATAGTTGGGGTTGCTCGTGGATTGATAAAAATGAGAGCTGGAGGCTTTGTAGTTTGGGGAAATTATTTTGTGATATTATAGAAGTGTTAAACTTATAATTTGCAGGGTGGCAAAGTCCGAAAAACAGACGGGATGCTGCCCAAATTTTTATAAAATGTTTTACAAAGGTTTGAAATAAAAATGAAAAATTTCCCCGTGTTTCCGCTGTTTTCGAAAAGGTTTCAGAAAGAATATGACTTAGCTCTGCGGGAATCCTTTAGTTGAGCGTAAGGGCTAACTGGAGGGTCACCGTAGGGTGCCAGCAGATCGCCTCTGGAAAGGGGTCTGTCAGCGGGTCCCGTCATAGGTTGTGCATCTTGATCTGATTGTACCTTGGAAAAGCATCCATGAAGTTCATTAGGGTATGCCTAGCAATTATGTTGACCAGCTGATCAATCTTAGATAAAAAGAAACTATCTCTTGGGCATGCCTTGTTCAGATTCATGAAATCTACGTACATTCTCCCCTTTCCCTTCTCTTTCTTTACCAAAACTACATTTGCGACCCACTCGAGGTACTTTGATTTCCTAGTAAAGCCAGCCTTGAATAGCTTGTCAACTTCTTCTTCAATGACGTTATATCTCTCCTAATCAAAGGCCTTTCCCTTTTGTTGTATTAGCTTTACAGATAGATTCACATTGACTCAGTGGGAGGAAATTTTAGGGTTAATTCCTGGAATCTCTTCATGTGTCCAAGCGAAAATATTCGAGAATTCCTTAAGGAGATCTTTTACCTTTTCCTTTACCCTTGTTGACATATTGGCCCCTATTTTCATTGTCCTCATTTCGCTGCCTTATCTTACAAGCACCTCTTTTAAGGGCTCCTCTGTTTCTCCTCGTCGTTCCTTTTTTAGTTCCTGAGGGTCCATGTCAACAGTTGGTGGCATTGCTTTAGAGATGTCACTTAACATTTTCTTACTATCCATTGATCTCCTCTCACGATTTTCTTAAAACCATTCATAGGGAACTTCATACAGAGGTGGTATATAGACACAACGACTTATGTGTTAAATAGGAAAGACTATCCTACTTTGGCATTGTAGGCACCTAGACAATTTACGACCATGAATTCCACCATGGTTGTTATCTATGCTGGCTCTTCCCCCATTATTATATGAAGTGTGACGGTCCTCAAAGGCATAACTATTCCTTCTATGAAGCCACTTAAGGGAGTGTAAACTGGCTTTAGGATGACATGCGTTAGTTCTAGTCTGTCTAAAGCATCATTGTATAACAAATCCGTGGAGCTCCCCGTGTCTACGAGTATTCGCGCCATTTTCTTCCCTGCTACCCTTAGGGTGACTATAAATAGTTCATTGTCAGGGAAATGAATTCCCTCTACATCTTTGTCTTTGAATATAACGTTTGGGTTTTGGGATAAAGGGATTCTTTGATTTGGGTAGCTTGTCATAATCTTCTTCGTGTCCCCTAAGGTGATATTTCTCTGGCATAACTTTTTCTTGATATATGAGAATCCCATGCTCTTGTGATCCCTCCTCAGATTATGTTAATGATTTGTTTTTCTTCCACTTTTGCCATCCCTCTATCAATAGTTTCTCTGGAATCCTATTCTGCACTTGCATCCCTCCTTTTACCTTTGAAAGGAACTCTTTCAAATGTCCATTTCGTATGAGTTCTTCTATCTGCTTCCTTAGGCTGCAACAGTTTGAGATGTGGTGCCTGTAGTGTAGGACCCTAAATTTTCATTCTACATGCTAAATGATACTTTATGGATGAATAGTAACGTTTTCGGATGAATAGTGATTTTGGATGAATAGTAATTCGATGAATAGTAAAATTTTGATTTGGACCCCGAAAAATCGAAAATTTGTAGAATGATTATGAAAATCTAATGAAACTGAAACAGATAAAAATCTAATGTAGAAAATCTAATGAAACTGAAACAAATAAAAAATGAGTCCGTTTGAGTAGTTTTAATGGCTTTAGAGTTGACTTAGTGATTTTATGAAGAGCCAAAAAGGGGCATAGAAAGACTTTTAAGAATCATCAAAGCTATTAAAAGTATGTAGGAAGTTCAAATATAAGCCCTGGTAAATTTTGAAAGGATTTCGAAAAGGTTCCGAAAAAGCCGAATTTGGGTATTCCAAAAAAGTCAAATTGAAGAGATAAGAATAAGAGGTGACATGACATAAAAGATAAGCATGAAAGGGAGGTGTGGTGGGGAAAGTGGCACTTGGACCTGTAAGCCCTCTATTTTATATTGTACGGATTACTCAGGAATAGTCCCTAAGTATTTATTAGAGACCTTAAATGGTTTATGGAAAGACTTAAGGTCATAGAGAACCCATAGGGATTGATTTAAACTCAATTGGAGATTAAACGGATAGATAAAATGGTGAATGAAATCGAGTAAATTTTTAAGGAAATAAGGGACTAAATTGAAGATAAGTTTTAAAATTGTGGTCATAGTAGAATTAAGTTAAAAGCTAAGGAAGGAGAATGAAAGTATTTTAGGGCGTAAGTGGAATTATTAAGATTATTGGGAAGGAAATTAGAAGCCAAAAACTTTGATGGTTGACTTTCAAGTCAAAACAGAAAAATAAAAGACTGAAGCAGAACTCAGTCGCAAAAACGCGACGAAGAAGAAGAAAGAAAGAAAGAAAGAAGAAGAAAGAAAGAAGAAGAAGAGAAGAAGAAGAAGAGTTGCCGGCACCGACTACCGCCGACCGACCAGCCGAGGAGCTCGTCGTAAACCCGACCCAAAGCAAGACGAACGCTCCGTCGCACGCGAAGGCGAACCAGACTTGACCGCTGCTGCTGCCGCTGCCGACGACGACGAGGAGGAGCTGTCGTCGTGCACCAGACCGAGACCGACCAGAAGGCAACCGAAATCGAGCTGGTCGACGGCAAAAACGACGCAGAAATCACGCGGAATCGCAGGTGCCAAGCTGAGCAGAACCAGACCTTACCGCGCGTGAACCAGTCCTGATCTGCGCGGAAGAAGACGGCGGCGAGCTGTCGTCCGATCACCTGCAGAGCTGCACGCGAAACCCACCCGATCCACACCATTTTCAGCTTCAATTGAGCTCGATTTCAGCTCAAAACCAGTGATGAGTGCAGCTGAAACTGAAATCAAAATAGAGAAGGTAGATCGGGGAAAAAAAATGAGAGATTAGCCGCGAGAGAGAGGATCGTGTGAGAGAAGAAAGTGAGAAGAAAACCCAGCTGTTTCACAACAAAAATCAGCTCGAAAATCAGTCCCCAATCGAAGTCAACGCGAGAGGGAAAAAGGGGTAAGTTATTCGATTAGAAATTTATTCGCGTTGATGATTTTTATTGATGATCCAAGTTGTTTCTAAATGGATTTCGTTATGATTTGGTTATTGGTTGTTTTTGAGTGAAAACAAGTTGAAAAATAAGTGGATTTAAGCATATTGGGAGTTTAGAAAACCAAAAAGTTAGAGAGAAACCAAAACGTGCACTAAACTAGTTTAAAGGGCAATTTTGTAAATTGGCCCATATGGCGTTCGTTGAGAGTTTGGATGACTCTAATGAGTTTAATTAGGAGTATTGGGATTAATAAAAGTCGAAAATTAAATTAAGGAACCAAAAATGGAGAGTTACGCCTAAAAAGGGTCACTTAGGGAGGATTATGTAATTTTTATTATTTCAAGTTTCCAGAAGTTGACGCAATCATAAATTTAAGTATATATGTGTTGTGTAGGTGAAGAGCATCCGATTGGATCACGAGAGGGCTTTTGAAGCTCATCCGAGTTAAGCCCAAGCTTAAGGTGAGTGTACTTTCAAAGAGTTTTCTAAAGTGATTTATACTTTTGCATTGTATAAGTTCTTGTATTTAAATACATGTAATGTATTTGTAAAGTAAACGAGTCCAAGGACTCAAGTTTAAAGCTTTCAAGTTAAAGCTTTTGTTCTTGTGCACCAAGTATAAAGATTTGTAATGCATAGCATTAGGGAAAAATAAAGTTTTCAAAGGTCATAAGTACCCACCAGTTTATCGAGTTCAGACCCGTATGGTATATCCCACTTAGTAAGGCAAGGGTTGGGGGAATCGAGTCACTAACTGTGTGGTTAAAGTTATGAGTGAGTGTGTCGCCCCTACTTTGTGGGATATGGTCTCGCACTACGGTTAGCGATGCAGCATTCCGCATGTAGTTGCTAAGAGGTCTCAGAGAGTTGGTTGCGGTGGATGTCAGATACATCGCCTTGTGACCTACCACACTTGCGGCCTTAGCTAAGTCGCCGTGTGGTCAAGAGATTAGGGTTACGAATGGTGCTTTTATAAAGTTAAGTTATTTTAAATATGCTTAGATTTATGCTTTCCAAGTTTATTATAAGTTGTTTATATTGATGCTATGCAATTGAATGAGATTTAAGCTTTAAATGTTTTAAGAAATATAAACTTTTATTAAAGTTTTCTAAGGAGGAAGTTTTTGAAAAATAAAGTTAAGTTTATAAACTATTGCACTCACTGAGCTTTATAGCTCACTCTTAAAATTGTTTATAAAAACCTCCTCAGGTACTCGTGTGGGTGAAGATTAGTGAAGCCTCCCTCCTTCGCATTCAAGTGGGCGCAAGTATTGGCAGTTGCATCTTGAAGAATGTAAAATGCATATTTTGAGTCTTTTGTATATTGCTTATGTTTGTACATTTTGCATAAAAAGAGTGATATCTTTTGAGTTGTGTAAAAAATGCATCATTTTGTGCTTGAAAAATCAAGCTTACTAGATTTAAAAGTACATATTTATATTTTGTCTTTGAATGTTTAAAAGTTTCCAATTTTTATGTTTATGTTGATAAACGGAATTTGAGAGAAGTTGGGTTGGATGTGATTATAGTTTGAAGTGTTTAAATTGCTTTCCAGGTTTTTGGTTTATCCAAATTACAGCCGTTATGCTGCTGGTTTTGAGTTTTAAAAATGACCAAATGAATAGTATCAAACCAACCCAAACCATTTCAACCTTAGATTTAAAAGATTTTGCTTCCGCTAAAGTTAAGTTTTAAGTTAAGAGGGTTCGCTCCTCGAATGCCTTCTTCCCCATCAAGATGGGCTTAGAGGGATTCGTTGGGGTGCCCGGACGTACCCTTCGGATAGGAGCTTAGTGGCAGTCCGGATTGGGGCGTTGCAGGACCAATAGAAAGTAGACAAGTGTAAAGTAAGGGATGAAATTGGCATTTTAGGCTTTGATTAAGGGCAAAATGGTTATTTGGAGAGTTATATATATAAGGTGAATCATGAAATGAATAAGAGAAAGAGGTGAGTCGGTCAAGCAAGCCAAAGACATAAAGAAAAAATGAAAAAGTGAGGTGAGGTCGTGAGTGAGGCCGAAAAAGGAAGAAGAAGAAGAAAAAAGAAGAAGAAGAAAGGAAAGCCAAGGATTCAAGGTAATTTTATCCCTCTCTTACTATAGTTTTCATCCCTATACACTCAAGAAAAAGTGAGGAGGAATTGGTAAGTTATGGAAGTTAATTTGATGTTAGTTTGGTGGTGAAATTGATGGGTTTTTATGAGTTGATGATATATTGTTTAATTGATGGTATTTTTAACATGTATAGAAATAAATTATCATCAAATCAAGCTTGGAAGTGGAAGGAAGCTTGAAGCAAGTGATAATTCATTTTATTAGTAAGGTAAGAGTTAGGGTTTTGATGTAATTTTGTTAAATAAATTTAATTGGTTTGATTGTTGGTTATTAGATGATTATTTGAGTGAAATGGATGTTATTTATGCCTTTAGAAATGAAAGAAATTGATTGAATGGGTTGGTATGTAGTGTATGGCCAAAGGAAGAAATGTGATGTAAAATTATTTGATTTGGTGTTTGATGAGTCTTATGAGTTTTGAGTTAATTTAGAGCTAGTTGGTGGAAAGAAAACGAAAAATTAGATGGTTATGCATGAAAATGGATTTTTGCTAAAATAGGAGCATTTGTGTGTATTGAATGAATTTATGATGTTTGATGATGTTATGTAATGTTTTTATGTGAAATTGGATGAGTATAAATCAATTGAATGGAGAAATTTTGAGTTAGAAAGATTTGGGTGCATGTTGGATTAAAATATGGAAGTTGGAGTTTATAAATCCAACTTGGTGTTTTGATGAGTTTCCATAATTATATGATGTGTTTTAAGTGTGTTTGGCATGAAATTTGAGAAGAAATGGATGGAATAATCAAGGATGCAATCCATGAATGAAACTAGTAAGGAATCCAAGTAGATTGCATTATGGATTTAGTTTGAATTAGTAGTGTAAACTGTAAAGTATATGTAATTGAATGAAAGCTTATGTGAAATTATTATCATTGAAATGGGATTGTATGTTGGGATATTGTGAATGACTTATTGGAAAAGTAAGGTGAATTGAAATTGCATATATACTAGTGCATGCAAAAGGAGTTAAATGTGTGTGAAATTAGTTTAGTCGAAAAGTCGTTAAAATTTAAAATGCAAAATTGTATAGGTAAGATCGAAGTAGCGAAATCGAATTTGTGCTCGGGCGACCGTAAAACCAATTGTGAGTGCCTTTTTAAAATTGTTTTTGAAAGTTTTATTTCTAATCAAATAAATTTTATATGTTAGGCTTTTAAATTCATGCATGTGATATTGTATATGAAATTTTAGTAAATGAGTTTTATATGATATGCAGAAATTGAATATGTAAATCAATTATATTGCTGCTTTAATTTTATTTTCGAGATTTCAGTTTGTGGAAATGATTTTATATAGTTTATAAATGATAAGCAGCAAGTTTAGAAACCGAAAGTTTTGGCCTAGGGTAATACAGGATATTACCTGTCAGAGTACCTTAATGTGCATGGCAAAGTCGGGGGGCATCATTGCATTAGACATACATGGTAGGATGGGCATTTATCCGTTAATCAGCCTAATCTGTCGCCATCTGCACGTCTTGGGTATATATTGAGTTAGCGAGCTAGCTTTTATGTGGCGATGCAGGAATTTCGCTACGTAAATCGGTATGGTGGTTTGAGCAATGCAAAAATTTCGTTCTACCACCCGATACGGCCTAAGCGATGCAGGAATTTTGTTCCATCATATCTACCGAGGGTATTGTCAGGATAGGCCATCAGTGGTCGACTGTTTCAGCTTATAGATTGTTTTCATAATATAACATCACCACTGTTTCTAGTTTCAACAAAAGATAAAAAAAAAAGAATTAAAAATTTTTATGATTCACATGATATGTTTAATTTTTAAAAGGATAAAGTTTGGATTACAACATTAAATTATTTTAGTATAACATATTTTTTTTCAGAGAGACTATTTAAAAAAAATTTCAGTTGATTTGAAATACTTGACACTCACTGAGCTCGTTTAGCTCATCACATATTTTGTGTTTTATAAATAAACCTCCCCAGGTATAGGTATTGGTATATTAAGGGTAGGGACACCTCCACAGGATTAAAGGATCGAGTACATTTAGCTATGAATGTGTATAAGTTGAATTGATATGTTTTGTAAAGAAAGCAAATTGACACTTGTGCATAAATTACATTATGTTTTGTAAATAATTATGTGTTTAAATCATGTGACTTCAATTATGTTATATATATATGTGTGTATATATTTCAGTTTTTATTGAATTTGTTGTTTTTGTGTTGTGAATTAGAAATTGAGGACCAGAGGCCCAGAAGTTTGAGGAAATTGATTGTTTTTAGAAGTGTTTATATTTTGTAAATTTTCGCAGGGTGGTATGTTCGGAAAAACAGCCGTCATGTTGCTTGAATTTTTATAAATTTATTTTGAAATCGAGTGAAACAAAATAAAACAATTTTCCCCACATTTCCGCATAAACAGAGGATTTGGAAAGTTTAGCAAAAATAAAAAGGCTCAACTTCACAAGAACTTTTCAGCGGGATCAGATATTTACTAGAGAGCTACCGTGGGGTGTCAGGCAAGCTGCCTAGGGAAAGGGCCCTGTCACGTAGTCTTCATGAAAATCATAATATCTGTGGTTATCCCTTCGATATAGGGATTCCCTTATCGGGCTTGGTTTTTTGAGTAGCTCATTGTGCTTTATGGCTGTAAAAATTTGGTCCCTTGTGGCGTTAAGAGGGATAAACTTATTTTGCTAAGCCGGATTTGGTGTCCCTTTGTGAGAAGGAGGTAGAGCTGACTGTGGCTTCGTTATCCTTACATCTTTAGGTAATTCCTCCTCCAAATTTCTTATGTAGTGTCCCTGATTGTCTGATTGTTTGTCTTTCCCCTTGTTTCCCCTGGCTTGATGTCTGTCTTTGTGCTTAACTCCCCTCTCTTTGTTCCTTGAAGATTCCGCCATTTCCTTTTGCTTTTTGATTAAGTATTTTTCATCAGTATGCATCTACTTTAGGGCTCGTGCATAAGCTTCCTTATAACTCTTAGGGTTGTTTTCCTCAAATGAGCCTCAAAGTCTCCTTACCCGTAGGTTTCTTTAGAAATTAATTAGGGTATCTCGTAATCCGAAGACTTCCATCTGTATTACTTATTCATGATACTTTGTCATGTAGTACTTAGGACTTTCATTTTCGAGTTGTTTGACGTACTAAAGTGTTGATGGGTCTTTAGGTAGTGGTTTCGCTTCTTGGAACTGAGTGATTAATTCCTTGGTCAAGTTGATGCATGAACTAATGCATTCTGCTATGAGGCATCTAAACTAATCCCTTGCAGGTCTTTCGAGAGTGATGGAAAAGATCATACACATGACATCATCTAGAATTCCCTATATAATCATTTGCTCCCTAAAATTTTTTATATGGGCTACCGGATCAATCTGCCTCTTGTAAAGGTCTAGCTGTGACATTTTAAACTTCCTTAGTAAGTTAGCCAACCTAATGTGTTCTTAGTGGTTAGTAAAAGACTCCCACTGAATCTAGTTTGCTATGTTCTTTTTTATCTTGCGTAGCTCTGCCAACTCTTGCCTTAGCTCTTAAAAGGGCCCTTTCAACTTGAGTTGTCCTTTACTACTTAGCTATCCTCGTAGCCTCAATAGATTCCCCCATAGGTCGTATTGCATACTCTGCCCCTTCTCGTGGGACCTCAGGGTCCTCAGTTTGCATTTGCTCTCGGGCTTTAGCATTTTCACTAATGTTCGAACCACTAGTTTTTATTGGGGTAACCTGACGCATCCTCTGTAAAGGATATGTTGCTCATTGTTCGTCTAGAGTTTCTTCCTCGTGAGTGATGCGTGTGGGTTTGCTTTTGGTAGGTCTTCCATGCTTTCGGGCTGAAGGCGACTATACCGAGATCGTTGGGGTTTCTAGTACGCTATCCTGGATTTCCCTCACCTGAGCTTCGATGGTACGTCAAATTGTAGCTAATGCCTAGGTCATTTACTTCTGCAATTGTTGTTGTCCTTTTACTATGTTTTCTGCCTATTGGGTTACCATATGCAACCCTTGCTCAAACTTAGCAACCCTTGCTCATTCTTGAGCCACTTCATCATTGTCATTTCCTCTAATTGCCATAGCTTTTGCTCTGGTAGTTCTAATTCTTTCCCTTGGGATTTCTTCCTCTGAAACTACCTCACCCTCTTTTATTGCTACATCTACGTGCCCTCCTACGCTGGTCCTGCAAGATTCACCATCATATTCCCTTTTTATGTAGTGAACTTTTTTTTTTTTGGTAGGTCATGGACTTGTTGTATCGTTCCCAATAGACGATGCTAATGTTGATACAAAAATTGTCCTCAAAGGATTACACCAATAATAGTGTCATGATTCTAACTAGGGCATCAAATAGCAATCAATTTGCAAATAATCCTCTAGATAACTCAAGCGATTTGGCCCCCGAAACTGTAGGTACTAAAAAGGGGAGAAGGTCTAGACTTCTAGGATTGAAGTGTTTTCTTCATCTTTCCATTGATTTCTTGACGCGACCCGAATCGGATACCTCTAACTCTGATCCGGTCGATCACGCCGGGTACCCCAACGGATCCCTCTCAAACCCGACTCGTCGGGCTAAGCGAAACCCGTGGAGCGAACCCTAAACTCTTTCATACTTTCTGAAACATCGTTGGGTTGGGTTTTCTTTAAAAACTAAAAACACGTAGGAAATTTTTTTTTTTTTTAATTTTAATTTTAATTTTAAATTCATTTTTTTTTAACTTATTTTTCTAAGAAATTTTCGGCAGCATAACGGCTGCATTTTTAACGTTCCCGAAAAACCTGTTTATAGAAAAATAACACTTCGACTAAAATTTATCACCGACCCGAATCGGATACCTCTAACTCTGATCCGGTCGATCACGCCGGGCACCCCAACGGATCCCTCTCAGACCCGACTCGTCGGGCTAAGCGAAACCCGTGGAGCGAATCCTAAACTCTTTCATACTTTCTGAAACATCGTTGGGTTGGGTTTTCTTTAAAAACTAAAAACACGTAGGAAAATTTTTTTTTTTTTAATTTTAATTTTAATTTTAAATTCATTTTTTTTTAACTTATTTTTCTAAGAAATTTTCGGCAGCATAACGGCTGCATTTTTAACGTTCCCGAAAAACCTGTTTATAGAAAAATAACACTTCGACTAAAATTTATCACCAACCCAACTTCTAGTTGCCCGTAGGCCTCAATCATGCATTTGATTTCTAAATCAACTTAAATAAATTCAAACAACATTTAATAAACCGCATTTAAATCAAAAGCAGTTTAAAAGTAATTACATACGAATAATTACAATGCATTTATGTATTTTAAAAGATATTTACATGAAAATCTAATGGATGAAACAAAATGGGCTTCTCAATGATGTCGTGTCGCGCTGGCTCACCCGCTGGAGGTAATACTACTGATCGGCTACCTGCTGAGAGTACCTGAGGAGGTTTTTATATAAAACAGAAAAATAATTAGCTAAAAGCTCAGTGAGTGATAATATTTCGTTTCTTTGAAAATCTGCTTTTCAAAACGTCCTCCTCTGAAAACGTTTGAAAACTATTCTTTATTTCTAAAGCATTTCAAACTTAAATCTTTAAAACATCAACTTAAACATGAGAATTCATCTCTAAGCACATGCATGTATTTAAATACAAAACTTGCAACTGTAAATCATAAATAACTTCAATAATAATTATAAAATATCTTTTATCTCAAATAAGCTTTTCTTTTAAAAGCTGTTTCTCGATATCTTTCAAAATTTCCATAGTATCCCTAAATCTGGGGTCTTTCAAGTCTAACGGCTATGTACGGAATTGCCCAGCGCTAACCATAGCTCGCCAGCTCGGAGACATCTCGCGGCTATGTGCGGAATTGCCCAGCTCTAACCATAGCTCGCCTACTCTGAGACATCTCGTGGCCATGTGTGGAATTGCCCAGCGCTAACCATAGCACACGAAACACTACCCCACATCAGTAATGGCGACTCGACTGACAGACTCTAACACTTATCCCCCTGGTTAGTGACTTATCCCTCCCCAAGACTGTGTCAACTGAAGTGGGATAGACCGATCGGGTCTAAACTGCTTTGTAATCTCTGAAAATCCCTGAGGGAATACTTTCTGGTTTTGAAAACACTTTTCTCTTTTCTGCTTTAACTTTCTAGTGCAAAAGCACAAATCTCTTTTCTGAGTGCGTAAAGCACTAAATTCTGATTTCTGAGTGCCATAAACACTAAAACTCATTTTCTGAGTGCATTAAGCACTAAAACTGATTTTCTCAATTCAAACTTGAAAACTTAGTTTCTGAAATTTCATTTCAACAACTTTATATATATGCATATAAAATCACATTCTCATTTCAAACTAATGCTCATGCATATATCAATGCATTTAAAATAAACTCAAGCAATTACTTATCAAATCAAATTTGATAATTTGAAATACTTTTATAATTTTTAAATAAAACTCACTCACAAAACTGTTGACTGAAAATAGCGTGTGCGAAGCCCCTAATCCTCTCGTCTCGATCCTCGAGCTCCCTCGTCACCTACACAACATATGGAAGCATAAATTTACGATAGAGGTCTTACATTTCTGCTTATGTTTTCTTGCAAAACAAATAAAAGGTCAAGGGTCGTCGGTGCTTTACTCGCGAAAACCTTTCGACACTCAAGTCAACAAATTTTTGTAGGTAAGCTCTCCTTGTTAAAAATTGAAAGGTGTTTTTTGAAGAGTTTTTAAAGGAAATAAGAAGTTGCTCAACACTTAACAAGCTAAGAATTAGATCTAGTATTTTTGAATTTCCTTCCCAAAAGAGGTTCCTCCTATATCAGTTCATTCTTTGCCCATTTTCCAAAAAACTTGTCTCTTTGATGAATAGTTACCTCTTTATATACTGCGTTGCCTTTGCTTAGATGGTTTGATGATCATTTTGTTTTTTCCTAATATGGTTAAATTCCTGCGAATCCTTTCTTGTTTCAGTCTTATTGTGTTGTCAACTCCTCCCTTTGTCTTTCTTACTTTCCAGCCTTGCTGTGAGCTACAAAGCCTTATTTGGAGCTGCTTTGTAGTGGTGGTGCACTTTTTTTGGCTGGCTAATATACCTTGGGGGGACATGTGGCACGTTGTGAGCCTTTCCTTTTGCAGAGATTTGCCACTTCTGTACCATGTCAGTGCCGTATTTTGCACTATAGCCTGCCTCCTATTGGTGCCTGCAATAGTTTGCTGGTTGAAGGAGATTGGTCATTCTTTTAGGGATTTCCCTCCATTTTTGTGAAATGATACAAGTTTTTCCTGCTCTTTCATTCCTAGGGGGCTGTTTTGGGCTTGGGCCTCGTACTTTGAATTTATCATCCTTGGTCTTATTTTTGCAAACCGATTTCAAGAGTTTTGGCAATCCTTTTTATTGGACCAGAGAAATCAATTGACTTCAGGTCTCCCATCAATTGATTTTTGAAGATACCAGATTTCCCCCAAACAATAATCACATAATTTAAAATGCAATCACATTTTCTTTTGATCAAGTGTATACATACCCCACGTGTGCCTATATATATATATATATATATATGAATAAATTGATTTCTGGTCTCTCATTAATTAATTTTCAATTGATTTTTAAATATACCAAATTTCCCTCAAATAATTGTCACACATTTTAAAATGCAATCACGCCCTTTTTTCATCAAGTGTATGCATACCCCATCCTTGGTCTTATTTTTGCAAATCAATTTCAAGGGTTTTGACAATCCATTTTAATTGGACAAGAAGAATCAATTGATTTCAGGTCTCTTATCAATTGATTTTTGAAGATACCAAATTTTCCCTAAATCATAATCACACAATTTAGAATACAATAATGCATTTTTTTGGTCAAGTGTATGCATACCCATATGTGTCTATATATATATATATATAAGAATCAATTGATTTTAGGTCTCTTATCAATTTATTTTCAATTGATTTTTGAAGATACCAGATTTCCCTAAACAATAATCACACATTTTAAAATGCAATCACTCTATTTTTAGGTCAAGTGTATGCATACCTCCAGTGTGCATATATATATGGGATAATTCTAATTTGCCTATTGTAATTTGGCATAATAGCCAAAAAACCCCAGTTATTCGAAAATCGCTAAGGACCCCCTTAATAAGTTATGAAAGAGATAAAATAAAAATATATATATATACGTGTGTGTGTGTGTGAGATAATTTTAATTTTCCCTTTGTAATTTGGCATAATAGCCAAAAAACCCCATTGGTTCGGAAATCTCTGAGGACCCCTTTAATAAATTATGAAGATAAAATAACCTCTTTAGTATATAAAAATAGCAAAAAAAAAAAAAAAAACCTATTGTCAATTTGGACGTTAAAAGTCAATGTTTGATTGTTAATAAAAAAGGGCAAAACCATCAATTCATTATAAAATAACTTTAAAAATTAATCAAAGTTCTACTGTTCATCTTAATTAATTTTAAAAAATAAAAAATTAAATATAAATAAAAAATTTTCATAACAATTTTTTTTTTAAAAAAAATTCATTTACAATGGGTGGACGATTGATGATGTTTTTACAATGGGTGGACGATTGATGATGTTTGTAGATTGGGTTGATAATTGATGATTTTGGGTTTGAAGATATTGCAGTTAGGTGCTTGAAGATGATGTCTAGTTGAGTTTTTTTCCTTCAATTTTTTTTTTTTTTTTTTTTTTTTGTAATTTCATTTTTGTTTTAATATTGTTTTGTTAATTTTATTTTTTCACTTTCTATAATTGAGGGCAATTTCATCTTTTCGTGCACAGCATTGTTAGAATTTACTTTCCACTAATAGAGTTAACAAAAGGGGCAAAATGAGATTTGTCCAAACTACAACAGGGTAATTTGATTAGATCAAACAATAGGATGATATTAGAATTATCCCATATATATACATAATTGCTTCTAAAATGAGAACTCCGTAACTTTAAAAAATTAAGGAAAACCAATCAAATTCATTTATTATATTTTCCCTCCTATTTAATTCAAATACAATGAATAAATTTGATTAATTTTTTCTAACTTTTTAAAGTTAGTGAGTCCTCATTCTAAAAGTACTGATATATATATATAAACTATGCATTTTGTTATGCAAACTATGTATTTTATTATGTTGGACAAAAATCCATACTTACACTCGCAAACCGGCATATTTTGTGCTTTTTTTTTTTCCTATTACTGTTAATTAGCTCAAGAGGTTGCCGGGACCAATAGATATATGACTTTAGGGCGCGACCCAGGAGATAGCTCCCAATACGGGAGGGAGCTATCCACATCGAGTGAGAGGGCAGGGCTATCCATAGTGCGTGGAAGGAAAGAAACCCACATGTATAGTGGGGTGCACATTGAACCCATAACTTGCGTGGGTGGGGGCTGCATCTTTACAACTTCGTTGATCCCACTTTGCGCTATTTTGTGTTTTATTGTGTTAGATTTATCGGATTTATGGTTTTTTTTTTTTAAGAAAAAAAAATTAGAATGTTATATATTACATTATTTGGATTTATGATAATGAAATAGTGGGTGGTAAAACGATAATGTTTCATACGTCAGGTGATTTTTTAGGATTTTCCTTTTCTTTAATACACACCTATTTTTATTTTTATTTTTAATTAATTTTTACTATATTTATTATTATTTTTTAATTTAAGGGTTTCTTTTTTTTACAGTTTCTTAAATAATTATAATTATATTCCCGTAAGAGTTTGTAGGCCATTTGCAAATCTTCTTATTTTTAAAGTCGAACACGTGACAATTTTAAGAGTAGTGCATTGAAATGAAATTATCCTTAATACTATCAATTTTGATTAAGGGAATGAGTAAAAGTAATAATACATTTTTTTACGAAACAAGGCTCAAAATTGTTACTATAGTAAAAATATTTGAAAATGTGACATTTTATAGAAAAGCACGGGCTTAATTAATGAAATGTTTCTTATTCATTTTCTTCATTAAAAGCAATTTGACACTAATTAATGTCAAAAATGTAACAAATTAATAACTTTTCTTTCATAGTATGATGAAGATGAATTTTTTAAGGTTTGCTATATTGGAAGTGAAATTCAAGATTGGTTTACTTCTCAACACATGGGATCTTCCACAAACATGGAGCCATCACCAAATTGCGTCAATAGTGACTATATGTCATTTGCTTTTTGCATTGTTGTGGCGCCATGTCTAGCCCGTGAAGAAGATTTTGATCAATGTCATATACACTGCGTCTGGGATTGCAAGCTCAAATTTATGTGGACGGTCAATGTCATTATTATAATAAATACATCTTTAAGTCAAATGATGAATTCCTAGAACTATATATCATCAAGGATTATTAGGTATTAAGATTAGTGAGGTCTCATTCTTGTTCAAAGTCCATGATCACATTAAACATCATAAGATTTTAAAGTATGGTGTGCATTTAATTTGTGCCAAACTTCTTTAAAGAACTGGATGGAATTGAGCAACTGATGAAGGTCCATAATAACTGTGAATAGGAAGATGAATCACCTCCCAAAAGGTTGAATTGGTCATAATTTTTATTTTTTTTTTGGGAGCATCCAACTGATAAGGGTATGTAAATTTAATGTTTTCATGTATATTACGAATGTTGCGGGTAAAAATGTCATAAAAAGGTAAGCTACAACTTTGGGCGAACCCCCTCTTCGTACGAATGTCGGTCTTGATTAACCATTGCAACTAAACTTGCAAAACAAGTGAAAACCTTCATTAAAGTGATTCGGAGGTTGTCTCCGGAAACACGTTCCGATGCTCAAGTTAGTTTATCTCTCAAAAAACCTATTTGTCTCATTAAAAACTACTAGTAAATCACTCTGAATTCACAATGAATTGAAAAATTAACTTCTATAAAAGAACAAGGTCTACTTTCCAGGTGTCACTATGCATGTGAGGGTGCTTACCACCTATTGCTTGAATCAAATTCGCACTGATACATGTTCGCTGCATGTTGGACATTTGTCACCACCTTGCTTGAATAGTTCCTCTGAAGGTCACTGGATCTTTCAAAGATTTGTATTCCCTGCTTTTGGTGATAAATTACCTAGCATAATATGGTATATTTAATGCCACCTTCACTCGAAGTCTGCACCATATGCCATGTGTCATACTCTTGCCTTGCCAATGTGTCTACTTCCTATTGGCTCTATTTTGCATCCATACACTACCCCTAAACCGACTTGAACCGAATATACCCGATCAAGTCTGGTTGGTTCAAGTTACCTATGATCCAATTAGGGTTGCAGTGGTTAATCATTAACTGTCAAACATCACATTAAATGTGAACGTGGGTCGAGGCATGAGAAATGGTAACTGTCACCCTAATTGACATGTAGCAATAGTTATGATGGGACATGCGCCTTGATGAACATTATTAAGGAGACATGCGCGTCGTAATCGAAGCTTGCACAAAACATCTTAGCCATTGATCCTCACTCATCTCAACAGCTAGGATCAATCCCCGTCCTTTTAAATAGCGAGTTAACTTTTTCACTTTTCACTCACTCTACATTTTTCTTGCATTTTCTCTTTATTTGCAGACTTTCTCTCTCTAGGTAATTTTCCAACTGCTTAAACTTGAAAATGTCTTCACCTTTAGAATGATTGCAGCCTGTCAAAGGTGCTGTTGAACCTTCGCTTCCAACAGGTCACGAGGGTGCCATTCCTAGCAATAAGTCAAGTTCTTTTACTTCACATGAAGTTTTCGGAGCTTAAATACTAGAAAAGGTCCCTAAAGGTATCATTTATATAAAGGCATTCGAAGAAAATGAACAAGGGAAGGGTGCCTACAAAGGCTATCTATCTCGAAGATCGAAAACAAGATAACTTTGAGCAAACTTGAGATGATCAATAAGTTCTCCATCAAGTTCCCTATCCGAGTTCATGAGTCGTACGAGAACGAGCCTGCGGTAGGACTAGAGAAAGATTAGGTTGCCATCCACCCGACGTTTCTGGACATAGGTTGTAAGCCTTCGACCTTATTTATTGATGAATAGTAATATTTTCAGGTGAATAGTATCTTCGTATGAATAGTATTCGGTGAATAGTGAAATTTGGAGACGGACCCTAGAAAATTGAAAATATTTAGAATCATTAATAGGACCCAATAAAATTGAAACAAAGTAAAAATGAGTTCGTTTGGGTAGTTTCTGAAGGTTCCGAAAGTTACCCAACGAAAACGCCCTTATGGACAGGATTATGAATACTGTTGACCTAAACTCCGTTTGAATTTTTTCCAAAGTCATGGATTGAGTCCTAAGAGATCTAATTAGAGTATTGTAAAGTCAATTTGATGAATGGGTGATCATAGAATTAATTTGGAATTTATTTCGGAATGAATTGTATTAATTTTTAATGTTAAGGGTATAAATGAGATTTTATGATATTAAACCCATTCTAAAAGAACAATCCATGTGATTATTGATGGACCAATGGTGGATTAACACCTAATAGTCATCTTTTGACTAAATTTGTGGTTGAGATTAATTAAAATGGATTAAAGAAAATTGAATGGATAATTATGGAAGTTTATGGATCAATTTGAAATAAGTTTACATGAAATGGGCCAAAATGGAATAAGCAAAAGTTAAGGGCCAAAATCTAATTAACTAAGGACATGATGGTCATTGTTGGAAAAGATAAGTATAAATAGGTGTGTGATTTCAATGTTTGGCCATTTCTCACACCACAAAACTGAGACCAAGGGGGTGTGTTCGGCCACGGAGAATTCAAAGAGAAATAAGTAATTTTCATGCCATTTCAAGCTTCCAAAGCAATAATCCAAGCAAACCCAAGTTAGAAGAGCAAGATTTAAGCTAAAAGAGGTAGGTTTTTCACAACTTTGAACTTGGTTGAATGATATTGTGTTGATTTGGTGATGATGTTTGTGTGATGGTTTGATTGGATTTTTTATGAGGGTTTTATGTATGATTGAAGTAGAATTTTATGATACAAAAAGTAGGTGTAAACTACTTGGAAACCATTAGGTTTGATGTGTTAGGGTTTTGTTGGAACAAACAACTAAGTTGAACTAAGCTTGTTTTAAATTCAATTTGATGTAGGTAAGGTGTTTCATGAAATGCTTGAATGAAATCAAATGCCAAATTTGAATGAAATGAACTGTTTAAGTGATAGGCCATATGAGAGCATATTGAGGGAAGTATGAAACCAATGTTAATTTATGATATTAAGTATGATTCTATGCTGAGAAATTAATGGAGAAACCTAAGACAAGTTAATAAAATTGTTAGAAATTCATTAAGACAACTTATCTCTAATTGCCTCAAGTGAAGGACATTGGTGAGAATCATGAAATGCCACAACATGTATGTGTTTTCATGCATTAAATGAATATATTTAAGTATGTATGGCATTAAGGAAAGTAGAATTAAGATTTTAGAATGTAAAATGTAAAAATGACATGGAAAAAGTGATGAAAAAAGGAGGTTTTTCCTAGGTTTGGACACCCGTTTGTTGGAATTTTTCAGAACCGTTTTACGGGTGATCTAAATGCAATTTAAGGAGATGAATGGAGCAAAAATGAGGTCAAGAGCAACCCTAGAATGGGCTGTGAACAGTTCTCGGCCAAAAAGGGGTACCAAAATTTTGACTTTTCGTTTTGGGCTCTAGAAAATTATTTCGGGCATATGGGGATGCTCCTAGGTGTATATAAGTAAGGTCCAAGCAAAGAAAATGGAATTTTAAAGCCTTGATTAAGTTGAAAACGAGTAGGGAAGTAAGTTGGTAAAATAGTACTCCAATGAATGAATTGAGTTATAAGTTGTATGATAAGCTTTGTGAAGCTAAAATTAGTGAATTCTAAGCAAATATGTGATGTGTAGGTGAAAAGAAAGGAAGCGGAACCAATGAAGACTATTGGAGCTCACTTAAGGGAATTTAAATTTAAGGTGAGTGCTAAATTAGTTTTATCAAATCTTATGTTTAATTGAAGTATTTGAATATATTTGATATCAAGGTTTAAGTGTGAATGACATGTGAGTGCTCCATTGTGTTTTGAAGTATTTGCCATTATTTTGAAGGGTATAAGAAAAATTTATGGTGTATATTATGTTTTATTTTTAAGTGATTGCAAGTGATTTTGAAATACTACAAGAATAAATTTTGTGGTGAAGGCTAAAGCAAATATATATATATTTTATGCTTGTTTTAAGTGTTTAAGTATTCTATGATGTGTTTGTCATTTTAAGTATTTAAATGAGCATTATTATGAATATCGTGTTTTGTACGGAAAAGTTTAATTCCTATGATTTCGTAAGCATGAATTTTATTTTGAAGAGAAATTTAAGTTTTAAGTTTGACTACCAAATGAGTATGTTTTATGATTTTGTAAGGATATTTACGATTTCCTAAGTATAAGTTTATAAGTTTTATTTAGGAAGTAAAATTTAAAGATTTCGTTTTAAGTTTTTAGCCCTTTCTTTTTATAAATGAGGCTACGTTTTATGTTATGTAAAGAAAAATATTTTGATTTCCTTATAAGTGAAATTAAGTGATTATTAATTTATAAGTTTTGCAATTTGCATGATTTATATAAGGATTATTTATATATGAAATTTTTATGAATTCTTTATGTGTATGTTGCATTAATAGATATGATTTATATGAAATTTTATTAAGCCCTTATATATGTTTATTAAAATCTAAGTTCCAATGAAGTTTTATATATATATATATATGAGGTTTTAAGTATGATTAAGTATAAAATGATATTTTGTGCTTTTACACTAAGTAAGAAAATAAAATGAATTTTCAAATGTCATAAGTATACCACCTTTATAAGTAAGTTTTAGACCCGACCGGTATATCCCACATTAGTATAACAAGTCTAGGGGGGATGCGTCACTAACTTGGGGGGAAAATTAAGTCTGTCATGTTGCCTCTACTTTTGTGGGATATTATCTCGTGTTATGGTTGGCGATGTAACATTCCGCACATAACTACGAGATGTCTTTGTAAGTAAGTAAGTGTCATGATTGGTGTCCGTTAAAAGCACCATGTGACTCCACGTTGGTTAGCATTATTACAGCTACCGCATGGTTGTAAGTTTATGGGGTACGAATGGTGCTTTTCGAAAATTAAGTAAGTATTTAAATTATTGAAAGCAAAGAAAGATGTTTTACAAGTTTTAAACATGTTTTACTATCAAATGATATTAAATTTTGAGAAAAAATTAAAGAAATAGAAAATTCATCCTATGCATTTTATAACTCCTAATTTTTCTATGGAATTTTATGAATATATATGAGCTTTATGGAAATTCCATTTTAAGCTACGTATAGAAAGGGAATTGAAATTCTATATGTTTTATAGTTTATAAGTTTTCCATGAAGTTGTATGAATATGTATAAGTTTATGGATTTCCTATTTTAAGCTATGCATTGAAAGGAAATCTAACTTCTATATGAATTATAAACTACAAGTTTTATATGAATCTTTATGAATGTATAAGTTCAAATATTATTCCATTTTTATAAGCTTTATATGAATTTTAAATATATATACGTTGTAGTTTACATACGTATGTCCAGTGATTTAAATAAGATTTGTATCTATTTTTAAGTTTTAAATTAAATGAAGTATATATATATGAAGTTTTAAGCATATATAAATTCACGTTATATTCAATTTATAAGTTTCATACAAATTTTATGTACGTATGCGCTTATAATTTTCAGAAGCATGCATTGTGAGTTAAGAAAAATTTATGCTTGATAATTTTTAAGTTATATGAAGTTTATATATATATATATAAGTTTTATCTATATTTTGATGCCTTTATGGGTTTTATAGTTTTATAAGTTAGGTATGAGATTTTATGCACTTATTGAAGGGAAAAATTTCGATTTTAATTCGAATGCAGAAACGTGGATTTTAAAAATTTTCAAACAAAACATGTCCAATCGATGCTAGTAATAACGATTCAATAATTAAATTAATAAAATCGAATCTTACCTTGAATGAAGATTGAATTGATCCCTTTTGATTCGCAGATTCTTCACCACCTGATCTTCCTTGATATGACTCTTCACAAAAGAAACTGTATGTGGGCACAATCTTTTGAAGATCTTTTTGAAGTTGATGATTATTTGATGATTTTTAATCAATAGAAATTTTTGGTTCAAGTAGCCAAAAGTTCTCTCTACCACCGTTACTATTACCAATTCTAAAAACATCTTTTTATAATGGCAAACTAGGGTTCTTCAATTTTAACAAGGAATTTAAATTCCTCTTAAAATTGAAATATATAATTCATATCTAATATGAAATCAAATTCTTTATTGGGTTAGAATTCTATTCTTTTAATTTAATATGGAATCTAATTTCTATTAAATTAAAACTCTTCTAATATAATTTAAATGGAATCTTATTCCAATTAAAATTATTATTTCCATTAATTAATTAAATGATTTTTCATTAAATTAAATGATTCTAAATCATAATTAATTTAATGACATCATTTAGAATTGAACCCATGACCTCTACAAATAATTAAATAATTAACTATTAATTAAATAATTATAAATATTTAAATAATCAAATTATTTAAATAATTTATGAATATGTACATAAATTTATATGTACACCAATAATCGGACAATCCAATTATATTCTTCAACTTGTTTCTTTTTGTGGTTGTGAGCTAGCAAGGGGATCGAATGGACCTACAATTTGAGCTCCAATAATATCGGAATTATTAATTAAATTCTTTAATTCATAATTTACTATTATTAACCTTAGAGTTACTGTACTAAAAACTTAAGGTTGCACTCTCAAAATTGTAGATGTTTTACACAATCTGAATTTTCAGTGTCTATCGATTTAATCATTTCATATGGTTCGATCCTCCACGAGTAGTTCATAATTAGAGCTAGGTTATTAAAATCCGTTATACCTATCTAATTATATCTTATTCTATTGAGTACCATTGATTCTCTAATGAACAATATATCCATAACAACTTATGAATTTATCTTTCCGTTTACTCGTAAACAGAAAGTTGAGTGTTCTTATTGTTCAAGACCTGAATCAACACTTAAGGGAACTACTCATCTACTTCTTACAAGAAGGAGTGGATTGCACTATTGTGTAGAATGTTCCCAGCCAGTTATTAAATCATATCTCCAACGTACGAAACATATTGACCGTAAATCTATAACAGTCTCACCCATGTAAATCAAAAGACAAGACACAACAAATAGGAGTTCATTAAACACTCAAGATTAAGATCAATCAATATATGATCATCTAGTAGATAAATAATAATTTCTTTGTTTAACGGATATTAATAAGAATTTCATTTTATCGTGGTCCAGTCCTATATAATCTCTATTATATAAGTGCCTCCATTTTCATATCGTCATATGAACAATCCTGAATAAGATCATCGTATCAAATACGAAATGGACCGCAGCTGTAGATTTACCATAAACAAAGTACCCAACTTTGTTTACTTTCTACGGACTCTTTTGATTACTAATCTCAAACTAAATCCTCTTGTATATAGCACTTACATACTTAATTTGAGACTACATGAGTAATCATGGATGTTATATAATATTCGTATGAAGCAAACATTTCATAAATGCACATTAATTTGAATAAAATAAACTTTATTTATTTATTATGTATTTAAACGTTTACAAATTACAAGCTCTTAGGGCATAAATCCTAACACTGATGTATTTTATGGACTTAGCACTCACATTTTACAATGAAATAAGTTTTGAAATTTATGCAACATTTTAAGAAATATAAAGGCATTTTGAAAAGATTTTTGAAGGAGGTATTTAAAAATAAAAAAAAATTGAAACAATTTAAGTTAAAAGAAATATCTGCACTCATTGAGCTTTCCCAGCTCATATTTTTGTTTTTATGTTAAAACCTCCTCAGGAACAGATGTGGGTGACCGAGATGGAAGGGTTCCTCTAGAAGAGTAAGTGGGCAATGACGCGACAGTGCTTCTGTATAAATATGTTGCATACTTTATATCTGAAAGGAATCATGTATATATATATATTTTAAATTGTATATGAGTGGTCCAAATTTATTTATGATAATGAAATTCCTAGTTTTTAAATCATTGCATAAGTTACAAAGTATTTGAATTACAATTTCATGCTTTTGATTTTTATGAAATGAATTTATAATTGAAATGTATGCTTGTGGAAGAAGTTGGGTTGGAAAATGAAAGTATATGGAAGTGTATTTTCTTTTGCAGGTTATTGTGGTTAAGTTAAAACGCCGCTGTTATGTTGTAGAATTTTCTATTAAAAAAAAAAAACCAACCCATTCTAATTTTACTAAGTACGAAAAGATTTTAAGGGTTCGCTCCGCGAGTTTCTCTTAGCCCATTAAGTAGGGTTAGGACGGATCCGTTGGGGTGCCAGGCAGGGCCTTCCAGCTGTAAGTACGGTAAGATTTGGATTGGGTCTTGTCATAGGCCTTCACCTTTTTTTGTAGCATTATATTGCAAAAATGCCAAGGCTCATTAGCTTTGTCGTCGCTTAACTAAATATTAATGGATGGCAAACATTGATTGGCCTTTATGTTTTCTAGAACATAGTTGACTTTGAGAGTATGAGGAACTAGGGCCTTTAGGGTTTTCAGAGCCCACATTTGAGGAGTTAAAACATTTCTACAGTCTTCGCCTGTAAACTAGAGGAAAGGGCTGGTACTTCCTTTGTGTTTGAGAGAATTAGGAAGGGGAAATCTGATCATTGGGCTCCTAACTTCGATTAAAGAATGGAGAAAAACTTGGTTCATGGCTGAGAACTAGGGTGGCCACTTAGTGATCAACAACATTAGGAAATGAGTTCGAACGGTGTTCAAGGATCCAAATTGAGTTACTTCAAAAGTCCTTTTTCCTTCTATGCTTCTTTACTTAACTAAATTTCGCTTTTCGGGCCATTGCATCAATACGACATCGTGAAGTGGAAATGCATAAGGCCTATAAGGAGCTAGCAAAGGTCCAGAAGCTCAAAGAAGACCTGAAAAAGGCCAACAATTTAGCTTAGGCTTTAAAGTTTGAGTTGATAATAAGGAAAGATACAATGTCTTCATTGGAGGATGAGATTTCGAAGCTAAAGGACGATCGCTAGGCTCTGATTAACGAGACTCTCTACCTCCACGACACCCAAATGAGAGAGAGGGATAAGCTTAAGATATAACTTAAGGAGGCTTATGAGATGATGAAGCGCCTTTGCAAGGACCTCTCTAATAAGGCTATTGATAGATATTGCTTTCTGAGGAGTACCGTCAAGAAACTCAACTTAAGAGTCACAAAGTAGGGGTGTTGTCAACTGTCAACTTCATACGGTAGATGGATCCTTAGTTTCATGTTGCTACATTGGAGGAAAGGATCAAAAGATTCATCGAAGGTATCTACAATCCGCACCTAAATAAAAGGGAAAAACAAGTGGCAGAGTGGATGACCTGGTTAAAGATGAACAACTTTCCCACATAACCTCCTTGGAGTTGAAGGAATTTACTTTGAAGGATGAAAAGGCCAATGCTAACTTGAAGTCCCTCACAACACGCTCAAGTACAGTAGAAATGACAAAGGGAAGGGCAAAATCGGGAGCTTAATAGCTTGTATTTTTCTCTTTTTACTTTTCATTGTACTTCAAATGTAATTGAAGTTTTAATCAATGAAATTTATATCTTTGCTATTCTTCGCATGTAGCTTTATTAAAGTTCTTTTGTCTAGACATTTTGTTTATAACTCTCATAGTTTAGAATGTATGATAAAGATCATATTGCAATCCTAGATTACTTCTTTATTAAAGATTCCACTTTGCACTTGCAAATGTAACTTATAAAAAATTGAACATAATGTTAACGTTACCTTCAATCATTAATATGTTCTGCGATCGAAGATCCTATATGATGCTTTGTTGAACTGGTTATGTTGAATTTGCATTGGACAAAGTGTTACACTCGTACAAGTTTCAGATACTTCAAAATTTGGAACAGTTGAACTTGTAGAATTTGGAGCAGTTGAACGTAGATGGTTCAAAGTTGAATTTGTAGGTTATCATATTATTGAATCGAAGGCTTGTTTTCATTCTTTGTAGCTTCAAATATTGTAGATCAAATCTTAAATGCCTCAAGCGCACCATCTAATCGAAGGTGTCCCTTCATTCTAAGATGCCTTAAATGCATCATTTTAGGTGCCTCAAGCACCCTACTAATCTAAGGTGTACCTTCGTTCTTAGATGCCTCAATTGCATCATGCTAAAAGAATTACAATTGAAGATTATAGTACTAATGACCATCGCTAAATAAACTTTGTCTACATTGTAATAGTATAATGATTTGCATTTATATGAGCACAAAAATTATCAAAATACCTCGTGAGATGGTCGGCATTTGACTTGAAGATTCCCCTATCAAGGACGGCCTAAAATTCGCTGGCATTTGCTGGTACAGAGGCATCATTAGATTTTGCATAAAGGTTGTATGGTTAAAAGCTGGTACAGGTGGTTGGATTGTGGCCGTAGTCTACACTTGCATTGTTATTGGGTTTCCTTGTATATTGGTTGTTTGGGGCTTTGATGAATCAAATATTAGTTAAGCAAATTGGTTCGAATCCATTTTCGCGAAGTTTTGGTTTTCAAACCCTCTATCTAGCGATAATGTTGTGGGTAAAAATGTCGTACGAAGGCAAGCTACAACTTCGGGTGAACCCTTTCTTCATACAAATGTTGGTCTCGCTCGACTACCACAAATAAACCTACTAAACAAGTGAAAACCTTCATTAAGATAATTCGAATATTGTTAACGGAGACACCCACCAATGCTTAAGTCAGTTTTTCTCCCCTAAAAACCCGTTTATCTTACTAAGAACTATTAATAAATCACTCTAAATCTATAATAAACTGAAAAATTACCTTTTATAAAGGGACAAGGTCTACTTTCTAGGTGTTGCTACGTATGTGAGGGTGCTTACACCACTTGTCGCTTAGATCGATTTCGTACTGATAGATATTCATTGTATGTTAGACATTTGTCATCACCTTACTGGGATAGTTCCTCTGAAGCTCACTACATCTTTCGAAAGTTTGTATTCCCTACTTTCAGTGATAAATTACCTAGCATAATCTAGCGTATTTAACGTCAACTTCGCTCGAAGTCTACACCATGTGCCACGTGTTGCGCTCTTGCCTTGTTGACATGTTTGCTTCCCATTAGCTCTATTTTGCATCCATACTAAACAGTGTTATATTTAGGTTTTGAATATTATTATATTTAATTTGTATAAACTTTGAATGTTTATTTTGGTTCCCCAAATCAACAATCTTGACGTTGCCACCACTTCATCAGCCAATTTATTCTTGACTATTTTCATTTTTTTTTAATTTCTTATTTGAATTTATTAAGTAAATAATTACATCTCTTGTAATTTATACAATAATCTTAAAAATGTCTAAATTTACCGGGTCATTTAGAGCAAGAAAGACTTGATATTGTTTGTTTTGAAGTCTAATTTGTAACCATATTCAATTAAGGACAATGACAGTTCAATTAAATTACATTAATTTAGGTGATTATTTTATTTATCAGCCTTATCCTAGTTGGTACTTAGATTGTTCTAGTCTTCTACTCCTTTAACCTTCCAATTAATTAAACTTTAAGATTATGGCTCCCCCTAATCAATGAAATTGCAACAAGTGTTGAAGGAGCAACTCCCAACCAATGAAATTCCTCTAAGCTTTGAATGTGCAGCCCCCAAACTAATGCAGCTTGTGCAGTTGTCACTTCTTTTGCATGCAATAACTTCCAATTAGCTTTGCTTGTTTTTTCCTTTCTCAAAAATACACAAAGTTCATGGTAGAAATTAGGTATATAAAGTTTATTGTTTAACCCTTAATTACACTAGAGGAAGTCTGAATGGCCCGTATCTATTCATTCATTCTCTATTTTTTAGATTTTTTCAGTTAAAAAACAAGGCATACTTCATTAAAGTGTAGAACCTACAATAATTCTCTAGTTCGAATCAATTCTAAAATTTGTTTTCGGATCAATCAGTGTTTAGGGGTGTAGACAAATTTCAGAAGTAGTTTTGTCTAGAGAAGCACTTTACAACCTATATATCCTTGTTGGGCCCAGAAGTAGCATGTTTTGGCAAGCAGTGGTGCTTTAGCCTAGCCCCTATATTTACCTAATTAAACCCACTTTTTCAAGAGAACTTCATATTCTCTTTACACTCTTGTTCGGTTAAATCTGAATTTCCTTTTCAAATTCTTCTTTCTTTCTCTCTGTCTGTGACATTGACAGTGTAAATGCTCAAAGTATAAACTGTAGAGGGCATATAAAGATAGAACAAGTGTATTTTTGTGGAGGAGAAGTATTCATTAGGTGAGGTTAAAACTATTGTGCATAGGCCAATAGCACAACTCTTGCCAATATAGGCTTATTCCTTAAGAAAGGAACCCCTACTATATTAGAGAGCCCCTGTGGAGATCGTGGGACCCTTGGAATAATAGTTTTTAGCATGCTAATTTTACCCATCAATTTCATCAATCTAGTTCTACCCTACACACTTGTCAATGGATGCTCAGTGCATGACCTATATTTGTTTTTATTTATTTTTATTTTTATTTTTTTGAATTTTTATTTGTTTTTATTATTATTATTATTATTTTAAATTTGAATTCAAAATTTCAATTTTAATTTAGAGATTTGGTTACTATTAGACTATAAATGTGATCACTTACTTTTTTATTGACACAAGTGCATACAACTTACTCATCGAAATTAGTCTGTGATTATGTAATGATTGTTTTATTGTATTAAGGATTTTTATCACCCATTCTAGCAAAATGACAAACAATTATAGGAAATATAATTTTAGATTGCCACTGGTAATAGTTTATGAAAATATTTAACTAATTATTATATGTATTTTTTAAAAGTTTAGCTACCATACAAGATTTATGTGGTTATAGGAGTAGTTATAGGAGAAAACCATTTTTCTTTTGAAATTAGCTATAGGAGAAAAATATTTTATTTTAGTTTTTTTTTTTCTTTTAATTTCAAATATTTGTTTATTATAAGCCTTTGAGTTGAAATTCATATGCTACTAACCAACCATGTAACCATATTTATTCTTTTACTTGAAGATTTTTTATTATTTTAATAAAATACTATATTTAAATGATGTATTTTTTCTTATTTAAAGTAGATGTCCAAAGTTATCTATTTAATTTCATTGTTTTCTTTTTGATATTTTGAGACTTAAAAAAGAGATGAATTCCATTTCAATATTTCAACTTCTAAAATTCAATTTGCAAAATCTCAAATCATTTAGTATAAATTAGATTATAGATGATCTTTAAAATTTAAAAGAACGACAAATTCCTTTTTGATCCGTAAATTTAGGGTTTATTTAATTATTGATTTAAATTTCATAATAAGAGAACTAACTGGTGTTATATACAGATTTTGAACATATATTAGTATATTTATTTTGTCTAAATTTGAATGCTCCTTTTTCGTTCGACCCCTCCAAAATCAATAATTCTGGCTCTGCCCCTATTTAAGGTCGTATCTAACAACAACATTTGCCAAAAAAATATTGTCATCAGACATGTTTCAAGATTTTGCCAAAAAAACATTATCATCAAACATGTTTCTCTATTTAATATGTGCATAATTTATTTTTAAAAAGATGAAGTATATTTAGATTATGTTTTAAACAAACGTTCAAAGAAGATTGGTTATAAAACATTGCATCCAACGGTTAGGATGTTTGGAAAACAAAATAAAAATAAAAATAAAAAAGGATCAACAAATCAAAAATATGTTTTTATAGTGAATTTTGAACCGTAGTGTTTTGTATGAGAATTTATTACCAACAACCGTAAAATGAAACTAATTTCATGCGTATTAGGGGTATCTGCAATTGTAATATCGTTTATGCAAATGTTGCAAGAATTTTATAATTTTACAAGATTATGAAATTTAATTTTAGATGAACACACAACTCAAAAGATCATTTTCATTTTTCTCATTATAACTTGAAATACTGCTCTTTTGATTCAAAATCATTACCATGCAAAGGTTGTTGTTGATAGTCAACATCTTTCATAGAGCTACAACCCCTAAAACTTTAAATGAAACGTATCTCTCATAGTTGTATATTAGTTTCAGGACAAAGACTGAGAGTAGTTTGATATGGTTTGTACATCGAGTGGCAATATATCCACCCCTCTAAAATTGTATTTACACCCCTTAATTTATATATTTTTGATATTTTAGTATTACCCTTAAATTAAATTATTAACACTTTAATTAAAAGATGATATTGTTATTATTATAATTAAATTCAAATACTTTAATTTCAAATCTTAATAACAATCAGGTCGGGTTGGTTCAAGTTAAGTGCCTATGATCTAACTAGGTTTCAGTGGTTAATCATTAACTGTCAGACATCACATTAAATGTGAATATGGGTCGAGGCATGAGAAATGGTAACTGTCACTCTGATTGTTGTACAGCAATAGTTAGGATAAGACATGTACCTTGATGACCATCGTTAAGGAGATGTGTGCATCATAATCGAAGCTCACACAAAAGATCTTATCCATTGATCATCACTCATCTCAATGGTTAGGATCAATCCCCGTCCTCTTAAATAGCGAGTTAACTTTTCCACTTTTCACTTATTCTACATTTTTCTTGCATTCTCTCTCTATTTGTAGAGTTTCTCTCTCTAGGTGATTTTCCTGTTGCTTAAACTTGAAAATGTCTTTACTTTTAGAATGATTGTAGCTTGCCGAAGGTGCCGTTGGACCTTCACTTCCAACAGGTCAAGAGGGTGCCATTCCCAGTGATAAGTCAAGTTCTTTTACTCCACGTGAAGTTTTCAGAGCTCAAATACTAGAGGAGGTCCCTGAAGGTATCATTTATGCGGAGGCATTCGTAGATAATAAACAGGGAAAGGGTGCCTACGAAGGCTATGCTATCTCAAAGGTCGAAAACAAGATAACTTTGAGCACATTTAAAATGATCAAGAAGTTCTCCATCAAGTTCCCTATTCGAGTTCATGAGTCATACGACAACAAGCCTGTAGTAGAACTAAAGGAAGGTTAGGTTGCCATCCACCCAACGTTTCTAGACATAGGCCTTCGCCTCTCTTCGCAATCTTATATTGCAAAAATGCTAAGGCTCATTGGCATTATTGCTGCTCAACTAAATATTAATGGATAGGGAATCCTAATTGGCCTTTATGTTTTCTAGAACATAGTTGACTTTAGGAGTGCGGAGGAGCCAGGGCCTTTGGGGCTTTCATTAGGTTTTGCATAGAGGTTGTACAGTTAAAAGCTGGTAGTAGTGATTGGATTGTGGTCGTAGTCTGCACTTGAATTACTGTTGGTTTTCCTTGTATATTGGCTATTTGGGGGTTTAATTAATCAAATACTAGATTAGTAGACTGGTTCATATCCATTTTCGCAAAGGTTTGGTTTTTAGGCCCTCTATCTAATGTTAATGTTGTTGGTAAAAATTTTGTACAAAGGTAAGCTACAGCTTTGGGCGAACCCCTTCATTATAAGAATGTCGATCTCGATCGACTACCGCAACTAAACCTACAAAACAAGTGAAAACCTTCGTTAAGATGATTCGAAGATTGTTAATGGAAACACCCTCCAATGCTTAAATCAGTTTGTCTCTCTAAAAACCCATTTATCTTACTAAAAACTACTGGTAAATCATTCTGAATCTATAATGAACTCAAAAATTACCTTTTATAAAGGGACAAGATCTACTTTCCAAGTGTCGCTTTGCATTTGACGGTACTTGTCACTTGTCGCTTAAATCAACTTCATGCTGATAGATGTTCGTTGTATATTGGACATTTGTCATCACCTTGCTGGGATAGTTCCTTCGAAGCTCACTAGATCTTTCGAAGGTTTGTATTCCCTACTTTCAGTGATAAAGTACTTAGCATAATCTAGCCTATTTAACGTAACCTTCGCTCGAAGTCTACATCATGTACCACATATCGTGCTCTTGCCTTGTTGACATGTTTGCTTCCCATTAGCTCTATTTTGCACCCATACTAAACGATGTTATATTTAGGTTTTGAATATTATTATATTTATTTTGTATAAACTTTGAATGTTTGTTTTTGGCTCCCCAAATCAACAATCTTGACGCAGCCACCACTTCATCAACCAATTTATTTTAGACTATTTTACAATTTTTTTTTAAAATTTCTTATTTGAATTTATTAAGTAAACAATTACATCTCTTATCATTTATAAAATAATCTTTAAAATATCTAAATTTACCGGGTCATTTAGAGCAAGAAAGACTTGGTATTGTTTTGTTTTGAAGTCTAATTTGTAACCATATTCAACTAAGGACAATGACAGTTCAATTAAATTTACATTGATTTAAATTTAGGTCCGTGATTATTTTATTTATCAGTACTTAGATTTTTTATATCTGATATGCCGGTATTCTTACAAAATACAAATGAATGGAGATATTTAACCTTCCAATTAATTAAACTTTAAGATTATGGCTCCCCCCAATCAATGAAATTGCACCCAAGTGTTGAAGGAGCAGCTCCCAACCAATGAAATTCCTCTAGGCTTTGAATTTGCAGCCCCCAACTGATGCAGCTTGTGCCGTTTTATCACTTCTTTTGCATGCAATAACTTCTAGTGGACAATGCAACACTTCCAATTAGCTTTGCTTGTTTTTTATCTTTCTCAAATTTACTACCTTATCCAATGACTGGAGACATTTCTTTATCACATCATATTATCCTCTTTTACTTAAAGAATTTTTATTATTTTAATAAAATAATATATTTAAATGATTTATATTTTCTTATTTAAAGTAGATGTCCAAAGTTATCCATTTAATTTCATAGTTTTCTCTGTAATATTTTGAGACTTAAAAAAGTGCATAATGAATTCCATTTCAATATTTCAACTTCTAAAATTCAATTTGCAAAATTTCAAATCATTTAGTATAAATTCGATTATAGATGATCTTTAAAATTTAAAAGAATGACAAGTTCCGTTTTGATCCATAAATTTAGAGTTTATTTAATTATTGATTTAAATTTTATAATAAGAGTACTAAATGGTGTTCTATTTAGATTTTGAACATATATTATTACATTTATTTTGTCTAAATTTGAATGTTCATTTTTTAGTCGACCACTTCAAAATCAATAATTCTGGCTCTGCCCCTATTTAAGATTGTATCTGACAACAACATTCTCCAAAAAAACATTGTCATCAAACATGTTTCAAGATTTTGCCAAAAAAACATTGTCATCAAACAGGTTTCTCTATTTAATACGTGTATAATTTATTTTTAAAAAGATGAAGTATAATTAGATTATGTTTTAAACAAAGGTTCAAAGAAGATTGGTTATAAACCATTGCATCCAACGGTTAGGATGTTTGGAAAACAAAATAAAAACCAAAAAAAGGATGAAAATGTGCTACCGGCTAGGAGAGTAAAGAAGAGAGAGAACGTGAAGCAAAAACAAAACCATGGAAGACAAAATACAAAAACCCCTACTTCTTTCTCTTCTGAACGACAAATCGGGGTGGTGTTGCAAAATGTACAAACAGAGAATTTAAATGAATTGTTGTTGAAAGCGCTGAGTGAAGGTTACAACATAGTTGGTCTCTCCCAGGTAATATATTGTGATTGGAACATTGTAATTGTTGGCGTTTTTGTAAGGTGGCATGTTTCATAAAATTGTCACTTTCTGTATAATTGTATGATCTCATAAAGAGTTTCTTGTTAAGATCTCATAAAGAGTTTCTAAAAGGGCTGCAGTTTTAAACTCGACTTCTCGAAGCAGGATTTTTGGGCTTCCAAAAAAAAAAAAAAAAAAAAGGAATATTGGTTCTCACAGTTGACATCAGTTATTACTTGCATCTATAAACTATAATCTTTTGGGTTATTGTTGGTTTCTTTGGTCGCTGAAGTTCCACTTCTGTCTGAAATCCTGCAAATAATGTGGTGGGATTATATGGAAGAGTTCATAATTTGGTTGCTTTAGAATAGCCTGGATGATTATTTTGATTATCTAAAATTGTTTTGGAAGACTGTGGTCTGTGTATGTTTTCATCTTCTGCTTTTCTGTATGAAAATTGTAACATTTTCTTGACATGTTATAAATGAAGGATATACCATTTTCTTGACCATGGTCCGGACTTACACAGAGTGAGTGATGGATGGAGAGTATGATTGGCCTCAAAAGTGTTGCCAATGCCAAGCTGTGCTTGAAGAGGGGATGGGCTCTCAAACCACTCGGGTTGCTTGCGTATGTGATTTTGTAGATATAGTTACTGCTTCTTACATGCAAACTTCTTTTGAGAGAGTGCAGGTTGAGCAAGTACCATTTTACATTACTCAAAATTATTTTTTGCTTTTGTTAGATGTTATGCACACGAGCTGTTTGGTTTCACAGACAA